>JASDFA010000006.1:150752500-151352500 GCA_035772735.1 Datura wrightii | reverse complement strand
TGAAGCATGTCGGAAAATATTGTTAGGAGGAAAGAAAGTCAACAGTAAACAGAATATAGAAAAGCTTTGACTAGCTGTATTAAACTTTGGACATATGGAGTCTAACCCAGGAAAAAGGAACATGTTGTTTGCTTGGTTGCAGTGTCCAACATGACCATTTCCTGCAAAATTCACATGCAGATAAAACATTGTTAACCCAAATAAGGATCTTTATATTATCATCTGATATCAATTTATCTTGTATGCCTTTATCTATATCAATACCAAGTTTTCCGAATTTTCTTTTCTTTTTTTTTATTTGTTGGCTATACATGATTTGAAGACCATGATTCATTTTTTTCTTGTCAAAAGTAAGAGGAAAATATAAACATTACACAAAGAAGTAAATTCCTTTTCCAAATAAACTGCAGCAAAATAAATATCAGAAAAGTGGACTATAAATTTACCCTTATCCTATTAAAATTTTTCTCATATGAGAGAGAGAATAAAAACTTTGGTGGTCATAAAGGGGACGGGTGGAGGAATGAAGAGGTCAAGGGGAGAGTAGACACCAAGAAAGCGGCATATATGGGGCTAGCGGAGAGCAAAGACGAGGAGAAGAAGCGGACAAACAGTGAGTGGTAAAAAAGACGAGAAAAGAGGCAAAGTTAACAGTTACGACGGCAAAGACGGCAGCGTTTGTATGTCTGTATGAGGAACTTGGAGGCAAAGGCGGGGATAAGAAGTTGTACAGGCTAGCCAAGGTGAGGGAAAGGAAGACTCGTGACCTGGATCAAGTGAAGTGCATCAAAGATGAGAATGGCATAGTTTTGGCGGAAGAGGCACATATTAGACAAATATGGAAAACTTACTTCCACAAACTCGTGAATGAAGAGGGCACAGTAACATTGGGTTGGATGATCTAGAACACTCCGAGAGTAGTCGAGATTTTGGGTACTATTGGCGTGTAAAGGTGGAGGAGGTAGAGGGAGCTATGTGTAAGATGCACAAGGGAAGAGCGACCGGGCCAGACGAAATCCCGATGGAATTTTGAAAAAACGCATGCAAGGTAGGATTGGGGTGGCTCAGGAGATTATTTAATGTCATTCTTAGGACGACGAAGATACCCGAGGAATGGAGGTGGAGCACAATGATCCCGTTGTACAAGAACAGCGTAATATCCAGAACTACAATAACTATAGGGGCATCAAGCTGTTAAGCCACACTATGAAAGTTTAGGAGAAAGTGGTGAAAGCGAAGGTAAAGAGAAGTGTGTCTATTTTTGAGAACCAGTTCGAATTCATGCCGGAGCGATCTACTACAAAAGTCATTCATCTTGTGAGGAAGTCATTCACCTTGTGAGGAGGTTGGTGGAATAGTATAGAGAGAGGAAGAGCGACTTGCATATGGTGTTCAAAGACCTAAAAAAGCATACGGCAAAGTTCCACCAGAGGTTCTTTGGAGATGTGCTTGGAGGCTAGAGATGTTCCTGTAGCCTACCTCAGAGTGATCAAGCACATGTATGATGGTGCTAAGACCCGAGTTAGGACTGTAGGAGGTGTCTCAGAACATTTTCCAATCCTGATGGGGTTGCACCAGGGATCTTCTCTTAGCCCATTTTTATTTGCGTTAGCCATGGACGTACTAACATAACACATTCAAGGCGAGGTGCCTTGGTGCATGTTATTTGCAGATGACATAGTTTTAGTTGACGAGAACTGAAGAGGAGTTAACATGAGGCTGGAGGTTTGGAGACAAACCCTGGAATCGAAAGGTTTTAAGTTGAGCAAGACCAAAACTGAATACTTGGAGTGCAAGTTCAGTGACGTGTCGCATGAAGGGGACATGGACGTGATGATTGACACGCAGGCCATCCCCAAGAGTATAAGTTTTAGGTACCTGGGGTCAGTGATCCAAAGAAATGGGAAAATTGACAAGGATGTCACTCATCGCGTTGGGGCAAGGTGGATGAAATGGAGGATAGCATCCGGCGTTCAGTGAGACAAGAGTGTACAACATAAACTTAAAGGTAAATTCTACGAGTGGTGGTTAGGCCGACGATGATATATGGGGCGAAGTGTTGGTCAGTCAAGAACTCCCATGTCTAGAAGATATGAATGGCGGAGATGCGGATACGAGATGGATGTATGGAAATATGAAGAGAGATAAGATTAGGAATGACAATATTTGAAACAAGGTAAGAGTGGTTCCTGTGGAAAATAAGATGTGGAAAGTGAGACTGAAATGGTTCAGACATGTGAAGAGGAGAAGTGCAGACGCCGCGGTTAGGAGAAGTGAGAGGTTGGTCATAGTAAGCTTGAAGAGGGGTAGAGATAGGCCTAAGAAGTAACGGGGTGAGGTGATTAGGTAGGATATGGCGCGACTTCAGCTTATTGAGGACATGAGCCTTGATATAAAGGTGTGGAGGGCAATGATTAGAGTAGAAGGTCAGTCAGTAGTCAGGCTTATTTTGTTGTCTTTCCCAGAGTTCAGTATTATCCTTTTCTTTACTATGTTTAGATTTCTACCACTATTTGTTGCTAGTATCTTATTATTTTGTTGTTGTGCTTATTTGCTGCTATTGCTTCTTTCTCACTATTTGCTCAACCGAGGGTCTTTCGGAAACAGCCTCTCTATTTTTCAAAGGTAGAGGTAAGGTATGCGTACACTCTAGCTTTCCCAAACCCCACTTGTGGGAATACACTGAATTTATTATTGTTGTTGTTGTTGACAGAGAATAAAAGAAACACTAAGAAATTATAAACTAAAGATCAAGCTAATCAAAATCAGTTTTCCAAATATATTGCAATTTTATTGTATCTCCCATCCTAAGCTAGGAAGTCCCTGTCTTAAATGTTGAACAACATTATAGTTATGTTCCAATTTAGTCTTGGCATAAGCATGCTTAGATTTCAAACCGCTTAAAAAACATATACATTAAAATCCTATGCACTTAAAATTGCTTTTAAAATATTTGTCATAAACAAGATATTGGATCAACTTTAAAATATTAAACTCACAAATAAATAAAATTAGTCATATAATTAATTATATGCATGACGGATAACATAGTAGCATGAATTTTTGTTTTATACCTAAAAACTACTCCCTCTTTCTATTTTATCTCGGCTCTCTTTCCTTATTGGTATGACTGAAAAGATAGGCACCTTTTCTATGCTTGATAACTATTTAAGCTTAACATCCCCTTTTAACAGGAAAGCCGATGTCTATTGTTTTCAAGAGACAAAAATCGAAGAGGAGATTAAGGAGATTGTGAAAGAACTTTGGGCTAATAGCTGGGTTAAATCCACAACTGGAAGCAAGTGGAACCAGGGGAGGTATATTAATTTTTTGGGATGATAGAGTTTGGGAGGGTGTCACCAGCAATGTGGGAGTATACTCTATTACTTGCAGCTTCATTGGGAAGGTCCAGGACTTCAACTGGCATCTTTCTAGTGTCTATGCCCCAAGTAGTAGGGTGGAAAGAGAGGAAGTTTGGGGAGAGATAGGGGCTGCTAAGGGGTTAATCTCTAGCCATGGGTCGTGTGTGGAGACTTTAACACAGTGAGATTTCCATCTGAAAAGAAAAACTGCAATAGATACTCTAGATCAATGATTGAGTTACCTAATTTTATTGAGGACATAGGCTTGGTAGACCTACCTCTTGTTGGAGGTGAATACACTTGGAAAAAAGGAGATAGATATGACATAGCAGCAAGACTGGACAGATTATTGATATCAGATGAATGGGAGGAGGGTTTCAGAAATACCAAGCAATCAATGCTACACAGAGTGACATCAGACCATAATCCTGTGCTTCTACAAAGTGGAGACTGGAACCTGGCAAATCATATTTCAAGTTCGAGAACTGTGGCAGAAGACAAAGGGTTTCAAAGATAGAGTTAAGACTTGGTGGGAATCTTTTGTTTGTGAGGGAAGGACCAGGCATCATTCTGGCCTTCGAACTTAGAGCATTAAAGGGCAAACTCAGATTAGAGCAAGTTAACAACTTGAAACTTCAAAAACTAAGCATACTTAGTAAGCTCTTTGATTTCGAGGATATTCTTGATCAAAGGGACCTCAATGAATAAGAAATTCTAGTAAAAGCTAGTCTGCTTGGGATTTTGAGGACAATGCTAGACATGAAGAGATAGCTTGGAGACAAAGGTTTAGCGCATTATGGTTAAAAGAAGGTGACAGAAATACAAAGTTCTTCCATATAACTGCAAATGCAGATAGAAGATATAACAATATTGAGGAGCTGGTAATTGAAGGTGAATCATTGAAGAACCCTGAAGGTGTCAAGAAGGAAGTGGTTTCTTTCTACCAAAGGTTGTGCTCAGAATTAGAGGAGTGAAGACTCTGAGGGAACCTAAGGCAATGCCCTATGGTCACTGCTGAAGAAAATTTGATACTATAGGGATAGTTTGATAGCCAAGAGATATGGAATAGTGTACAAGCATGTGCAGATGACAAAGCACCTGGCCCTGATGGTTTTTCCATGGATTTTTTTCTCATTGCGGGAAAGTTGTGAGTAAGGATGTTATTGCTGCTGTTCAGAATTTTCATGAAAGACGTGTTTGTGAAAAGAGCTTTGACGCCACATATGTGGCCTTGATTCCAAAAAAGATGGGAGCAAAAGAGTTGGCAGACTTTAGGCCTATCAGTCTGATTAGTAGAATCTACAAAATTATCTCCAAGTTACTCACTGAAAGACTCAAAAAGATGATAGCTATAATGGTAGATGAACAACAAATGGCTTTTATTAAAGGTAGACAGATCATGGATGCTATTCTTATTGCCAATGAATGTGTGGACTCAAGATTGAAAAGCAAACAACCAGGGATTCTTTGCAAGTTGGATATACACAAGGCCTATGATCATCTAAATTGGAATTACTTGAAATTCTGAGGAAGAAGGGATTTGGTGCCAAATGGATTAAGTGGATCAAGTTCTGTATAAGCTCAGTCAAATTCTCTATTTTGGTTAATTAATGGTTCACCAGCAGGTTTCTTTTCATTTCAGAGAGGACGGAGACAAGGTGACCCACTATCTCCTTTCTTGTTTATCAATGGAAGGTCTTAATAATATGTTGAAGAAAGCCCAAACTAGTAACTGAATAAAAAGTTTCAATGTATCAACTAGAGATGAGGTAAATCTGGAGATATTTCACTTGCAATATGCAGATGACACCCTGATATTTTGTGATGCTGATGTTAAGCAGTTGAAGATGCTGAGGGTAATTTTTGTGCTATCTGAAGCTATCTCTGGGTTACATATTAACTGGAATAAGAGCTTCTCCCTATTAATGAGGCAGCAAATATCAACCCGTTGGCTTGAATACTTGGAGGGAAAATTGGGGAGCTTCCCACAATATATCTGGGCATGCCACTGGGGGTAAAGAGCAAGTCCAAGAAAATTTGAAGTAATGTTATCAAAAAAAAATGATCCGGTGACTAAACTGGTAAGCAGCCCCTATGGAGTTAGTGTTTGGAAGTCTATCAGCAATTTGTGGCCAAAGTTCAAAAACAACTCCTATGTCAAAGTAGTAAATGGAGAGAGGACTTCTTTCTGGGAAGACAAATGGATAGGACAAACACCTCTAAAGCAGCTATATCTAGATATATACAATCTGAATCAGCAACAAAACTCAACTGTTGGAGATGTACGGGACACTCAAGGTTGGAACCTGAGTTACAAGAGGATGCTGAATGATTGGGAAGATTGATAGGCTTACAGATTTCTACCTCACATTGGAACAATTCAAAGGTGGTTCAACCTCTCAAGACTGTTTTATGGATTGGAAATAGCCAAGATACTTACTCTGTCAAAGGTGCCTACAGAAAATACAATATTTCTAACAATCAGATTGACTGTTGGCCTTGAAAATTAATTTGGAAGGTCAAAATCCTTTTATAAAGTAGCATGTTTTACCTGGCTACTGGCTAGAAATGCAGTGCTAACTCAGGATAGCTTAACGAAGAGGGGACTACAGTTGGTTTTGGCATGCTGTATATGTGGAGAAGAGGCAGAGACAATCAAATCTTTTTTAACATTGCAAAATAACAAGTCAGCTGTGGAGGATTTTCATAAATATGGAAGGACTTGTATGGGTAATGCCTGGTAGTATTCTGGAGACCTTAGAAAATTGGAACAGTTATAGTAGCTTAGCTAACCAGAAGGAAAGACGAAAAATTGTCCCTGCTTGTGTTTGGCGGACAGTGTGGAAGGAAAGGAACCAAAGATGCTTTGGAGATAAATGCAGCTCTATCTAGGTATGAAGATGAAGTGCTTAGCTTTGTTTGTATACATGGAAGATCAAGAATCCTTTGTAGATGGTATAGGAACTTTGTGAATTTAAGGAATAGGAGTCTGATCTCTAGGTTTTTGTAATTAACTTCAGCTGCATCTAGTTGATGCAGTCTTTTTTGGATATATAAGTCAATTGTTACCTTCTCAAAAGAAAATAAGGAGGGGAAAGAAGAAGGGTTATGTGGAACACTTACCACCTCTCATTTTAACTGTTGGTAGTTAGGGCAATTTTCATATTTTGCATATATTTAGCTTATAAGTCAAAAGTCTTTGTTTTATAAAACGACTACCTGCCAGTCAAAAATCATCACATAAAATGGAACGGGGGGAGTATTACAGATTACATAAAATTACTATCTATGTACAATACTTATTCCGCTCGACGGTGATAGACCTTATCCAAGAATACCCTTGTCTTCAAACAAGAATCAAAACAAAGAGAGATTATTATCTGAACTATATAAAAATTTAGTATATAAATTAATAGCTGTATGGTGACCTTTCACCGAAGCATGGGGCCTGTCTGGACAAAGAATACTGTCGGGTCTTAAGACCATGTGTACAGGATACCTTTTTAGGGGCTCCCCGGGATAACAACAGCCCTTACTACTCCCAATAAACGGGCCTTTTCAACCGGGCAACTGTACGTAGCCACTAAGGCAAATCCAAGATCTACAGTATTCTTGCCGACTGTACCACCATCTTCGAACCAAGCTATCAATATTAACACTAAATATTTAAATTTCACATAATAAAATCTCTTGATTTTAATGAAGTCTAGTTCATCTTTATGGGGATTCAAGCAGTATGGTATTCAACATAGATAGATGTTTAGCCGGCTATAAGCTCGGCCATTACATAAGCAGCAAAACAAAATAACAAGACAAAATTTAAAATACCTTGAGGCCGAAAGTTGTGTCCAAAGCTTGGACGATTTTCGATTTTTCTATACAAAATTCAAAATTACAAGAGGGGATTTACAAAGGTTGTGTCTTCTTAGAGAGAAGGCAGAGCAAAAACTTAGAGAGAGAGGAAAATAAAATTTTTTCTGATGCTTTACAAATGAGGCAAAGGCCTCTTTAAATAGAAAAAAAAGAGAATCTCTGTACAGTGTGCTTTATCATCGCACAGTGACGGATATTTCTGCCAAGGGGTCTACAGGGTCCCTTATTTGTTGATCTTATCCGATCTTCTTTTTCCCTTGTGCGTTAATCATTCTTTGGACGAAATTTTCGTCACTATCTCCATTTTCTAGTCTATCTTGTTGCAAAAGCCTTTCTGCTTCTTTCAACATTTCTTCAGTGTCAATGTCTTCATCTGCTTGAGTGTCTTCATAATTTGACCGACTCTTCATAGAAGTATCGGATTTGCTGGCAATTTGTTCGAATGATTCTAACAAATTTTTCTTTACGAGATTTAAATAATCTTCGATTTGTTGGGTTTTATCTCCTGGCTGATAAGCTATCCTTCTAGCAATATGTTTTAGGGGACTGTCATCAATGGTTTCAATTTTTTACCTACTTTGATATTTCTTCAAAGTTTTATTAATATCATCAATGGTCTCTTGACCATAAATCTGCTTGGTTGCTGGGTCAATTTTCAATATTTTGTCCCAGAAATTGTTATAATAAGTTCGATATATGCAAGGGATTTTTTCTTCAGTATAATCGAATTCGGGAATCCATTTATGGATCCAAGGAATAGAGAATTCTATAAAGAACATGACTTGACTGATGTTTTCTGGCCAGCTGATATGTTCTTCTCGGTATAATCGATCCAAATCAGGGGATACCTGTATCCATAAGTCATATAATTCTTTAATCTGTTCAGGTAATATCCTGATAGAAGGGTCGTGGAATGTCCACCAATTTAAGAACCAATTTGGTATAACCTTTTGAAATATTTTTGAGCATACTTTTATAAACCACGTATGCTTGTGTTTATCATTGTTGTAATATAAAACGTATGAGAATGCCTGAATATAATCCAGTAGGTGAAATTCATCCTTCCTCCTTCGAGTATAACTTGTTTTTCTTTCATAGTGGAGATACCCCACTCTTCTGTGGAGATGATCATTTTTATAACAATTTTTGATTTATCATCCAAATCCATGGCTAGAGCCTTGATTCGTTCCTTCTTGCAATTCGGGGCAATATGACCAAGGAAGATCAAATTATACCACAGGAAGTTATACTTCCCGGTGCTCAACTTCAGGAAGTTATACTTCCCAGAATCCAATTATAAGAAGAGGAAATAGAACTCTCATCAACGAGAATCTTTCTCAAAAATTGTTATAAAAAGGATCATCTCCACAGAAGAGTGGGGTATCTCCACTATGAAAGAAAAACAAGTTATACTCGAAGGAGGAAGGATGAATTTCACCTACTGGATTATATTCAGGCATTCTCATACGTTTTATATTACAACAATGATAAACACAAGCATACGTGGTTTATAAAAGTATGCTCAAAAATATTTCAAAAGGTTATACCAAATTGGTTCTTAAATTGGTGGACATTCCACGGCCCTTCTATCAGGATATTACCTGAACAGATTAAAGAATTATATGACTTATGGATACAGGTATCCCCTGATTTGGATCGATTATACCGAGAAGAACATATCAGCTGGCCAGAAAACATCAGTCAAGTCATGTTCTTTATAGAATTCTCTATTCCTTGGATCCATAAATGGATTCCCGAATTCGATTATACTGAAGAAAAAATCCCTTGCATATATCGAACTTATTATAACAATTTCTGGGACAAAATATTGAAAATTGACCCAGCAACCAAGCAGATTTATGGTCAAGAGACCATTGATGATATTAATAAAACTTTGAAGAAATATCAAAGTAGGTAAAAAATTGAAACCATTGATGACAGTCCCCTAAAACATATTGCTAGAAGGATAGCTTATCAGCCAGGAAATAAAACCCAACAAATCGAAGATTATTTAAATCTCGTAAAGAAAAATTTGTTAGAATCATTCGAACAAATTGCCAGCAAATCCGATACTTCTATGAAGAGTCGGTCAAATTATGAAGACACTCAAGCAGATGAAGACATTGACACTGAAGAAATGTTGAAAGAAGCAGAAAGGCTTTTGCAACAAGATAGACTAGAAAATGGAGATAGTGACGAAAATTTCGTCCAAAGAATGATTAACGCACAAGGGAAAAAGAAGATCGGATAAGATCAACAAATAAGGGACCCTGTAGACCCCTTGGCAGAAATATCCGTCACTGTGCGATGATAAAGCACACTGTACAGAGATTCTCTTTTTTTTCTATTTAAAGAGGCCTTTGCCTCATTTGTAAAGCATCAGAAAAAATTTTATTTTCCTCTCTCTCTAAGTTTTTGCTCTGCCTTCTCTCTAAGAAGACACAACCTTTGTAAATCCCCTCTTGTAATTTTGAATTTTGTATAGAAAAATCGAAAATCGTCCAAGCTTTGGACACAACTTTCGGCCTCAAGGTATTTTAAATTTTGTTTTGCTGCTTATGTAATGGCCGAGCTTATAGCCGGCTAAACATTTATCTATGTTGAATACCATACTGCTTGAATCCCCATAAAGATGAACTAGACTTCATTAAAATCAAGAGATTTTATTATGTGAAATTTAAAGATCTAGTGTTAATATTGATAGCTTGGTTCGAAGATGGTGGTACAGTCGGCAAGAATACTGTAGATCTTGGATTTGCCTTAGTGGCTACGTACAGTTGCCCGGTTGAAAAGGTCCGTTTATTGGGAGTAGTAAGGGCTGTTGTTATCCCGGGGAGCCCCTAAAAAGGTATCCTGTACACATGGTCTTAAGACCCGACAGTATTCTTTGTCCAGACAGGCCCCATGCTTCGGTGAAAGGTCACCATACAGCTATTAATTTATATACTAAATTTTTATACAGTTCAGATAATAATCTCTCTTTGTTTTGATTCTTGTTTGAAGAAAAGGGTATTCTTGGATAAGGTCTATCACCGTCGAGCGGAATACCGCCGGCATCGATTGATCCTGTCATGCAAACCAGTACTCCAAAAATTACCAACCAAAAGCAGAAAAGTATGAAACTCTATCAAGACGGAGGAATCCAACAGAATGATAGCAGATTTTAGAACCAATTGTTACTAGACATACCAAGATCCACATCCTTGAATGGGCTTCCACTTGCAAAAATAATGTTGTCACCGAGAATAGAAAATGCTTCCTCAGGGGTGCATTCAGCTATTAACAAAGAAAACAGTGAATGAGAATGTTATCAACCTCAAAACCTTGTATGTTCTCAATTAGTATATACCATTTCTCGTTGGGTTTGACATTGGAAAAATTGCAGGCCGGGTTGAAGTTGAATGCTTAAGGGCTTCCAGTACCTGAAATGTTCACAATTTCTCAAAACTTTGTATGTATTCAATTAGTATACATCATTCTCCTTTCTTTCCCCTTTTCTGAGTAATGTTTAAAGCAGCTCTCATTTTCTCCGGTGTACGGATGCCAATCCACAAGCCAACTTTAATACCTACCCGGGGGGGAAGGGGGTGGGGGGATGTCTCCCCACATCTTTTAAGCGGCCATTGATGCTTAGAAAGATGTGGAAGGGAAACTTTGTGCTCCAACTAAAGCACAAATTATGAAGTAAGCTATTAATCCAAAATGGAAAATGAGAATTCTTAAACTGGTCTTGTCCTGTTCTTTATATGTTAGCATGCAGATGCAAGTTTGCTACAATGAATTTTACTGAAGCACTAACACAAAAATTCAATGACCATGCCTCAATGCTAATAGACAATTACAGAACTGACATATTCATTAGTGGGAAATAGCATGGAGGTTTCACATTGTACGGCAAGACAGAAAGATTCTCTTTTTTCTAGTTTCCAAATGTCATCCACGAAACAGAGGGATTGATTTCAGCTAGAGATACATGGAGTGTTTGATGATCATAAACACTTTAAACCAATGAACTAAGGGGTTAGACATCAAAGGTATTTTAATTAATATTAAAAAAACACTTAATATGTCAATTTTACACATCAAAAGCTAAATCTGGAATCAAGCAAGCATGTCTGATCATGTAAAACCAAAAACTAGATACTATATTGGAAGTTGGACATGCAATTTTAAAATACTCCCTCCGGTCCATTCTAAATGTCTTTTAAGGTTTTGGCACACCATTAAGAAAACCATTTAGTAGCATATATTTGATGAAATTATTCTCTCTCTCTTCGAAATGAGTAATAATTGTCGAAAGGATGATATTGTATACATCATTTATTGAAGCAACAATAGATTTCGAATAGAATAATTAGTGCCTTCTTTTTTCCTTAAACTACACTTATTTTGGACCAAAATTGTCTTGGCTAAAATGACATTTAAAATGGACCAGAGGTAGTATATTTAAAACAAACCTTTTCATGTCAAATATGTGTAATTAAAAAATAAATTAACTTCTTATTTAGCATGACGTTTTCCGGTTGTATTTTTAAATGTTTTTTTCATAATCGTTTGACATTAGTATAAAAATTAAGAATTCAAATTCAGATTATCACATTTAAGTTTCTACATGCTAGAAAATATGCAATTTCTAAATTCTAAATTCAAGTAAGGACGCCTCATTTCCTTTGCAACGTAATGTAGCAAGAGTTTATACTTAAAATCTCATTATTTGAAGCTCTCAGTTTTTTTTCTCTTAGCATCAAGCTCTGCAGAACATTATCATGTATGAGCAAGCAACAGCAAAGAAAATCAACTGCCAGATAGATTAGATTATGATATAGATTGTGATAAAATTGCTGAATTTTAAACTAGCAAATGTGTATTCATTGGATTAATCCTCCCTGATAACTATGATTCATATAGATTGGACTCCACTAAGTTGCCTCTTATTTCCAAGGTGTTTGGCAGGTTCATTTTAGGAAAATGCACTGAATATTTGGAAGCTTTTTCGTTGTATCAGTTGCCTAAGCTGAATATTAGAACAAGTCATTGACTCCAGGAAAATGAACAAAACTTGAATTATCATGCAAGTTTTATCATTCGTGAAATTGATTTATTTAAGTGCATTAATGAATGAATGATCCAAAAGATTAATGTCAGAGCAAGCTTTACTGCCCCCAGGTATTTTACTAGTATCATGTTAAGTAAATTTCGACAAGCATACCAGTTCTTATCAATGTTAGAATGCTGAATCTTAAATCTCACCCAAATTTATCATGCAAGGTTTTCTGTTCTTCATTGCAGCAACAAAATAAAAGGAAACAAGTGTATATATCTATGTAGCTAAAAGAGATTCAAATTATCAATTTCTACATGCTATACCTCTTTTGAAAACAAGCCTCCAACAGCAGATAAACCAAGAAGTACATCTGGCTTCACTTGGTGTACCTGATTGGAATCAATAGATTGTAATTTGTGTCATACTAATAGAACACGGAAAAGAACATATGGGATATCTCACTCATGAATCAATTCATTTCTTGGTATATAAGCTTCTATCTCTATACTCTCCATCTCGTACCTAACTTTCTCTCTCTATAGCTCCATTTTGGCTTCACCCAATGGAAAAGATAAGCCATACGAGTTCAGAGTACAGTTGATTGGAAGATTTTGCTGTATTTTGTAGAATGCTTTCACACTTTTAGCTTATGGAAGATTTTATAGCATCAAAATCCATGTTCTGTTTTTCATGTCGGAGCAAGTAAGAGGCCATTTGGCCATGAGAATTATTCACTTTTTCCAGAATAATTTTTCAGTATATTTCAAAATCAGTGTTTAGTTATAAAATTTTCAAATCCAACTAGGAGTTGGATTTCAAATAATTTGTAGAGGTGCTCCGAACCTGTTTTCCAGCTCCATCTTCATAATCTATATATACATATAAAAGAGGGCCTTTAGCCAGGTGACGTGGCACTCTCCTTGGCCAGAATTGCTATTTATCTAATTTTCAAGATTTTTCCTTTTTTTTCCTTTCTCAATCAGTTATTTTGTTGCACCTTTTGAAACCATTAAACATAATTCGAACAGTTGCAACATTTAGTCTATATATTTTCCAAACAGTTGCATTGATTTATTTTCAACAATAGTTACTTCTTGACTTCTTATGATTACATCAATTCCTAAAACAATAGTCTTGGACTTCTAATTCTTTCTTCTCCCAGTTTTGCTCTATCCTCTTCCATTTCTCATTTTCTTCATCACAAGTATTAAATATTTTGGTTCTTTTCTCTTTTCATGTCTTTATATATTTTTATGTTAAACAATGACAAAACTCTTTGATTCCTTCACGTTATGCCGGTAATTTTCCCTATCTAAGGACAGATTAATATCTTATGTCAATAAGAAAGATAGAAAAAAAATTAAATCCCTCACGTTAGATCACTCATTTTCTTCATATTATCCCTCTACACCAACTCTTAAACTAAATCTTACTCTGTAAAATCAAGTTCAGAACTAAACCAAAAGAAAGAATGTTTTTTTCCTTTAATATAAATATCAAAAATTTTTAAAGATTTTTTTTCCATGCTAGGGAATTATTTTCTGAAAACTGAGGCTTCTTTCCAGTTGAAGGCTTGAAACAATTTGTGAGATGCATTCTCTTTTCTTCTTCTTTATTCGCAGCATTAAATATATTCTTTTGCAGTATATTATTAACTATTCTAAATGTGCATTCTATGTTTTTCATAAATATTAATTTTCTTTATGCAGTAATGAGTTTCTATTTTACAATCCATTAGTATAATATATTAGTATAATGTTAGATTCATCAAGTTGCTACAAAATGAAAGCTTTCTATGATAATCATAATTGGATTAATATCCCATGTCAATAAAAAAGATGAAATTTTTTTTTTGCATCTCCCATGTTAGATCACTCATTTTCTTCATATTATCCCTCTACATCAACTGTTAAACTAAATCTTACCCTCTAAACTCAAGTTCAGGATTAAACCAAAAGAAAATATTTTTTTTATAAATATCGAATATTTTTCAAGATTTTTTTCGTGCTACAGGGAATTATTTTTTAAGAATTGAGGCTCCTTTCCAGTTGAAGGCTTGAAGCACTTGTGAGATGAATTCTCTTTTCTTCTTCTTTTTTTTTTGCAGCATTAAATATATTTTTTTACAGTATGATATTAACTATTCTAAATGTGCATTCTATGTTATTTCTTAATACTAATTTTCTTTATGTAGTAATGAGTTTCTATTTTACAATCCATTAGTATAATATTTTGGTGAACTGGGATATTATTAGATTCATAAAGTTGCTATAAAATGAAAAGCTTTCTGTAACATTATAATTGGATCATATGTTAATTTGTGTTTTATGCACTTACACATAATTATTCTACTTATCCAGTTTGATATTTTATTGTATCATCTAAATTTAATTTTGTTAGTTTAGTTACACATAACATCACAATTACTCCAAATTTTTCCTCTTTTTGAATCTCGACTCTCATGTGTTCCTAAATCTCCTCTTCCTTTTCATGAATTTGATAGGTGCCCACATATTCCTACAATAACGTCTTGAGAATTAAGCAAGAAAGTAAATTTTTTTTCTCTCTCCTTGACATTTTTCATCAAAAATAGAGAAAATGAACCTTTCTTAAAAGGAAAACTAAGGTCAAGCGAGTGTCAAATGGTCAAGAAGATAGCATGAGAAAGTGAAAGTGTAACCTTAATAACTAAATAGGGGAATTTTAAAAAAAAATTATATTTGCTTTACAAATATTTGGCTCTTCTCTTTTCTAATACCAAAGACGTAAATCTATATACTTATATAAATGAGATCTCAACCCGGTGACATGACATGCTTCATTGATTAGAAAAGCTATTTATCCTTTTTTCTGTTTTTTTGCATTTTTCCTAAGATTTTTAAAGTTTTAATCATATATTTTTTGTAAGGTACTTTCTTGAAAAACCAAAAATCACTTCTTTAACTCCAATTCATTACACCCCATCACTTTTTCATCTTCTGCACTTCCCCAATAATTATATGTTACACCCCGTTAAATGTAGACGTTTAATCGACGTGTGTATATGTTGTGGTGAGTAAGAAAAGCTTGTTGCGTGTGGGAAAAGCCTCGGAAGTAGGGTCGGACAGGTCCAGTGCGCACAGGGTCAGAGCGATGCGCCAGCCAGCAGTGCACTGGCTAGCGCGGGGCGCCAGGCCTGCTGGCGCTTTGAGAGGCGCGGGGTGCCAGGCCCTGTGGCGCTTTGAGAGGCGCGGGGTGCCAGGCCCTGTGGCGCTTTGGGAGGCGCAGGGCGCCCCTATGCCACCGGCCATGCCCATATATATATCTCCCTTTGTATTTTTCAAGTCATTACTTAAATTAACCCACGACATTTTCAACATATTTTCGCCCAATTACGCTACCAAATACCGTTCAAATTCAAATTAACTTCGGGTATTGAGTTCTAAGCCCGCAGGGAGCATTACTACTGAGTTATTTTCTCGAAATTCGCCCGGCAAATCGGAACTCTGCCGAGCAGAAGTTATCAGAATTACTTCAAATTGATTCATATATGATCACAGGCTTCAAGTAAGCATTTCTCCCTTCTAAACTCTCGGGAAATTGTAGGTTTTCGGCAATATTTTACGTAGTTGAATTATAATTGCTATTAGTATCTAAAGTTATCATTTTAAGTTGAATTTGTATTGAAATTCGTCTCTTTCTCCCAGTATAACAGTTACAGCTGAAAGGAGCTGACAAATACAAGTTGAATCTCGTCAGTTATTCAGGAAAGGGTAGTCGCGGTATGTAAGGCTTATCCCTTCGGCAAGTTATTCTCGTCGCATGGTGATACGACATATGCCTCTAAAGCAAGACCATGATTCTGTATATAGTAATTAGCTGATGCCAGTAGATAACGAGTTTATACATATACGTGTTACGGCTAGCTGCTATCAGTAGATTGTGAATAGAATTGTTGTGGTCAGCTGTTTCTGTAGACTATGAATGTATGTATGTTGTGGTTAGCTGCTAGAACACCTACATAGATTATACCATAGTATCCCTCATCAAGAAGGAATATGTTAAGTGTGATACGCGCCAGGAGCTTCGCAGCAACTCTTCTCTCCTCCAGTTCATTATATTAGTAGAATTGTATGTTTAATTACCAGGCCCATACCTTAGAAACTCATGAATAGTTATTGGGCCTGAGTTAGTAAGTTGAACAGTATAGGCGCAACTAGGCGACATAACTACCAGCTTGGCGCCTGTGTAGCCAGAAAAGCACGCCCAGAGGCCATTGGCGTACCTTTACGCCTCAGGGCCAGAAATTCAGATAGGAAGGCCATACTTTAAAGTCAGCAGCCTAGGGTTGTCTAGTGAATTGAATGACAGCCTACCATCTAGTTAGCTACTACTAGTAATTGTTAGTCCCAGTTGACTTAGCATTCTTCCTACAGATCGCCCAAGAAGCCAGTCCAGTCGTCCAGGTCAAATAGACCCATGGATACCCTAAGGAAGGGGACCTTATTAGCAGATAGAGACAAAGCCAGCGCCCCAGCCTGTTCTTAGAAGATACTCAGGTACAGATTGCTGTGAGCGGCTAAGTCTATGTAGACTTGTCTTTAAGGTTAGTAATCACCCAGAAAAGTCATATAAGATTGGACCAGACCAAGATAGGGTCTAAAGGACCAGCACCGTGTTAGTACAACACTACCCTCAAGCTAAGAATGTCAGTAAGCTGTCTGTGGAGGATTAGGGGTCGACTGCCCAAAAGCATGTTCAGTTAGTAACAACCCTACGACGGTTCTAAGCAGAGGGACCAAGTAACTAATCATCCACGACCCCACAGTTGTTTATGAGTTATAGTTGTCTGAGTAGGACATCCAAAGTATTGTTAGGCCACTCCAGATCTCGCCCTATCCAGTCTAGACCATTAGAGATCATGATCACTACCAGGATCCTCTGATCAGATACAGGTACACGGTGTGCCTGCTAGCAGCCTTACAGACTATCCTAGGAGGCGAGTAGTGGAGGCGTTAGGCCTAGAAGGCTAGATACGCCTTTTGAGTGGCTAGATTGAGATTTCAGTACAACACCTTGGTTGGGGTTGCCCTCACTCAGGAGCCTTCCGTGACCACCCCAGGGTTACTAGCTGTCGACGCCCGCCAAGGGCGACATGACGTCGCTCCAGAAAGCGGCATGTCGTCCGCAAGGGACGAAGATGGAGTCCCAGGTCCTCATACAGTCCATTCCATGGCTGGACTATTTTTATGCCGATCGGCACTACACCTCACCCCCCGTCGAGCCTGGTGCCCGAGGTTCAGATATCAGGAGTCCACTGGACTCGGACACAGCTACAGATCAGGGGCCGAGTGGGCTCAATTGCAGACCTAAGGGACTAGTAGGTTGGCTATAGCACCAGTAGAGTCATAGAAACCCGGTTAGGGGTATATAGGTTGAAGTGCACTCACCAGGGCTTATTTGGGCCCCGGGTGGGTTGTTCTGTGCTGGTTGTACCTTCCATGCTTATGGGGGCCATGTTAGGTTCTTGTTTGCATTTTTGTCTGCTAGCTATAGCTTACGAATATATGATTGTACAAATCCTAGTTTATATACGTGTAGTGTTTAATTAGATGCAGGTTATGAATAAGCAAGTTTCCAGGTTACCTTCTGCCCCTTCCTTCTACTTACTTTCAATCTTTTACAGCTTTCATTCAGCTTATTTACTGCCTTACATATTCGGTACCTATTGTACTGACGCCCAACTATGGGGCGCTGCATCACTTGCCTGCAGGTTTAGACGGACTGAGTTCAGGATCTTCAGTAGCAGTTACTTAGAGTCGGTATATTGGCCAGCTCTTGTTTTTCGGAGTTGCCAGGTTGTAGAAGATTATCATCTTTCATTGTATAGTATTTGGGTAGGCCGAGGCCCTGTCTCGACCACTATTTGTATTCTTAGAGGCTTGCAGGCCATAGTTGTCAGTTAGTTGTATGTCGGCCGTGTGGCGCCTAGTATAATAGTTTGTCTTCATTTCTGTTATAACTAGACAGCATGGTGGCCTTGTCGGCCCGCATAGGATCCCTTCTGTTGCTTGTTGTTGGTTAGCTGTTTTCATTTACATGTGGCTATAAGGCCTTGTCGGCCAGAGGCTACGTTTACAGTCGAGATATAGCCCATTGTTTTCTTGAGTCGAGTTGCAGGCTTGCACCAGATGTGCATGAGCCTAGCCAAGTTAGTCAGATTCCAGTGCGGCACTAGGTGTCAGTCATGCCTCCCAAAGTGGGGCGTGACATTATAATATTTTCCCCCATAATTTTTTCCCAGAAGGTCTTTTCTCTCTCTACAAAAATACATGTATTCTCTGTATTCAATGGGCATTTTTAAATGATTACCATCAACTTCATGCCCTTTTCATCTACTACTCATGATCCAGATTTTATACTTTTATACCCCCAACAAACAAACAAAAAAAACCTTTTAATCATATATGTCAGTTTGTAATAAAAGTCGGGAGATTTTTCAAACTTGACTAGAGTGTCTTATGGAACAAATGAGAAAGGTGTGTTTGGGTCTTTGCAAATTTCTATCTATTTCTTATATGTCAGTTCAACTCTTAAAGGATAAAATCTACTTTTCTATTTGTTACATTTTAAATTTTGTGAACAAATTTATCAATCATTACAATTTATTTATTATGCAGTTCATTGAATTATGATGGAATTCTCATTTTATGATTTTTTGGCAATTACCTTCAAGTTTTAATAATATAAGTAATTTACGGATTGAAGATCTCAAATTAAATTTTGGGATTGAGGAATGACTTGAAAATGGAAAAAAAGAAGATATCTGCGTAATTTTTTCATCCAACTTTGTGACTCTACTAGAAACTTCAAGTTACATGTATATAGGGCCCAACAAACTTTAAACAAGTTGGAGATCTATGATTTTGTTGTGAGAAATATTCGCCTTTACTCAAGTTATACTGAGCGAAAGAAGAAATACATGTCAATACTTTTTCTTTCAATCATAGAAAGGGAGAACCATGCTAATCAGGAATATTATTTTCCTCTTGCTTCTATATTTTGAGAGTCTTTTTCAATACTTTTCTCATTTTCCACAATATTATTTTATGTCATGCTTGAGTTGATTTGAAGATTTGCTTAATCATAATAAGATAATGTTTTCACAAGAGAATGTATTTGATTTGGTAGCTTATCCACTATATATTCTTAAAAGTAAAATTGGAAATGTAACTTGTGACAATTTCATTAAAAGGATCGAATATAGTTGTTGAATTATTGTTATCTTTTTGTTTTAATAATAGGTTATGTCTTCTGTTTTATGATGCACACGTGCTTGATTGACTATAATTTTCTTGGTTACTGATTTATTAATAATATTACTCCTTATTTGAAGAAGCATGTATGTTCTTATTATTTATGTTGTGATATTTGATCTTGATGGTGATTTTGAATGTTTGATTAGGAACATGAAAGGATAATTGAGAGAATTAATCTCACAAAAATTAGTAAATTGTCTTAAAATTTGGGGACAAAACAATGACCTTTTTGTATTCACTTTTTAGCATGATAATATATATCACTCTCTTCTTTTGCTTTTTGTATGTTATTCTTGTGGTTTTTCAATTCTTGTAGATCAACAATAATTTTAACCATGACCATTAACCTCATCCATTGCTTTTCCTCCGTTTCTCTTTTAAATATTCTTAGAACTTATATGCTTGAAAATGTTTGATACAAATACTTAATAGTACTATTCAGTAACCAACTTAGAGGTCATCCACTCACTATCTTACTAGAATTTTTTTTTGTTGCAGAAAATTTACGGGTCATATGGGATACTCATTAACTATGATAATTAAGGTGATCAATAAGATTTGAATTTCTACTAATAGAAACAAAGAAAGGAGTACAAAAAGAGGAATAAGGATGGCTCTTGTATAGGAGGTGTAGGCCTTTCAAGTGATATGTGCCTTAAATTAGACATTGAATGTCATTTCTAAATATTGGTTTTCAAAGAAAAGAATAGTTTCTTTTATTAACTTGAATAGACATAATTGAATCGAGAGTTATTTTCAAAATCCAAATTGGAAGAACTGGGATACCAAGAAAGTCCATCATAACTTTTTGTTTTTTTGTTTTGTGTAAAATATGAAATATATGAGTTGTATCTTCGCAGTTTAATTTGATAATGTTAGCATAAATTTATTGTACCTCTATAAATAATGACTCATTACAACAATTATGAGCCCTTATCCCAAACATTCTTAAGTTATACGAATCATCACCGTGCCTATCACTTTTCAGTTATGATTATAACATATGTTGCTCAGATTCTCCACAAATGTTATTACAATCGTGTTGGATCTTCCAAAAATATATAGCTTTTGAGGAGAATATTATCAAGACAAAAGAATATAGTTAGATTTGTTGGTTAAGTAATTATATCTTGCAAATCTATGCAAGTCCTGGTGAAAAGCTTATCCAGCAGTTTCTTTTATGTAATATTTAATGATCGTCCTGCCAAGCATTCTCTTTTTCTTTGTTATTTGTAGATAACAGGTCCCTTTGCAAATTAGTTATGACTTTAGTACATGTGTATAATTTTTTCATACTTTGTTTGTAAGTAAATCTACTTTTTTGCTAACATAAAATTTAATAGTCAAGTACAATCTCTTCATTAATTGATTAGTGTGAAGTTGTATCTATGATTTGTTATGGGATATCGAAATTATCATAACGTCCTGAGTTGATATTGCGCTGCTTCACATGACTACTTTACATGAAACAAGTTTTTTATATTTAAACTTCTAAGATATTTCATCTTATATTTACCTAAGTAAAAAATGAATCCAAGGATTAATATGTAAGGCTATGCAATCCATTCAAGTTATATGATCTGATCATTCAGGGCTGCATATCTTTGAAGTAGAAAGTGAAATGAAGCAACTATTTTATTTTGTGACATGTGAAATATTTTTTTGTTTTGTTTGTTGTAGAATTTTTTTTCATGGTGCCATCTTTCATAAAAAATCCCTTTTTACTTGAAGTGGATAGAGAATTTAAAGTTCTAGCAGCACTGTCATTTATTTCATGTGTTTGTTTGTTTATCTGGCTTTCTCTTAATGATAATAAATGGTAATATTTTTCAAATTTGGTGCAGCAATCGCAGTGCAAAAATAATAACATTAAAAGAAAATATTATAAATACTATGGAGAAGATTGCTATTCATATATCATAGATACTTTCTACCCTAATGGGAGGAAAGACGATTATCTTATGCTTGTGGATTTGCAATTCAAGATTGTTGTATCGTTTTATTTATTTATTAAGATAATTTTGGAGACC
Source organism: Datura wrightii (assembly GCA_035772735.1). Taxonomy (NCBI): domain Eukaryota; kingdom Viridiplantae; phylum Streptophyta; class Magnoliopsida; order Solanales; family Solanaceae; genus Datura; species Datura wrightii. The sequence goes on along the minus strand of JASDFA010000006.1, from coordinate 151,330,893 downwards.
ATTTTGATGAGGGAGCAATGATGGAAAAAGTGTCTATTTTGTGTTAATTTACTATAATTTTGGATGTTTTTTTACTCGATATTACTTTATCAAACTTTCAAGTTTTACTTAAAAATAGATTTGATTAGTTTAGACTTTGACATATCTTTTATAGATGAAAATTAGTTGAAGTATTCTTCATATTTTTTATTTTTTTTATGAGTTAATTTATATTAAATGAAAACCTTAACAAGTTCACTTCTATTTTTAAATGATCGCGCGAAGCGCAAGCAAATTAACTAGTTTCAAATAGAGTGTTGTCTTCTCTCCTTTACAAAAAATATTACCAAACACAATTCTATCTCCAACACCAATTCCATAAATTCCAAATAAAATAAAAAATATTTGAAATCTATGGGCAAATGCTTACTAAGTTCACAGCACCACTGTTCAGGCAAACTGTCAAATCTAATGATCTAATTTATCTTGGCTGGCCTTATCAGAGTTAAGCCATCATCATAGTATTTCCACATATCTGTCCAATTAGCTTCTATTTTTCCCACGAACATAATTAGTTGCATTTGAACACAACTGCAATTTCTTATTTTTGCCTCGGTCGACATTTCCATGAGACCTCAAATGTTTATCTGACGAATGAAACAGTCGTATGTGAACATTTTCCTTCCATACAAATTTACTAACGTATATTCACAGTAAACAATCAAGAAATTATGAGAACTCCGAGGCCTACACTAAGATGAGACAGACCATAAAAGCCCCTATTCTTAAATAAAATATGAGAAAGTCAGCTTTCGCTCATGAAAGGACAAAGGCTAATTACCACTTCCGCGAGAGTTGCACCTTCTCTTAGTCCTTGACGTTCAGTCTCCTTGATCTTTCTGGCAAATGGGCGAGCATCAGGATCAACATTTTCACGTGCCTCAGTAATTAATCCCTAAATAAATTGTTAAACACCCATCAATAATTATGCCATAGTTAAAGCCACCTAATACATTTCACTTCACCAAATAATTTCATAGGAAGATAATCATAGAAAAACAACAGAAGTCCAAACTAACATTTACAATATCGTTGTACTGTAACCATTGGATCAGACTACTTCGACAATCTAAACTAAAGAGGGGAAAGAAACACATTTAATGCACAACCAAAGTCTAAATTGAGAACTGCTCACAGGCAACAAGCATGTCAGCACTTTTCACAACCTTGCTTGTTGTTTTGGCCCTTATAATTATTGTCAAAAGGGGCTGATGCTTAATATGCGGTATAAACCTATAATTACTCACTATTCGTCAAATTTCTACCTGATATTCGACTCAGTTGCTGTATCTGTCCTTTCTTTCCCATCTTTCTACACAATAACCAAACCACCACCAGATCTTTTTACTTGTTCATAGGGCTTATGCTCTCACTTATATCTGTATGAGTTGGGCTCTGGATCAGCATTGTCAAAGGTGTGCATAGCAAAGCACCAAGGATTGATAAGGTTTAAGTGCAAGGCATAATTCAAGCCTGACCATTAGTGAAACACAGAGTAAATGAAGAAACAAATGAAAATTATTTGAATGCAAACAAAGTAACTGTAAATACAAGAAACTATATGGATATTTGAAGCGAAAAAAGTACCATTAAGTGAAATATATGAAGTAAAATAATTTAACCATGTCCAAAATCATTTTAAACTTCTGATTCAAGCACAAAGATGAAATCTTAAGTTCATAATAGAGGATAAATGCTAGTTTTCTTATACTCCTTTTGTTTCAATTATATGTCTTACTTTCCGTTTTAGTCTGTTTTAAAAGAATGCCACACTCCATGTTTAGTAACTCTTTTATTCCAAAATCTCACGTGACATGTTCAAGTCCACAAACTCAAAGGGAATTTGGGTACACTATACACATCTTTAGCTTAAAGACCACAAGATTTGAAAGTCTCTCTTACTTTCCTAAATATCATGCTCAGACAAACAGAGACACAAAATGAAACGGAGGGACTAGTAAATTTATAATTTCGATTTATAATCCGTAGCAAATTCATTCATTACATTCACTAACAAAATATGTCCCTTTGTTGACAATATTCATTGTTTAGTAAAATCACTTTCAAGATAGAGCTTCTAGGTGATAAGGCGTCTCAAAGTAGCTTGGGGTCTTCATGCCTGCATTGAAGCACCACTTAAACTAAGCAAAAGCATCCACCATGTGCTGCACCTACCTTCAAGACTTAGGCACAAGTCTTTAACAACACTACAGTGGATGAGACTTATAATAACACACAAACAATAGTGAACTGAGAACGTACAATGCTAGAGTTTTACTCAAATGTCCATGCCAATATTGTCAAAGACCAAAAGTTTAGGAAATTACCAAAGTTTGTTAGCTTAATCACTAAATCTAATTAAAGTGCATGATTTAGTAAAGGAAGGTGTATAACGAAGGGAAAAAAAGATGTATACATAAAAATAATATGCTCTCTCACTCCCATTTTGTGTAAAAACGTGAAGGTGTAACTATTTGGGGAGGCAAACAGTTTCTTCTTTGACTATGATTGTCTCTTTTAAATATTTTGAATCATCAACAATGTTGACTTATATTCCCTCCGTCTCAATTTATGTCCTACTTTCTTTTTTAGTTTGTTTTTAAATGTTGTCTCACATCAGTTGTGAGATGTGACTTTGATCTCCTTATATGGTCTTGGAGAACACTCACCTCATGAACTAGCTTAATGAACTAGATTTTAGGGTTGATTAGAGCCAAGGTCCATTTCTCATCCTGGTATAACAATCAAACTCATCCCAATTCTTGATTTACGCTCCAACTTAACTATATCCTCTAGGAAAACAAGGATTAGGATGGGTTCTGCTCTGATACCATGTAAAAAAATGGATCTTTACATTTCATTTCCTCATATCATGTTGTTCACGCTCCAGTTAGCAGGCCCTGGGCATGCGTAAGGGGAAGGATATTAAGTTCTTTCATATCAATTGTGGGATATGGACTTGATAATCTTACATGGTTTTGAGCATTCCTCACCTCATGAGCTAGTTTTGGGTTGAGTTAAGCCCAAGGTCCACCTCTTATGAGAAAAGGATGTATTGTCCTATATAGTAAGTTTTTGATTCAAACATTCCCATTTTATCCCTAATGACACTCCGTTATAAGAATAACATGGAATGTTTAACACCACAAGATTCAAAGAGTAATTTTGAAATGTCATACACCTTTAGTTAAAGAGCACAAGATTCAAAAGTCTTTTTTTACATTCTTAAACTTCGTACTCGGTCAAATTAAAACATATAAAATGAAACAAAGGGACTCGTACATGCATATATTTTAGGTCATTTGCACCCTTCTTCTTTGGTATGAGGGTTATAAAAGTAGCATTGTAACTCTTCTCAAGCTTCTCTGTCATAAAGAAATTCTGGAATGTATTCATGATATCCTACTTGATAATATCCCAACATTTGATGAAGAAGCCCATGGTGAAACCATCAGGTCCAGGGGCTTTGTCCACTGCACAAAGTTTCAAGCATCTCAACACCTCATCTTCCTCAAAGTTTCTTTATAGCATCTCTTGTTCCTCCCTTGAGATTACCGGACACTTCGGAAAATTACAAGTTGGTTTCCAGCCCAACTCTTCTGAGAATAATTTCTTATAAAAGTCAACTGTTGCTTCTTCAATTCTGTCTTTATCCTGAGTGACTACCCCTTGTACCTTCAACTGACCGGGGCTGTTATCTCTCTTATGTGCATTTGCTACCTTGTGGAAGAATTTTGTGTTTCTATCTCCCTCCTTCAGCCATATTTCCCTCGACCTTTGTCTCCAAGAAATTTCTTCTCTCTTAGTATGTTCCTCAAATTGTAGCAATAGTGCACCCTTTCTAGAGGTCTCTTCTTCTATTAGTGCTCTTTCTGCCAGGATTGTGTCCAAAGCTGGCAGTTTTCTTAGTAGCACCTTCTTTTGTGTGGCTAGGTTCCCTTACTCATCTTTGCTCCACTCTTTTAGTTTGCCTTTGAGAGCTTTCATTTTACATGATAGAATGTAGTCTACTCTACCAGTAAACTGAAATCTATCAATGGAATATTGATGTGTATACAGAGACAAATTTATACTTTGGTACATAGGATGTGAATGTATTGTACAATATGCAAAGCTAATAATAATAATAGTGATAAGACTATTGCAGATATGATAATAGTAGAATTTACAAGTCAGTTAAAGGGTTGGTGGGATAATTATTTAAACCAAGAACAATGTTATAAGATTTTACAGGCAGTTAAGCAAGAAGGTGATCAACCTATACAAAATGCGGTTTATACTCTAGTTCTTAATATTATAGAAAATTATTCTGGAAGATGGTTTGATAATAGCGAGACTATTAAAACTATGCTTCAAAATCTTAGATGTAAAACCCTTACATCCTTTAGATGCTATAAGGATGTTTTCTTATCTAGAGTCATGGAATTGCCAGTGTGTATTAATTCACATTGGAAGTCTAAATTTATAGATGGACCTACCAACACTTTTTGCTGAAAGAGTTAGAAAAGCTCTTAGAGGTACAACAACGAGTATAAATTATGATAATTATACAAATGGAAAATTAATAAGTGTTTGTACCCAAGAAGGTTTATCCTTATGTAATGAGATTAAATTAAATCAACAAATCAAAAAACATTGTCTTATGAAAGACAACAGTTAGGTGAATTTTGTGAACAATTTGCCATACATATTCCTAAAAAGTCTAAAGAATCTCATAGACATAAAAAGAAAAAAGATTTTCTTGACAAGAAGAATAAACAATGGGATAAGAGATCAAAAATGAAAAAGGCTTTTAAAGCAAAAAAGGATTTCATTAAATCTACAAAGCCTAATGTCTGTTATAGATGTGGTAGAATAGGTCATTATGCCAAAGATTGCAAAGTTAAGGATAAAATCAAAAGTCTTGTATAATAAATTAAAAGATTCTTTATATAAGATTCTTCTCAATTCTTCTCTGGAAAATTCGAATCCAGAGCAAAGTGATAGTGAGAATTACTCCACAGATGAAGATTTATGAGTTCTTCATGAAGAAGAATATATATCCTCTGAACAAAAAATGTATGCCTTGTCAGTTAGGACAACCCTGTGATAAAAAGGAAGACAATGAGCTTTTATAATATATATTCTCAATTTAAGGACTTAAAAATTAATGTCCTTGATAATAATAATCATGTAGAACTTCTAAAAATTATTAAAAATCCGGAAATTAGATCTCAAACTATAGATAAAATGGAAGGATCATCCACAAGTTATAATCAGGAACCAGGAAATTTCCTCTCAAAAAGAGCTTTATAATATGTATGAAGTTAAAAGATGAAAACTCAGACTATTAATAATCCGACGGGAATTTAGGATTTGGCGGAAGAGATAATAATCTCTAGAAAGAAATTTGTGATCTAAAAAACAAGAATATGATTCTTGATAAAAGATTATCTAATCTTGAAAAACATAGCATAGATTCAAAAGTTCTAGAATATCCTTGGAAAAAGACATTTGGATAATGATTTTATAATAAGGAAGGATTTCTTGAAACCCTTCCGTTAAAAACTTCCCAAAAACCTTTAATAAAGGTTACCCTCCTAATTGATTATAATCTAAAGAAAGAATTCACTGCTCTAATTGATAGTGAAACTAACTTAAACTGTATACAAGAAGGATTAATACCTTCCCGAAATTCTTATAAAACAACTCATAGTCTTCGAAATGCTAGTGATCATGAAATGAAAATAGAATATAAATTACCCAAGGCTTATATCTGCAAAAATAAAGTTTGTATACCTGAATCTTTTGTTTTAGTAAAAAAAGTTTTCAAATGAAATTATTTTAGGTATACCATTCTATTTAAATATATACCCAATCACTAAATGGGATGCTACTGGAATAACCAGAACTTCTGATAACAAAGTAATTAGATTTGATTTTATAACTCAACCCTTTTCAAGATTTATTAATCAAACAAGGGAGAAAATTATTTCAATAAACAAGAAAATTTTCTTCAAAATGAAGTTTACAGCTTAACTATTGAGGAGACTTTGCGAAATCCAAAATTAAGGAAAAAAATTAATTTTATATAAAAATCAGTTTTCACTACAAATTTGTGGAGACCACTCAAATATTTTTTGGAAAAGAAAAAAGCATATGGCTAATCTTCCTCATGAAAAAGGTTTTTCAGAAATTAATATTCTTACCAAAGCTAGACCATGCCAAATGAATTCTGAATATTTAAAATTATGTAAAAATGAAATTAATTCTTTATTACAAAGAGGTCTTATTAAGACCATCAAAATCGCAATGCTCGTGTACTGCTTTTTATGTTAATAAACATGTTGAACAAGAACGAGGAGTTCCTAGATTAGTTATTAATTATAAACCTTTAAATAAAGTGTTAAAATGGATAAGGTATCCAATTCCTAATAAACAGGATCTGCTGGATAGATTATATGATGCTATTAATTTTCAAATTTTGATTTAAAATCAGGTTATTGGCAAATCCAAATTGCTGAAGCGGATAAATATAAAACTGCTTTTAATATTCTAATGGGACAATTTGAATGGAATGTTATGCCATTTGGGTTAAAGAATGCCCCTTCTGAATTTCAAAAAATTATGAATGATATATTTATACCTTATAGTAATTTCATAATAGTCTATATTGATGATATTCTGGTATTTTCTAAAACCATAGAAATACATTTTAAACATTTTGATTTATTTAAAAATTATTATACAAAATGGGTTGGTAATATCCAAACCAAAAATACTTTTGCTTCAGATGAAAATAAAATTTTTGGGACATAATATTGAAAAAGGAAAATTTATTCCTATCCAAAGAAGCATTGAATTTGCTTCAAAATTCCCTGATGTTATTATCGATTAAACCCAGCTTCAAAGATTCTTAGGATGCTTAAATTATATCTCTCCTTTTATAAAGGATCTTTCCAAGGATACGGCTATTTTATATGATAGATTGAAAAAGAATCCTAAAGCTTGGACTGAAGGTCATACCCAGTCAGTCAAAAACATTAAAGTAAAGGTTAATAACCTACTATGTCTTACTCTAGCCAATCCAAAGTGGGATAAGGTGGTAGAGACCGATGCTTCGGGTATAGGATATGGAGGTATTTTAAAACAACAGAAGACAAATAGGAATATCTTATTCAATTTTTTCTAGGAAATGGAATAATAGCCAGAAAAATTACGCTACAGTAGCAAAAGAAATCCTTGCCATAGCAAAATGTATCTTAAAATTTCAAGGTGATTTATATAATCAAAAGTTTATAATTAAAATTGATTGCCAGGCAGTAAAATTTATATTTAATAAAGATTGTAGACATGATGTTTCTAAACAAATGTTTGCAAGATGGCAAGCTTTATTAGCACCATTTGATTTTGAAGTTCAATATTAAAAAGGATCCGATAATAGTCTTCCTAATTTTCTTACTAGAGAATATTTGAGTTAATAACTTTTTTATCTCTTATTAATAACTGGATAAGACCGGATTACAATCCCTCCTCAAGGAGAGGAAGGGGAAGAGCAGGCATAAGCAGAGGCAATGTCCTAGTCCAAATGGGAAACCAGAAGCTTATAGCTTCTAATATCGCGGGAAAATCTGGTCTTCATACAGACCACGCAATGTACAAAGAGTTCATGGATTTTATAAAATCCAAGCAAGGAGAAATTAGTAATACACCATCATATTCCTCTGCTCTCACTAAGAAAGAAATGAAAATATTGAGGTATATGACCAAAATGATAAGGATGAAGTAATACTTCTTCTAGAACAATATGATTTGAAGTGGAAGGATGATCCATGGAAAATCATGAACAGATATTTTCATACAGCATCATCTACCATTCCTGCTTATAAATACCAGATGCATTACGAAATGATACTTTCATCACTTGGGTCTATTGAACTTCAACATCTTTTCCCAGCTAATACCAAAAAGGTTTATAACTTTTCAAAAATTATAAATAAGAAAATTTATACTTTCGAAGAATGGGGTATAAGTACTTTAAAAGAGTGTGACTATATGCCCCTAATGCAAAAAAGTTGTTAAATATAATTACTGGGATTATATCGAAAGCTTAATAAAGCTCTTCTATATGAAAATGCTAATAAAAAACATTCCTAGTTTATAAAAATATGTTCTCATGTGTTTAAACAACACATACCAAATTGGCTTTGCCAATGGTGGAATTTATATGGTCCTTCATTAAATATTTTACCAAAAGAAAATAAAAGTTTATATACTGAATGGATATATCTCACCCAAATTAATAAATTTACAAAAAGAAGATATATATTTTAAGGGAATGTCAGTAATGTATTTTTTCATAGAATTCTCAATTCCCTGAATAATGAAATGGTCTGTGGAAATCCAAAATAATAGTGAAGGATTTCCATGTCTAAAAAGAATTTTTTTTATAAAAAGTTCTGGAACAAATTGCTCCAGAAGAATGCAGAAGGGAAGGTGCATGGCCAAGAAATTATGGATTCCATCAAAGTCTCAATTGAGGCCTACAAAAATCAAGCGGACACTACAACAATCAGGGTTGATCTTAGTCCTTTCAAACAGATAACAAGAAGGCTCCAAATGAAGAAAGGAGCAATTTCCAAATCCGAAATACTTGCTTCTTACATGGAAAAAGTGAAAAAAGATTTAATTAAGAATTTGGATATAGAGATCGCGGACAATATTTCCATGGCATTGCTAGTCATACAACAAAAGATGAAGAAGCATGTTTTCCAGGAGAATCACGTTCATAGCACAGAGGAAATGTTCATTGAAGCATTTCTTCAACAATTCAAGACTCAAGTAGAAGAATCTTCCAATAGTTCCAAATTTGACAAAGGAAAAGGCAAAAATTAAAGAAGGCCCCATTTTATAGATGATTGGGGTAATATAGACAAAAGGCTTTATCTTTCAAAAAAGAAATTATTAAAATAGTAGACCGTATGGTCTAGCTTATCTTCTTATCTTCTTATCTTTTATCTTTTTATCTTGTTGGCCACATTATGATCATTTTATATTGTTTCTTATCTTTTTATCTTGTCGGCCACATTATGGTCATTTTGTCGTTTTGTTTGGAGATCCATTATATAAGGGTATCCTTCTTACTAGAATAGGCAAGTTTTTGGAAACCGTTCTCAAGCTCTCTTCATATCCCTTTTTGTAAAATATTATTAAGAAATAAAAGTTGAGAAGTTTTAAGTCAAGGCATTGGCTGCACCTCCACGGTCTGAGGTATTTTTAATTTTTCTGTGTTAATTTTTAATTTAAAATTTAGTTGATTATATTAGCCTAAATGAAAGGCTAATTACCTATGTGTTGAACTATAGCACACTACACTACTATCCAAACATGGTACTAATTCCTTAATAAGAAAAGGATTACCTAATGATACTAAGGTAGGGTAATAATAATCCAGGCAAAAGGTTCAGGCTATGTCGGAGGTCCTGCCGAAGTGTCTGTATAAGCCAAGGAAGGCGTGCCAAGGCATTAGTTGCACCTCCACGGTCTGAGGTATTTTTAATTTTTCTGTATTAATTTTTAATTTAAAATTTTAGTTGATTATATTAGTCTAAATGAAAGGCTAATTACCTATGTGTTGAACTATAGCACACTAGACTACTATCCAGATATGGTACTAATTCCTTAATAAGAAAGAATTTTCCAATGATACTAAGGTAGGGTAATAAACTACTATCCAGATATGGTACTAATTCCTTAATAAGAAAAGAATTACCCAATGATACTAAGGTAGGGTAATAATAATCCAAGTGGAAGGTCCAGGCTATGCCAGAGGTCCTGTCGAAGTGCCCGTGTAAGCCAAGGGAGGCTTGAGGGCAATTTGGGACCCGTTATGGATAATCCTTGCCAAGATTATTGACCCGTAAAAAATTTTCTACTAGTTTCATTGAAACGATCCCTTATATAATGGATCCCCAAATAACGACAAAAAGACCATAATGTGGCCGACAAGATAAAAAGATAGAAAAAGACATAAAATGACCATAATGTAGCAAACAAGATAAAAAGATAGAAGATAAGAATATAAGCCAGACCATATGGTCTACTATTTTAATAATTTCTTTTTTGAAAGAAAGTCTTTTGTCTATATTACCCCAATCATCTATAATAGGAATTCCTCGTTCTTGTTCAGCATGTTTATCAACATAAAAAGCAGTACACGACCATTGCAATTTTGATGGTCTTATAAGACCTCTTTGTAATAAAAAATCAATTTCATTCTTACATAATTCTAAATATTCAGAATTGATTTAGCATGGCCTAGCTTTGGTAGGAATATTATTTATTGAAAAATCTTTTTCATAAGGAAGATTGACCATATGTTTTTTTTCTTTCCCAAAAAATATTTGGGTGACTCCCACAAATTTGTAGTGAAAACTGATATTTTTTAAAATCAATTTTCTCCCTTAATTTTGGGTTTCACAAAGTCTCCTCAATAGTTGAGCAGTAAACTTCATTTTTAAGAAAATTTACCTGTTTATTTTTTGAAATAATTTTCTCCCTTATTTGATTAATATATCTTGAAAAAGGCTGAATTATAAAATCAAATCTAATTTCTTTATTATCAAAAGTTCCGGTTATTCCAGTGGTATCTCATTTAGTGATAGGGTATATATGTAAAAAAATGATATACCTAAAATAATTTCATTTGAAATATCTTTTACTAAAAAAATTCAGGTATACATACTTTATTTTTGCAAATATAAGCCTTGGGTAATTTATATTTTATTCCCATTTTATGACCACTAGCATTTCAAAGAGTATGAGTTGTTTTATGAAAATACTGTGAAGGTATTAATTCTTCTTGTATATAGTTTAAGTCAGCTCCACTATCAATTAGAGCAGTAAATTCTTTCTTTATATCTAAGTTGCTCGGACTCGAGTGCGGGTGTCCGATACAGGTGCGAGTCTAGAGGACAGATCATTCATAATCTAAATTTTAAGGTTTGGGGATATGGATCTAGATACGAATATGGATGCAGGAATTCGACTAAAAATAATTCAAATATCTAAAAATAGAATTATATATCTAAATTATGAAACATTATGTGAAAAACTTACACAATAATATGAGGAAAAAATAATGATCAACAGGAGAATCTCATAAGGTTATACAAGGAAAAGGACTGACAGAAATTTCTATATACAAGGTACTCCATTTTCTTCAATTTCACCTTATATGAGAAACTTCTCGGTCTATTTTAGTCAAAGTACCCAAAGTCGGTTAACCAAATCCGACAAAGATCCCACACCCACACCCACGTCGTGTCGACACGAGTGCGGCACCAAAAGTGATGAGTCCAAGCAACTTAACTTTAGATTATAATCAATTAGGAGAGTAACCTTTATTAAAGGTTTTTGGGAAGTTATTAACTCAACGGTTTCAAGAAATCCTTCTTTATTATAAACATCACCATCCAAATGTCTTTCTCCAAAAATATTAGAATCTAGAATTTTTAAATCTATATTATTTTCTTCAAGATTAAATAATCTTTTATCAAAAATCATATTCTTATTTTTTAGATCACAAATTTCTTTCTTGAGATTATTAATCTCTTTCGCCAAATCTTGAATTGTCATCGGATTATTAACAGTCTGAGTCTTCGTTTTCAAAAGTCTCTTAACTTCCAACATTGTATAAGGCTCTTTTTGAGAGGAAATTTCCCTAGGCTCCTGATTTTAACTTGTGGATGATCCTTCCATTTTATCTATAATTTGAGATCTAATTGTCGGATCTTTAACAATTTTAAGAAGTTCTACAAGATTATTATTATCAAGAATATTAATATATAAGTCCTTAAATTGAGAATATATATTATAAAACTCATCATCTTCCTTGTTATCACAAGATTGCCCTAGCTAACAAGGCATACACTCTTTTTTAGAGGACATATATTCTTCTTCATGGAGAACCTGCAAGTCTTCATCTGTGGAGGAATTCTCATCATCACTTTGCTCTGGACTTGAATTTTCCGGAGAAGAATTGAGAAGAATCTTGTATAAAGAATCCTTTAATTTATCATCAATATCAAGGCTTTTAATTTTATCCTTAATCTTGCAATCTTTAGCATAATGGCCTATTTTACCACATTTATAACCGGCATTAGGCTTGGTAGATTTAATAAAATCCTTTTTTGCTATAAAAGTCCTTTTTTCTTTTTAATCTCTTTTCAATCATTTACTTTTCTTATCAAAGAACTCATTTTTCTTCTTATGTCTATGAGACTCTTTGAATTTCTCAGATTATCTATGGCAAATTGTTCACAAAATTCACCCAATTATTGTCTCTCATTAAGACGATGTCTTTTGATCTGTTGATTCAATTTGATCTCATTACATAAAGATAAATCTTCTTAAGTACAAACACTTATCAATTCTCCATAGGTATAATCACCATAGTTTATACTTGTTGTACCTCTAAGAGCTTTCCTAACTCTTTCAGCAAAAAGTTATGGTAGTCCATCAATGTATTTGGATTTCCAATGCGAATTGTTACATTTCTGGCAATTCCATAACTCTAGATAAGAAAACATCTTTATACCATCTAAAGGATGTGAGAGTTTTACATCTTAAATTTGGAACATAGTCCTAATAGTCTCACTGTTGTCAGACCATCTTCCCGAGAAATGTTCTATAATATTAAGAACTAAAGTATACACAGCATTTTGAACAAGTTGTTCACCCTCTTGCTTAACCGCCTATAAGATCTTATAACGTTGTTTTGGGTTAAATAATTATCCCACCAACCTTTTAACCGGTATGTAAATCCTGCATTAATCATATCTACAATAGTCTTATTGCTGTTATTATTAGCTTTGCAGATTGTACTGTACATCTAATTCTATGTACCAACGTATAAATTTGACTATTGGTATTACCCATAAATATTCCATTCATATATCTCTTTTCCACTATAACTATAGGAGAGTACTAATTCCTGCTCCTTTAACAAAACATGTTGAGGAGTTAGTCTAGGAGAATAGTACATCCTCAAAACAGGCTTTCTAGCATATCCTTCAGAAATCTTACTGATTTCTTCAGAAATTTTCTCTTTATAATCATTTCCTGATAAATCAAAATTTTCATCTAAGCTCGAAGGACTAATTTGCAATCCCTTAAACTTTTCTTCTAATAATTTTCTATATCAGTTAGACTTTTTAGTTTAAAATCCTTAAACTCGGGAGGGGGTTGAACACTTGAGGTAGCCATTGAGACTTGTTCCTTACCTTTAGTATTACCAGCCTCAATTTTTCGAATTTCAGAATTAATTTGTCAATCCTATCATGAATAGACATAATTTGTTCTCCTAAAATGCTCATATGAATATTAGTATAATTATGTTGTTTAATCATAATATTAACATGTTGAGCAGTAACAAGAGCAGTATCATTTTCAAATAATTTTGAAAAAGCAGTGAAATAAACTACTTTATCATCTTTTTCCATTTGAAAAGATTTTTGTGGAGGAAATACCGATTTAGTGATTTCACCATTATTTAGTTTATAATCTCTTTCTAACAAAGAAATATAATTATCCACATACTTTGCCATGAACCATGATACAAAAGCAATCATCATATTATGTTCCAAAAGATCTTTATAAAAATCGCCATGAACCATGGGACAAAAGCAATCATCATATTATGTTCCGAAAATCTTTATAAAAATCTCTTGAAAGAAAGTTTTTCCTTTTTCATTAAAATTCTGAAAAAACCATTTCTGAAAAGTTCCCATCTGGGTTTAAAGAACTCATCTGAGATCCTTTTTCTTGCCGATGATCCCAAACTAAAATTAATTTTGTTTTGATTCATTTTAAACCAGTAGGAAAATCCATTTCAGACTTAATTGAGTCCAAATCCGGAATAGCATTATCAATATTATCTTTATCAATTCTAATATGCTGATTCTATTATTTTCCCTGATCTTGGAGGTGGAAGCTCTAGATAGGGAATTTACAATATAATCAATTGGTGAAATATAAGAAGTTGATCTAGTTAATCTAGATGCAAGACTAATATTATCAGCTCCATTTATAATAGAAACAGGTTCAGAAAATCTGATTCTAACAGTTCCATTAGAGGTCTGTTCAATTTCAGTAACCTCACTATTAATATTATTCCTAAGAAGGGGTAGTTTTGAGGGAAAATCAATTTCATCCCATTTGATAGGTCTCCTGGTAGTAATTTTCGATTTACCAAAATTAGTTTCTATTAAAATAGTTTCATTTTTAAAATCCATAATTTTACACATTGGATTTAAAGTATATAAGGGCTTATAATAAATTCTATAACAGATGCATATAACTTCAGTACCTGGCATCTAATCATAACCATGTAATTTAACACTTAATATTAAAGCATTTAAAGAATTTTCATCATTTAAAGATATCTGCAAACTGGGATAAGCATTAAAATAAACAGACCATAACCTAAACTAGTTTGTATATCCCCTATTAGAGACTTTTTCCAGTTCTGATTTCTACCATCCCTTAGAACTGCTATAAAACTCTAAGGTAAGCCTCTTAAAGTAAGCGGCTTAAAAGAAACTTTATTAATCCAATGTGCATAAATCTATGGGTTTTCCTATAAGGGGCCAAATCATTGTCAGATAATAATCTAAACATAGCATGATCATTATCAATAGTAATAATTTCTTCAATTGTTTTAACAGCTTTTTTGAGACCTAATTTTTCAAAAGTACCCATTTGGTATTATAACCTTGCGTTGGACCTTTGGAATAGTCCATTTATTAAGAAGATCTAAATGACATATTCTTATTTTCTACTGTTTTTAACAGTAGCATGTCTCTTAATGCTATTCATTAAAAGGAATGTATTGAACTTTAACACCTATTACAACTATAGAACAATGGCTCTGATACCACAATGAGAATCCTTGGCAAATCATGACAAGATATTTTGATACAGCATCATATGCCGTTCCACCCTACAAATATAGAATGCATTATAAGATTATACTCTCATCCATTAGGTCTACTAAATTCCAGCATTTTTACCCAGCCAATACTAAAAAAGTTTATAACTTTTCAAAAATTATTATAAAAAAGATATTTACTCCAGAAGAATGGGGAATTAGCACAATGAGAGAAAGGGAATACACCCACTCAGAACAAAAAATTACAGTTAAATTTAATTACTGGGATTACATTGAGAGCTTTAATAAAGCTTTATTATATGAAAATGCTAATAGGAAGCATTCATGGTTTATTAAGATATGTTCAAATGTCTTCAATCAACACATACCAAACTGGTTTTGCCAGTGGTGTACTTTATATGGTCCGACTCTGAACATCCTTCCAGAAGATTATAAAAAATTATATGTTGAATGGGTTGATGTTTCGCCCAAGATAATAAAGTTACAACAAGATGATATATATATTTTAAGGGAATGTCTTTAGTGTATATTTTCATAGAATTTTCTATCCATGGATAATGAAATGGACGGTAGAAGTTCAAACAAATAATGAAGGATTCCCTTGTTTAAAAAGGAAATTTCATACAAAATTTTGGAGTAAAATTACTCCAAAAAGATGCGGAAGGAAAACTCAATGGACGCGAGATCATAGACTCAATCAATGTATCTATTGAGGCCAGCAAGCGTCAGATCGAAGTTACACAGGATAAAGATGATATTAGTCACTTCAAACATATAACCAGAAAATTACAAATAAAAAAAGGGGTTATCTCCAAATCGGACCTTCTTGCTTCATAAATGGAATAAGTTAAAAAGGATTTGATAAAAAACATGGGTATAGAATTTTCAGACAATATATCCATGGCCACAACTAATGAAGATGAAGACAACTGTCTAGCAGGAGAATCTCATAGTGTTCATAGCACGGAAGAAATAGACATTGAAACATTTCTTCAACAGTTTAGAAATCAGATAGAAGAATCTTCTAGCTCAGACAAGTCCACAAGAAAGGAGATCATAAAAGATTAAGAAGACAAGACATTTCAACTTTTATAAAGTTAAAATTATTGTATGATTTTTGAATTATTGTAAACTTTAATAAAGTAGAGGACCCCAATAGCGATCCAATAATGTAACATGACGCAAGCACTTACGTCATAAATTTTAGATTTCTCTCTCGATCCTTTCTATAAAAGGGTCACTTCTTGTAGTTGGGAGGTAGGCTTTGGCCAACCATCCTTTGTATTTTCTTTCCTTTCTTGTATATTTTACCTACTAAATAAAAATCGTGGTTGCTTTCTACCCTTGGAGTCATTATCAGAAGTTTCCCAATTAAGATACTTTTCTTCTCTTTTCTAATATTATTTAAAGTTGTTTTAAATATTTTATTAGCCTAAATGATAGACTAAATACCTCGTGTTGAACTAACATCAACCTAAACTATTAAGGCATGGTAAAGAAAAGGACTGTTCCGATGTTTCTAAGGTCAAAATAGTGTTGTCCAAGAATCGGAAGATCTTGGCTTAGTCCGGTGTTCCTATTAAGGCCCATATTAGCCATGGTTGAGGTGTTGTCTGTCTGGGCTATGTTGAAACCGTAAAAGATCTTTCCGTCCTTAGACTACATGAATCATAAACGAACCTGTAGTTACCTCGAAGCGATCTTGTTGCCAAAAATGGTATCAGAGCCATGTTAGTCATTAATTATAGGTGGTGTTAGTCCGACACTTTTTCTAAAATGAATATTATTAGAAAACACTTTACTGTTAAAAACAGTAGAAAAGATGAATATGATATGCCCCAAAATTTGGATCTTCTTAATAAATGGACTATTCCAAAAATACAGCCCAAGCTGATATACCAGATGGGTACTTTTGAAAAACTTGATTTTAAGCAAATTGTTAAAACAACAGAAGAAACTATTACTATTGATTCTGATCATGGAACCTTTCGTTTACTAAATGAAAGTGATTTAGCCCCTTATAGGGATAGTTACAGATTTATGCATATTGGTTTAGCACAAGTTGCATTCAAGCCACTCACTTTGAGAGGCTTACCAGAGAGTTTCATAGCAGCTCATCGGGATGGTAGAAATCAGAACTGAAAGAAGTCCCTTATAGGGACAGTTCAAACTAGTCTGGCCTATGGCCCTGTTTATTTTAATGCTTATTCTAATTTACAAGTTTCATTAAATGATGAAAATTCTTTAAATACCTTGATATTAAGTATTAAATTGCATGGTTATGACTATATGCCTGGTACAGAGGTTATATGTATTTGTTATCGAATTTATTATAAGCCTTTATATACTTTGAATCCTATGTGCAAAATAATAGATTTCAAAAAGAAACAATTTTGATTGAAACCAATTTTAGTAGATCTAAAGTTATAACTAGAAGATCAATTCTGATTTCATTTTTTTCAAAAGTACCGGTTATTCCGATTTCATCCCATCTGGTAATTGGATAGATATGCCAGAAAAAAGGCATGCCTAGAATTACCTCATTGGAGATGTTTTTTACTAACACAAATGATTCAGGAATACAAATATTATTTGTACAAATATAGGCTCTGGGTAATTTATAATTAATACCCATTTTCTGCCCACTTGCATTGCAGAGACTGAGTAGTTTTATGAAAATATCTGGAAGATATTAGCCCTTCTTGTATACAGTTTAAATCAGCTCCACTATCAATTAGAGCAGTGAAATCTTTTTTCAAATTATAATCAATAAAAATAGTTATTTTTGCAATAGGTTTATGAGCTGTAATTAACTCAATTGTTCCTAAAAATGATTCTTTTTTTGCTGGAGAAATATTAGAAACTTCCTGAAAATCATTTTGAAAAGTATTTGAAGTAATTGGAAAATTTTCAATTGAAACTTGTTTTTCAGGGTGTTTATGAACTCCCTCTACTCCTTCGATCAAAGAAATCCTTTCATCAAGGATTGTATTATATCTTTTAAGAGAGGAAATTTCCTTTTTGAGATTCTCAATTTCTTCTACCAGATCTTGGATTGTAGTAGGGATATGATTCTTTTGAGACCTCTCTTTGAGTTGCCTTATTACCTCAATCATGGTATAACCTTTATTTGGGGAGGTAATTCCCTTTGAAGTACTGGTATTACCTGTAGAAGCTTGGGTATTTCCAACCTTATCAATAATCTGAGATCTTAAATTGTGATCATCAATTTCTTTGAGAATTTCCATCAGATTGTCACTTGTTGGGACATTTATATTTAAATAGGTAAAACTCATCCTTGTCCTTATCTTCACAAGGCTGTCCAATCTGGCATGGAAAACATTCCTCTTCTGACGAACTTACACAATTTTCGTCATGAAGAACCCTAAAATGTTCACTTGTTGAGGATTCCTCATTATCTAAATGTTCTGATCCAGAATTTTCTGGTGAAGAGTTTAATCAAATTTTGCATAATGAATCCTTGATATTATCCTCTAGGTCAAGATTCTTAATCTTATCCTTGACCTTGCAGCCTTTTGCATAATGACCTATTCTTCCACACTTGTGACATGCATTGGATCTATTATTTTTCCAGAAATTCAATTCCTTATAATTCTTTTTTCTTTTTTCATGCTTTTCTAAGCGTTCTTCCTTTCTTTCATTATTAGTAGTATTAGTATTAGTATTAGTATTATCACTATTACTATTAGTACTATTATTAGTAGTAGTATTACTATTATTATTATTATTATTATTTTGTATAATATTATCTTATATGAGTTTACCTGATGTAACATGGTCAGCGAGGATTTATATAGCCGACCCTAACTTATTTGGGATGACATATAGTTTTTGGTGGTTGTTTGTTATCTATGTTACCTTTTCAATGTTTAGACAACATCTTTCAAAAGTAAATGCACTTAAAAGAACGAAGATTTTATGAAAACTATCATTTCTACTATTACTAAGAAAAGATGATGAAAATTGGATAAAGGAAAAGGTAAATATTCTTTAAGATAATTATGAACACGTTGTAACCCGACAATAAGAAAAAATAACACGAATGTCATTTAAACGAGGAACGAAAATAACAAAAAAATGTTATATTGCTCGATTGAAGCTTAAAAGAAAGTTTTGAGTCAAAACGGAACGTATGAGGAGCTGCTTACCTTGGCATCAACCACCCAGAACTGACTCCTTGCACTTTCAAAAGCAATTTCAGTATTCCCTAGCATTCTTGCCATTGTCTTCCTAGCGGCATTAAGAACCCCTATTCCTGCACTGCACTACCAAAAGATTTAAAATGAAACCTTAAAGATTTACCGTGATGCAAAAGGCTCCTATGACTACTACCTGTAAATTGATGCTACACAGAGATTTTATATGGTGCAAAAAGTCTCTCATGCAGATAGCAGGAAATTTAAGATTTAAAAATAATGAAAACAAGCCAGTAAAGTCTCGTTTTCCAACTTCACTATTCACTCTGCATGATAAAAGTTATGTCGCAATCAAATGATACTTCTTGCAGCCTACTACTAGGTAAAGCTTAAGGGGGAGTATGATAAGGACATCTTCAACACAAATAAGTCATACAGAGATGACCAAGAATAACTCCTGAACCTTCTTAGAGTAGTGCAAAGTCAGATCTTGAAGAGCAAGATTATGAAATAATTTATTGAAGATGGTCCATTATTATCTCACAATTAATTACTTTTAGTTTTCAGTACATTCAATCAATCTATGCAAAGTGAATCCGTCCCTAAGGAACCCCCAAACAGATGTCCAAGTAATGGCCCTGATCCAACTGTTAAAGTATTGTCCGCTTTGGGCCTAGGACTACATGGACTTGTCCTATGGGTTTTAACCCAAAAAATCCTCAACAGTTGATTCTGAACTCATTCTTATTAGATCTCTAAACTTTCTTCTCAATTCCAATAAGGGATTCGCCTAAGGTGTAAGTGCACCTAAACTTTAGAGGCTCGCCTCCGTCATGGGCAATTTGCTTTGACTACAGAACCATGCATGTCTGTCGGAGCATATTGGATGTTCGGGCCTACTACGCCAAGTTCTTTAAGTCATAGTTTATAGACTCTCAAAAGTTCCTAACTTACTCATGTCAAATCAGTCATATTTCAGATTCATTAAATAAGATCTAACATTAGGATAGGACATAGTCCACAATGATATGTCGAAAAGGCAGGCAACAGTCTTTCTGTTTATTTGTTAAGAGATAAAATGGACTCAAGTAAAATTGGAGGCAGTGCAACCCCATGTATGCTAGCACTTCAACGATTCTGACATCAAATAGCAGGATGATGTAGGTCTCAACCTGGATTTCCACCTAAAGGGTTCATCTAGCAGTGATATAATTTGGATCAACTTACAAACTCTAAGAAAAGGAAGAAAGGATAAGATGTTTCACATGTTCCAACTAGTACTTTGGCTGCATAAAAGAACTCCTCAATACAGATTTTCACCTGGAGAATAAGGCACCTTAACAAGCTCTAAGAAAACAAGAGGAAAAACTCAGTGCACCAAATGTCTCAGATAGTATTCTACTCGTCTATAGTATGTTCCAGATTAATTGAATGGATGTGGTGGTCTCCTTGAATGGTCTTGGACAATCTTCATTTCATGAGCTAGTTTTTTTTTTTTTGGATGAAGATCATTTCATGAGTTAGTTATTGTGGCTATGTTAGGCCCATCTCTTTAATATGGTACCAGTTGATCTTCCTTGTTATTGGTCCACACAATATTAAGCCGCATTATGTTTGTCCACGCACCAAATTCCTTCCCTGGCTGTACAAGAAGGTGTTAAGAGTTTTCCACTTGGTTGAGGGGATAGTGGTTGTCTCCTTATATTGTCTTGGCTAAACCTCACAACATGAGCTAGCTTTTACGGTAGAATTCAACACAAGATCATTTGATTTAACATCATCAAACTGTCCCCTCCCCCATACACTTCCCGATGTATGTGTTAGTGTGTGTGCCCCCTACCCTCAAATAACTCATGTAAAATGGAAAGCAGCAATAATTCAACTCAACATAAGACCTCATTCCTCTTATGTTAGTTGGTGCTTTATGTGCAAGAGAGTGGGCAAAAATGTAGATCATCTGCTATTGCACTAAAAGGTGGCTAATCAACCCACCCCACCACCCACCCCCACACTTCCTGATGTATGTGTTAGTGTATTGCCCCCGCCCTCAAATAACCCATGTAAAATGGAGGGCAGCAATAATTCAACTCAACATGAGACCTGATTTCTCTTATGTTGGTGCTTTGTGTGCAAGAGCATCGGCAAAAATGTAGATCACCTGCTATTGCACTGCAAGGTGGCTAATCAGTTATGGAGGGTAGCCCTCAATTTGTTTAGGATGCAATGGGTGAGGTCGGGCTCAATGAAGAAGGCTTTGCAAAGTTAGACTCTCGAGAGGAGGAAGAGAAGCCCAGAGCATGGAGTGTTGCCCCTTTAGCAATCATGTGGGTCATTTGGAAAGAGAAAAATGGAAAGGCATTTGAAGGGGTGCGACAAGATCTGCAAAGTTGCAGAGTAGTGTTTTATCTCTAGTTTCTTTTTGGTGTACTTCAGGTCCCTATATTTGTATAGAGAATTGGATCTCTATTGTTGAGAACCATATTTTGATGTAGGTTCTCTTCTTTTGGTATACGGCTTGTCAGGGGTTTTTCTGCCCCATTTGTTAATAAATTATTTACTTATCAAAAAAGATAACCAATAATGCAAAGACTGAATAACCAAATTCACTATACTTAATCTAAACTATTTCAATGATTTAGGGTAATAAGATATGAACAGGATAGGATTGACTTGGAACATCGAAACAATTGTACATTAATGCAATATAGAAGCATGAAGCATATGAACAAGGAAGCAATTCTTGTATAATGGCATGCCAATGACTCGAGTAAGAAATTACATCAGTGAGTGAGAGGGAAAAAAACGGTTTATTAGTCTAACCTTCCAGCACCCGCCACCACAATCTTCATTTTTGGGAAATCAATCATTGGCCTTCCCTGTGCTCTTACTGCTCCTAGAAGACCAGCAATAGCAACTCCTGCAGTTCCCTGAGTAGAAAACAGAATTGTACCACACTTGTAACACGATACTTGGTTAAACAATGAAGAGCACAGAAAATTGAAGGAACTACAGTAAGGAATTCTATCTGATCTGAAGATAAGAACAGACGCGTACAAGAATGATATATTACGGCTCTAAATTTCAAAGAGGAGCTACAAGTATGGACTGGAGAGATGTGACAAAAAACCGGCTAATGGAAGAGCCTGTATTTGTCCCTGGGAGGCAGACTAACACTTATCAAATCAGTGCTAGATGCTCTTCCCGCATACATGATGAGCCTATTTCCCATTTCCAAGAGCATTGAAAAGAGAATTAACCAAATCGGAAGGACCTTCTTATGGCAAGGTAATAAGGAAAACAGAAGCTACAACCTGGTGAAATGGGATTTTGTAATTCTCAGTAGGAACCAAGGAAGTCTGGGCATAAAGAAACTAAGTTTGCAAAATTCTGGCTTGCTACAAAAATGGTTATGGAGATTCTGCACTGAGGAAGGGACTTTATGGAAAGGCCTCATTATAGACAAGTATGAACTACTAAACCACTGGACAACTGAGGAAGTTGGTGGAGCTTTTGGATGTAGTGTGTGGAAAACCATCAGAAGACTATGGCCTCAGTTCAACAATAACATCACTCAAAGTGGGTAACGATATGAAAATTGAGTTCTGGAATGAGCACTGGATAGGTGAGAACTGCCTAAAAATCTTATTTCCAGACCTTTTCAATCTCAGTCTACAAAACAATGCCACTGTAGCTCAGGTTTGGAGTCCTCAGGGATGGAACCTCGCTTTTAGGAGGAACCTAAATGATTGGGAAGTTGATAGAGTTGCCAGTCTACTACAGATCCTTAACACCTTCTCAGGCATGTCCAATGGCCCTGACAAACCATGGTGGAAGCTGCACAGCAATGGAATCTTCACAGTAAAGACATGCTACTGGCACAAAAATGTTAACCAGTCAACAGCAAGAGTATGTCCATGGAAGTTAATTTGGAAGACCAAGGACCCCCTAAAAGTGTCCTGTTTTGCATGGTTGGTGATCAGAAGAGCTTCTTTGACTCATAAAGTACTACCAAGAAGAGGTTTACAGATTTGTTCAAGGTGTTTCCTCTGTGGGCAAGAAACAGAGATTAATGCTCATCTATTTTTTCACTGTAAAACAGCTACAAATCTGTGGAACATGTTATTCTGTATACTAGGAGTGGTGTTTGGTAATGCCAAAATCTACCATGGAGATGCTAAACAGTTGGAGAGAAATTGGAAGAAGGGGGTCAGCAGAAGACTGGTGGGAGCTGATTCCAGCATGCATTTGGTGGATTCTATGAGAGGAAAGAAACACAAGATGTTTTGAGGGCACAATCAACAACATCCAGAAAATCAAAATGAACTGCCTTAGCCTTCTTTATTTTTGGTGTAAACTGGATATGGTGGGGGATATAGAAGTTTTTGTTGATTTCATAGGATAAATGTGAAGTCTTTAGAATAGTCCTTGTCAGACTATTGATTCTTACCCCTTGTGGGTTGTAATGACCTCACTCAGCACTTTTTGGATGATGAGTTTCTTGTGAATATAAAGTTACCCTTATTTCAAAAAATTTCAAAGAGGAAATAAGAAAAATGACTTGAGAAAATCAGGATACTGGAAGCTAAACGTCTCATTGAGAGTAAGAAACACCCAACACAAGCCAAAAGGCTAATAATGTATCAAGAGATGGATACCATTTGTTATCTCAAGTCCTAGAGTTCCACAGTATTCTGGCATCCAAGAACAAGCAAATGTTCTCGAAGTATTGCCATGTTAAGCAAATATGAATATCTTAATTAATGAGTAACATTTGCACTCTCTAGATAACATGAGATGAGACACGGTGGGGTGAATGCACATAATAATTTTCTTTTCTCCCCACAAGGTTTGCAGATACATAACAAGTAGATGCCTTGAATATTTTATAGATGTTTTTTCCAGCTTAATCTTTTGCTTCATTCGATTTATGAGCAAATCGATATCCTTAATCCTAAGAATGTCCATCATTAAGGTCTAATAACTTTTATTATTCACTCATTTACAATTGTAATCATATTTTTCCAAATATTAAAATACTTCGGCAATGACTGATAAAGTTAATTACCTGGACATCATCATTAAACATTCTGTAGTTATTTCTATAACGCTGCAACAGCTTAAAGGCCCACTTGCTCTGAAAATCTTCAAACTGTGCATTTAAGGGCAAGACAGACATAATGTGAAATTAGTTAGGAGAATGAAGAAAAGAGCTCAAATGAACCAAGGGAAGTACCTGCACAATCACATGGGGCCAACGAGTAAAAACAGCCTCCATAAATTCATCAACTACTTCAAGATACTCCTCTCCGTCAAGCCGGCGCTCTTGCAATCCCAAATCTATGAGCATGAAAAGGAATACCCTCAACTTCAGTAAGAATGAGAGAGAGAGATATCCTGAATCAATAGGCATTACTGGTAGCAAGCTAAGTATGACTGAGTAACAATAGATATCAAAAAACGATCCTAACATATTCAACACTCCGAGAGGTAGTGAGCAATGATAGCAATCATCAATATCAAGGATAACAATAGTTGCAATAACAAATTTCAACTATCTACAGTATCCATATAGATAAACTTAAAGAGTATGGAATCAGGAAGTATGAATAAGTACTAAATAATACATATATACATGGACTAAGGAGAATGTATCAGGAGCAAGTACATATATCAAGCAATGACCATAACTTTTAGCTTAATTAATTAGATCAAATGCTAAGCATCTGCTACGCAAAGTTCATATGCACTTGTAATTTTGAAAGTTCTTTTAATACATGGATTAGTGTAACTCCAAATGCCAGGCATACACAACATAAAATCCCATTTAACCCCAACACTTCAATGAGTAGCATGATCATGCCTTCAGTTAAGATATTAAAAACAAGTAGCTGTGTTAATATATACCTATTCATTCAGGTAAATACAAGACGCATATGCAGGGACATTTTCCAGATACTAAAGAAAACATAATGTAGTAGTTGGTTTGTATTGATTTGATCATTGGAGAACGATGCCGTGAATTAACATCAAGCGTGATAACGAATAAGTACTCACATAAAGGGTCTTTCAAGAGATTCTCATTGTCAGTTCCTACATCAATCATTACAGGCAATACCTATAGGAAACAGAAAATGGGATCAGTACATTGAAAAAGAATGCTAAAGACAAGAGTTAGTACAAAAACATGTATGTATGAGAAACTAAAGATGGCAAGAGAAACTATATCACAAGGAATTACAGACATCTGATGCCTTACATCAGCAATATCAGAAGATAAGCTGATCCACTGAAAAATAGCTTCTACAATAGAAACCCATAAAAGACTACAAACATTCACTAGATATGACACAATACCTTAATTTAAAAGAACAAAGCGCTTGACATGGTATCTTTTCGTTTTCGTTCATTTTCTAAAGCAAGCACAGTTGGAAATGCTTCAAGAGCCACTGGAAATAGCATCAACCTTTTGACAAATCAAATTTCTCAAATAAAAATAAAGAAAATTTCTTGACATACTAATACTTTTATCTATTTCCTATTTCCATCTCTTCCAATAAAAAAAATCCTTTTTCCAGTGTCCTTTTATTTGATTTAGAGCTTATTACATGAAAGCAACCTTATTCATCAAGCAATATGAAATGGCAACATGGAGCAAGATTATACTCTTTGAGGGTTGATCCCAGCAGCAGCCACATACAGATCCAGCTTCCCAATTGCAATACCAATACCCTGAACTCCAAGATCTCCAAGACCCAATATTCTACTTCCATCAGTTACAACAATCATATCAACCTACATTGCAACTCCAGCTATGAAATGCACTTTCATTGTTGAGTGTTGATATATAAAATAACTATCAGAAGAAAAAAATGAGAAAACAGTTAAGCACCAACATAATGGAGAAGCAGTAGAATCATTCATGCTAGTGAACAAGATCAAAGTCAAAAGAAAGAGTTAACTATCTCACAAGACCAATTACAACTCTAGTGAATTTATTCTCTCTTTTTTATCTTTTTTCCTTTTTTGAAGGGTGGATGGGGCTGTAAAGGATCAGTCAATTCATAATATTGCAGTGAAACTGTATATATATGCTCATTTTTCATCATAGGTGCCACAAGATATTCATTTTCTCCATCTGTGTTGGTTGTAGGCTGTTTTGACGAAAAACTTCTATTTGACATAGAATGTTTACCTGATATTATGCAAAAACAAATTAATGTGCTGCATAGTTTTATGATATAATCAATTTGACATGTTCTTCTTGTTTTTTGTTTTTGATTTGTCATCTATTTGACATGTTCTGTCTATCTAAAAATCGACTGAATTGCTGACTAATTGCAGAACACCAGCATGATTACAGTTTTCTGCTCAGACCTTTTGTAAATCAAAAATTCAAAACAATATGCATCTATATGTATCGAGGAAGGTATTGAAGTACAAATGATCTATACAAGGTAACTAAGAGCAGTTCACGTCAATTAGTAGGAAAGACTGAAATATTCAAATGTTTAGCTTGACATATAGATTGGAGGAGTTCACAAATACACAAACCTGATCAGCTGGCCAATTGTAAACCATTGACATCATTTCCCCACGATCTGCAGCACTGAAGTACATGCCCCTCGGACGTCTGAACAATCCACTGTACTTCTGGCAAACAAGACCAACCGTAGGAGTATACACTATGGGTGCATATTCCTCAATATTTTCCATTAGAACCTGCCATAGTCGGGTAAAGCTCTCATCCATATTTACTCATATGCAACTTTTTGATAACAAACCAATATAAATCAACTAAATGTTCCTGTTGTTTAGAGTCAAACTCAAGGCCTCCCCCATACAAGTAAGAACATAGTTGTATGTGATGCCCAAAGAATGATAATATTAACAAACATGATAATAAGATACAACTTCGAATAACTATAACTTTGTGCTCACTTATTTGTTTCAACTTTCAAATGATTTCTTCCTATTTGTTATCTTTCCAAGACTTCAAAGATTAGAGTATGCAATACGAGACCCATAGAAAAAGGAATATGACAAATTCATTTAAAAAAATTAAAGCTCTAAAGAAGCACAACTTTGTATTGTCTGTCCATTCCTTTGTTTGCACACAACAGTGTTGTCAAAGGCTCGTTCGAAAAGCACTTGACCCTGAAGTTACGTGTGACAAGCTGAGCACTTCATCTCATTTAGGCAATGCTTTAGTTTATGCACCATGGCAATAAGGTGTATCTCTCATCATCCATGGCTTTGTCTTCAAGAGTGGAGCACAAAAGAATAACTGTTTCACTTAGTTACAATTTTTCCAGTTTCTTTGTGCATATAATTGTTGTCTGTTTTTATAGTTATTATTCTTGAATCACATATTAATTTTTTTCCCCTTCATTTCTGCACTAAAGCCTACAATTTGCGCTTAAAACCCCAACATACCTAAACACATTTTTTTTGCTTTTGCCTTTGATAAGGCTTGCACACCTCGCGCGCGCGCGCGTGTGTGTGGGGGGGGGGGGGGGCGGTGTTAACTTCTTTACGGTTATCTTCCCAAGAGTCAACCTATATTTTTTATTCGCCATAAGAAAAATAATGAAAACGCTTAAAAACTGAACAAGCATAACTTCAATATCTACTTCATGAATTCAAAATTGTATGGTATTTTTTGTGTGTTCCGTGTTATAAAATGATAAAATGACTAAACATTGTTAGTTTTCCCATAGGTCAAACTCCATGTTTAGATTCTTCAAGCATCATTCTTATCAACATTCCAAAGATAGCAAACATATATATATATATCAACTATTTCATAAGTATAAGGTTGAGGTACGATGAAGGTTATTTTCGTAATTGCACTCCTTTATTCCTTTTCATCTGTTTCTGACGCGTATACATTATACATGTATGTAACCCACCAACATTGCCTTTAACCTACCCATAAATCACAAACCTTGCTCGCACTTTGACACCCTCTTCTCTCTCATTCTCTAGGTTTACACCGTGCTTTATCCTAAGGTACTCTTCTTTTCGAGTTCATGTTATTTTCTTATTTTGCTAGATATAAATTGTTTTCGCAAGTTTCTTTCTTTGGGGGGGTTAAAAATTTGAGTGTTTTGGCCTATTTTTATTACAGGTTTTTTATGCTAATTGTTTCTAAAGAATATTGGAAAATAGATATTTTCCCTCTTTATCACTTATATTCTCTAGATCAATTCTTCTTCTTTTGAAATGGCACTAGTGAGGCACAAGGTCTTAGAGGGCACAATATTCTCTATGCAAAGCATTTCTAATCAATTAACTCCAACGGACAGTGAGGTGGATTCCTTTCTTATTTGATGCACCTTTTGGGTTGGTAAACACAATTTTGTTAATGTGACATTCTTTTTGGTGATTAGCGTTAGCTTTTTCCTTACTTTTGGGCAAATTCTTTTTATTTTTCCTTTCTATTGCATGTCAGAGATTTTATTTGATTTGCTCATGCATGTTTGGAAATAGACATCTTGACGTATGATTTTTAATTGTTGGCTAAAATCTTTTCCCCTCATCGATATTAATATACATTGTTCTTGTGACAGACTGTTCGATGATATGCCTGACCCGAAAAAGAATTAGAGCTAACATGACCAATTAGATTTAGTGGGGGAGAGAATGTACGAAAAAGGAAACACCCAAAACTTATGGTATTAGATACATTAATTATGATGAATAGCTAGCCAAGAAGGCTGATATGTCTTAAGGTACGAATTGGGAATCATCTCCTAACCCCTAAATTTAAAGGGTTTGCTAATAGTTGCTCTCGTTAAACTTCACATTTGCACTCAAGTAACTAATTTATTAAGCTAAATTTGGTTGTGAATTTTGGCCAATCCCTTTGAAGACAAGCATGATGCTAGCACCTCCAAAGATGTAATGGAGATAGGTTCAAAAATATCGTTAGGGATACAACATTTGAGAAAGGATAGCGTAAGCAAATTGGGATAAGCTCAAAAGTCATAGAATCTTCTGATGTTGTTCAGGTTTGTTTCATGGCATTCAAAATCCCTGTTATTTATGATATGGTGGATTAGTCGTTGTTGATGTTCTTCATACTAAAAGCTTTCCTCATGAAAATTGCAAGTTTTTACTTGTAGCCAAGTGTAAAACTAATCATATAATACCGGACCAAAGATTAAAAGGGTAAAACACAAATATCAGACACGATTTTGTTTGTCGTGAGTTGTCTGCTGCCTATGGAATGTGCAATGTGTTGTTTGTAGTTTTCTCAGTCCGCTAAGGAGAATTTAGGCTATTTTATATGAAGAGAATAATGTCAGTGCTCCTAGTTATGGTGGTTAATTTTCATTGCGGGTTGGGGATGACGGAGAGCCATAAGGTACAAGGTGTTACGATTTGGAGAAGTGTTTGAAAGAAAATTGCTCGCATAAACATATGGTTCTTTTGCTCTATAAGGTTTGTGGTCCCGAAATCAAGTTGATTCTATTTCGACTCTTCCTTAGAGAAAGACGATCAAACAATTCCCAATCATGGTCCTTGCGGATC
This sequence comes from Datura wrightii, assembly GCA_035772735.1. Lineage (NCBI taxonomy): Eukaryota > Viridiplantae > Streptophyta > Magnoliopsida > Solanales > Solanaceae > Datura > Datura wrightii. The sequence goes on along the minus strand of JASDFA010000006.1, from coordinate 151,301,235 downwards.
GGATCATTTTTCTAAACCCCTTTCTTGTGTCGAAACGAAAGAGTAATGATTCTTGATCCTGTTTGTTGAAAATTCCTATGTAGTGTGATTTGGTCACCACTTGGACAACAAAGGGATTGCTTGGGATACTCTTAAAGGAATATTCCTCCGGTGTTTCATACAAGTATCACTAAGTCCTTCGGAAAGGTATGCTCGCAATATCTCCTGGGCTTGCCCCTCCTCTGAATACAAACACACACAAACACCGTACTTGATGCATAAAATAATGCATTTTCTTGTGTTCCTTTCCATATTCTTAAATACATAGATATTTTTTCCCCACGTGCATGTGCTCCTTTTGTGTAAATATTTTTCTATAACTTATTTTCTTTTGTATTTTGCATTCAGGGTTTCTTTTGCCAGTTCTGGGATACTTTGCTTGGCTAAAAAGTGAAAAGCAAACAATCTAGGTTGGTTTTGTAGGTTATCCCAGCGTTGGCAAGTCATCGGTTATTAATACATAGCGCACGAACATTGTGTAAGCTTTTCCATCATACTTCTGCTCCTTTTTAGGAACTTATGTCAGATGTTTAGATTTTGTTTCTGTAATGTTGGTTGTTTCCCTTGAAAGTTCATTTTCCTTCAGAATTGTATTTTGTCTATTCACTGTGTTTCCCTAAATTAATTTTGGTTTGTCAAGTGATGCTACTTCTGCAAAAGGAACATACACACAATAACAAACTTATAGTTCTGGACCGGAATCATGAGTACCATACTTCTATGGTCATGCTTCAGTTCTCTCTCTTCTTTGGTATTTTTGCTCTCTCTCTGTTTCAGGCTCGCCTTTTTCCTCTAAGATCATATAGTGTAACTTCTAAGATTTGAAGCATGCTTGGAGGTAATTGAATTTCCCTTTTTTTCTGGAAATTTTCAAGGTTTCCGCCTGTAATAGTGTGATTGTATTCTTCAAAACAGTAAATTTGATCCCTAATCCTCCGTATAATGTTATTGGATTGACGTTTGGGTGTTTTTAGATTTCAACTTAAGTCTTTATATCTATATTGCTATTTCGCTCTGCATTCTATGTGTTCTGCAACATTGTTTGTTGTACACAAAAACAGATCTTCTTTTGAAACTGCTCAAAAAGATATCAAAGACGATTTTCTAACTGAACTCCACAACAGTTGTCTAATGTTATGCATGGTAGAAGTTTGGATTTTTTTCCCTGCGCTTATTTTGGAATAAAGTTGATGAGATAATTTCTTTCCGGTTTCTGTGAATTGATTGGAATTGTACTGAACTAGATTTATTCTGTTAAATTGTCTATGTTTTCTGTATTTATGTGCTCCTATAACTCATGTTTTGAAGGTTTATTTTTATTGAACTTTGAAGGTATGCAATTTATATTTGGTCCATCGAACACTTAACACTGTTGGTAAGCTTAGTTATTGTGTAAATTTTGTTTCTACCATAGAAATTCTGAGGAGATATGAAGCTCAGAAAGCAGATGACTAGCTTTATTATTGGTTAACATGATAGACTAACAGGTATATTCATAGAATATAACGGATTGGATCTTGTGTATGCAAATTTTTGGGTGATTATTTTAGCACCTCGGTGTTTATTTTTCAAAGAGTAGGTTAAATTGTTGACTCAATCATTCCTGCTTATCTTCCTTTGCATCTCGCAGGAGCACAAAGAAGAGGAGATATGCAATAAAAATTTCAGTTGCTCATTAATTGAACAGAGGAAAGAAAAGAGGAGACAATTCCTTATTCTGTGTCCCTTTAATATTGTTTATTTTTCAATTTGGAAATACAATTTCAATCTTCAATAATAGTCTAACACCAGATGATAGAAAGGTGAAAAAATAGCACTTTGCACAATTAAGCCACAAGCTAGACATATACACATAAGCATTAACAGCTTTCGTAGTGGTTATCTAATTAACTAATTGACATGCTTTGTTGGTCTCCCGGAATTCTCTTTGTTTAGAAGACATTAAGACAAAACAGATGCATTTGAAGTTTCAGCTCACAGTTGCCCCCACAATATCCAAGGCAAAATTATGTTGGGTGAGTAATTCTCAGTTTTATGTACGTGTTCACTTATACTAAGGTTCAGTTATTTAATTTAGTTTCGATTGTGAAGAAATATTCATATTTTTTTTATAAAGAAAGAAATATTTATATTTAGATCAAATTTACTTGAATATGCTTTTCATCACTTAAAATACGAAAAGGTACATAACTTTTTTGATGAAAAACGAAAAGGTACATCACTACCCAATACAAATAATATATTGCAAAAGAAAAGGAAAAAAAAAAAGACAACTCGGTGCACAAAGCTTTTCCATGTTCACATAGGGTCTTAGGAAGGGTCACATCAAAGGAAAAATAAAAAGATTTACTTGACTAGTGAAGGTTAATGTGACATCAGCAGTAGCAGTTATACTTTAATATCATCATCCTAGAAAATTGATTTATCTTTATAATTATCTCTAAATAATAAAACATCTCATTTAACCTTTTTACTTTGTGCAATCATTGGGAATATGAAGTGGAATGGAGGGGAGAAAGTAAGAGGTAAAATTACTTTAAGCTATCAATACAGAAACTTAATGTATGATAATAATTTAAATTGCGAGCGTTCAAGTGATTTACTCCTCCTTACCTTGTAGCTATGGGAAGTAAAGGCTCAAGTTTCTAGCTAAATGCACTTGCATCAGCTTGTAAAATTTATTCGAGCCAAAAGATCTTCTTTTCTTTTTTTTTTTTTTGGATTAGGTAAAGTATTTCATTAATAATAACAAGGTCAACATGGCCGTATACAAGTGGTATACCCAAAAAATGAGAAACAAAGGCACTCCTCAAAAGACATCCAATCCTCTATAAAAACAGGAACTACATCGGTGCACCAAAAGAAAATAAGGGATCGGAGACTACTCCTCAAATGAGTAAAGCTCACCCCCCCCCCTCCCCTCTCCTCCAAAAGCTCCCTTATTCCTTTTTTTCCAAATGATTCACATTAAAACAAGAGGAGTGTCATTCCAAACCTTGTGCTTTCTTTTCCTAGCTCCATTCTTCCAACTGTACATCAACTCTCTCATGGATCTTGGCATTACCCAAGAAACGCCAAACCATCTAAAGATATCCTGCCATAACCTCGAGGCTAATTTGCAATGTAATAGAATATTATCCACATCCTCACCCGTCTCCTTACAAAGCAAACACTAGCTCATGCAAACCACCTTTCGTTTCTTAAGATTCTCTGCCGTAAAAATCGCCCCTCTAGTAGCTAGCCACGCGAAGAACACCTTCCTCGGTACCTCAGAAATCCAGATCGAGACATGTGGAAAGCTAACCTCTATCCTGACCAGGAATTTCTCATAGAAGGACTCACTGAGAACGAATTTTTAGTCCTGAGCTCCCAACTCAAGGCATCAGATTTGTCAATTGGCTCACCTTGCTTTGAAGTAAATCTAGCAATCCTTGAAACTCGATCACCTCCCAATCTTAGAAATTACTCCTAAACCTCAGATCCCAAAAAGTCTCATCCCCTTGTGTCCCCCTAACTTGTTAAATGGACAACTCCCTCCGGTAAGAGACTCTATACAACACCAGAAATTTATCCTTAGGCACCATTCCTCCACACCACTTTTGCCCCCAAAAATCTAACTCTACTCTCATCCCCAACCTTAAAAGCAATATTATCAAAGAAAGCATTCCACCCCATCATTATATTCCTCCACACACCACACCAGAAAGGCATTGTGATCACATTTGTTCTAATCCCCCTTCCATTACACCATATTTATCCGCAATCACCCCTATCCATCAAGATTCTCCCTCCACCCTGAATCTCCACAACCAGAAGATCATAAAAGAAAGCATCCCTCTATTGTTCTCATTGAGAATGATGTTATGTAAACATTTTTTTAAGCTTCAAATGGTTATTCTGAAGATAACTGAGGTTATGTTGGTTTTCGTTTAGTGGAGCTGTTATCGATGGCTTGAGAAGGCGCACTTGCACTTTGCGCAAAAGAAAGCTCAAGGACTTTTCAATGAAGTCGGAACAAATGAAACTTGCATCTGTTTTAGAGCTTTTACTATTATATAAGAAATCACAATAATAATGAAGGTATTCATCAGACTGCATTTACCTAGCGTTTCATTAGCCAAAGGTGTATGTATTATATATAGAAGTAAGGAGATCTTTATATGGTTATCTAGAAGCAAAGATTTGTGTCCTCTATATCTTTCTTCTGATTCTCTAAGAGTCCGTCTCTGCATCAATCATGGCTTACAATTATTTGATGCAACCTATAGTTGCAGAATGGAAGTCTGAGTTTGAGAAGTTGAATACACCAATTTACAGTGTCAATAAATAAGCAGTATGTAATCTGGACTAAACTGCATAGTTTAGCATCTATTCAATATCTCTTATCCAGATTGCTTTGGGGGGGGGGGGGGGGGGGGGGAGTTGAAAGATTGCATCTACCCTCTTTGAAACTGTTCATTAGGTGATATCAGCATTGTCCCTTGTGAGGTCATTGTGTGGAGTTCACTTTAAAGTTACTGCATAATCTAACTTGCTTATATCTTTTTAGGTCAAGTAAGGTTTTCATTTAATCTAACTTGCTTATATAAAATTCTAGTCTTATATATGTGATCCAAACATACAATTCAATGTTATCTGTATTTCTAGGAAGCAATGCTAAATATTCACAAGCAATTGTTAGCCTTACGAAGGGCTAAGAAATTATTTTATTTTTGGCTAAACCCAGCATTAGTGGCAAAGAAGTAACTTGGAGGTGACTTACAGGAAGCTCTTGACATAATTTGGGTAAGATTGCATGTTGTTTTCTTCCTGCCCAAGTGTCTGAAAGTATGCCTCCCCCAAATAGTGAAATCCTTGAAGATCAAAATCATCTACATCTGTATGCTCAAGAACATTATGAGAACTCCCTTCATCTTATTGATGACATTTATCTCCAAGATTCAGAAATTATGGACAAAGGCCTTCTCATTCTGTCCGCTCTTCCCAAAGTGAGTGAATTGCATGTAGAGATCCCTAGGGGCTTACAGTTTAATTGGTTTATACGTACCGCATATAACAGTGATATTGTAGGTTCTCCATGGCCACTGGGTAACCAGTGCAACATAACTTTACTTCAGACTTTTGTGCTTTCTATTGGTGCTTTTTCAAACGGATATAGTAATGACTAATTATTTTTTATTGTGGCAGGAGGAAAATTCTTCATAGCTATGAAGAAAAAAGACCAGTGACACGTTCTGCGTCTTTTTTTTGATAATTGGTAACTTGTGATACGTTCTGCGTCTTCCATGAATAGAATGATGCATTCACATCTTCTTGACTGTTATTTCTGCAGAACAACATGGTTTTGACCTACTATCTTCTTAGAGAAAGAGAGAGTTGGCTTCCAGCATGTCATTCAATTCAAGTATTTTGATTAGTCTATCATTGTGTATATACTTTTGACACTTTTGAGCTAATAACTTTGGACTTTGTTCTTGTGTAGAGCATAATGTTCAGTGCATGAATAAATATACTACTCCCTCTGTTCCAATTTATGTGGCACCCTTTCCTTTTCGGTCAGTTCCAAAAGGATGTCGCCTCTCATAATTAGAAACAATGTAACTTTAAAATTCTGTAACTTTTCAGTTACTGTAACTTTAAAATTCCCCTTTACCCTTAATGAAACAATCTATAGACATAAATATCTAAGATTTGTTTTGGATCATAAATTTCAAAAGTCTTCTTTTTTTATTTAAACGTTGTGTCAAGTCAAATGGTGTCACATAAATTGGGATGCAGGAAGTACTATTTTAGAGTATAATTGTTCTTTCACCTAGAGGATAAATTAGTTCAAATATTTTGTGGTATATAGATGATCGATAAATATCATTTAAATTAATTGAATACACTAGCTTTCAATAAAAACAAAAATGAGGGAACTATTTGGAGTTATATTTGATGTGCATCTACATGTTGACTTTATGTGTCTATGTACAATACCTTTAATCAGCTTTTTGCTAGATTAGATATACTATAAGCTGACTTCCCTTTTACCTTTTTCACACCTCATGTTCTTTTAGCTTCTTCAGATCTCATATTCTTTTTTTTGACAGACTTCATATCTCATATTCTTATAGTGAATATCGCTTTTTCTGGAATTTGCTGTGGTAATATTCTGCACAGGAAGCAAATGTCTAGTGTGTGTGTGTGTGTGTGTGTGTTACTAACCAACTACATGAAGGTAGTAGGTTAGCAATGTCCCCATTTTTATTTACCTAAAATACCCCTTTTACTTCTCTACACATTTGATAAGTCTCGGACAATATTGTCATTTTGCTCTAAATGGAAAGAAAATGCTGTCCAGCTCATCATTGCCAAACCTCACATCTGCAAGCAAATCTGTAGCCCTTACCTTCTCAATTGAGTGAGCAGCTACTAGTTTTTAGATTTGTTCCAATATTGAGTTCAGTATACATGTCTCAATCGATTGAGCAAGTAGCTGTCGACTTCAAGATTGAATTTTAAATCGAACCCATGTTGAGATTTAAAATTAATCATCTTCCATTATTTTCAATTCCTAAGAGATTCATTCCCGATCGAAAGCAAACTCATTTACCCATCATTTCTTCCCCTATCCTATTATTTTCTCAAACTTTTTTTTCCATAGAGACAACTTTAATCTCTTGTAAAATATATATCATTCCTTTTCATTATTACCATAGGGCTTTGAAATGTTCCATGCATCTGTTGCTTTTAATTTCTATTTTCTATGAGCTCTATTATGAGCATAGGAAAAAAACTTGAAATCCGACAGCAGAGCTCACCAGACCTCAGAGCAGCAGTGAAACTCACAATAGGTAAATGAAAAAGGGGAGATTGATAACCTACTACCTTAAAATAGTAGGTTAGCGGGCCTTATATATATTAAAGAGAGATAAAGACCAAAAAAAAAAGGCTTCTCTACAGCAGAGAGAGACATATCCTACACAACCCCATTAGAGGCCAAAGATCTTTGATGGCTTATATCATGGAAAATGGCCCTACTTGGTATCAGGAGCTTGGGGATTCTAAAGCATCAGGATGGAAGTTCTTAAAAGGGGCACATGGAAGCTGAAACACAGGAAATTCCTACGAGCAAGTTTTTTGTATTTCTTCGGCAACAGCCAATTCCAGGATTAGGGCAAGAATGCCAAATAGCTTGTAGCTTGCTTCTTTCTTTTTCTTTAGGAGGCGAGGTTTGTTATTCCCTGCAATGGTAGTTATGGAAAAGAAGTTGGGCCTTGTCACAGTGCAAGAGACATGTCCAGCTGAAATTTGCAAACCGAAGCACTTTAGGAGTCGTTTAATTCACATACTAGATATGTGGGTATTATGTAGGGATTGTTTTTTAAGGAAATAATAATGAAGGAACTATTATAAGGTGAATAATAATACAAAGGTTGTTATGTAGTGAAAAATAATCCATGAACTGTATCTCGTTGAATTAGTCGAGGTGCACGAAAGCTGGCCTGGACACCATGGTTATCAAAAAGAAAAAACAATACATGAACTGTTATATAAGGATTACTTATTTTAAGGGTACTTTTGTCTTTTTCTTGATAAAGTAAGGAATTGCATAAGGCATCAGGGAAATGCAAAATTTACAGAGCAATAATAAAAGAAAAGATAGTGTTAGCTCTATTACAAAAGGTCTAATCTAAAGTTAAGGAGCCGACAAAGTCCAAGAACATATCATGGGAAGACAAGGAATAGGTTGCTCCAGCTACAGAGACTTGTCAAACGCCTGGCTTTAAGTTTGTAGCTTGGAGTAAGAGTGCCTTCAAAGCATCTAGCATTCCTTTCAGTCCAAATACACCAAAAAATAAAAGCCTTCCAGACTTTTCTGATTGGTTTTCCCACCTTCCATGAGCTCCAGCTAAGGGGTAATTTTGTCTTTAAATACTTTTATCTCCCTATTGCTAATCCGTGTACTCGTATTTCATATTATATCACCCAGAAAATAATACATAGATTCCAGCATAACTTAATGTGTTTATCATGTAATACCGCCAATCAAGCTTCGCATTAGTTATGCGGGAATTATTTTTTCTATGACCAACCAAAGACTGCATTAAATATGTATGGATTACTTTCAAAATTCCTCCTACAAAACATTGTAAAATTTTATGCAGAATTTTATACTGGAATTATTTTTCCAACTCCCTCCAACAAAAGACCCCTTAATGTTATCATAGAGCAACACAAGACAATGTAGTGCTGTTAAATGACAAGTTCAATTACTCACCTTGTAGTACAAAGTCTCATTTCTATCGTGCAACCGATTAAGTATGCGCCACTTGGCCAAAACATATGGGTCAGATGGACCATCTCTAGCTTGTACTTCAAGCCTCTTCAAGTCAGCCACTGTTACATGCAGAAAAAGGTTCAAAGTTGGCAATGTAAGTAATTGAACTCAAAAAAAAGAACACCAACGCACTTCTTGGGGGAAAATGCCTATATAATTAAAAATCTGCATATGTTGCTTTAAGGATTCAAATTTTGTGAAAAGGATTGGAGCTTGAACAATTCAAATTTTGACAAAATTCTTTAAATGGTTCCATTACCTGGAATTGAGAAGGGGAGAAAGTATATGCCACTGATAAAAGTGAGAAACTACCAAGGCATATTATTAAAAAAGACGGAAAACCACTGTTAAAATCCATATGATCCTGAAAATCTCCAACTGGTGAAGAACACTACAAATTTCTGCTCAAACTCAAAAAAATGAACTACTCAAAAGTTGCAGGGAAGTTTCTATTCATTACAACGCTCAGATGCTGAAGTGTCATATATTTTGACATTGAAGATAGCCCAAATTTGATTGCAATAAAATTGTGGACAGAGACTTACTGAACCGTGCAATTTGTTGTTCAAAAGACATCACGTTTGGAGGTAGTAGGCCACGAATGTGAAGACGATCACGTTCCGTAAATGAGAATGCAGTACCCTAAAATTCATACATATTATTGTGAATCTTGACTTCAGTCTTTTCCAGTGTTCACATGAAGTTCACAATATGAAATATTTTAATGCAAGAAAATGCTTATCGCACTATGCTTACCAACACGAGTGATCAAGGTAAGCTGCATTATCCACAGTTCTATACACAACTTTGCCAGTTAATACTCCAATTCAAGCACTTAAGAAACAGAAGATGATTTTTTTTAAATGAAAGAAACTGATAAAGGACCTAAAGCTGTCCCCTTGTCAAATACTATCCACTATAACGATAAGCTGATTTAAAGCTTTTCTTCAGAGATATACTTCTCTTCCGTGATCTCTTTTCTTTCTTCTTTCTTTTTTCCCTCCCAGCAGTAATACAATTAGATTATCAAAAACAAGGGTGGTGTCGGTAAAAAATCAGCCAAAATCAAACCGGCTTTCTAGGTACCTCCAGTGTATCTACTATCTATTTGTCAATATTGAACTCCCTCATGTTCTTAACCTTTACTATGAGCCCGGCTTTATATCTATATGTATGAGCTGCTAAAGCACAGGCAGATGATCAAGACAAACTAGGCAGACCATATTAATTAAACCCATACAACACGTAATAATCATGCCCGACCCCCTCCAAATCACATTCCTAGGGAATTATAATTTTGCTAAAAATCTGAACAACGCTCCGAGCACGGATTATTATGGGTTTCTTTAAGATGTGCTAGTCTACCATCAAAGGAGATCTGATGGATGCTTTAAAACACTTGCACAATGCTGATCTACGCCTCTAATATAGCTCTTTACTCCGGAGAAGAATGGTGCTAAAGTACAAAAGGATTATAGACCCATTAACTTGATTGGTTGTTTCTATAAGATTTTACCAAAAGCACTTGTGGAAAGGTTCAAAAGGATAATCTCTTTTTTTTATAACAAGAGAACCCACTGCCGCTACCCTTCAGGGACGCACAAGATAAATCCCGATCTAGTGTAACAGCCCGCAAAGCATGCAGGAGAGGTAAACCGCACTAAGCAATCCCCGTACGACGAGCTAGATCAAGAAAGCATACAGGGGTTTTGAACCTGAGATCCCCTATTTGGGAGGGAGATCCCCAGCTCAACCAACTTGGCTGCCCTTGCATGTTAACTCGGCCATCCTTGCGGGTTTCAAAAGGATGATCTCTTATACAGTCAATTTTTCCCAAATGGCTTTTATTAGTGATAGGCCGTCATAGATGCTGCTTTGACTACAAATAAATGCATGCACTAAAGAATGAAAATAGGAAAACCCAATATTTGCAAATCGGATATCGAGAAAGCTTTTCGCTATTGTAAATGGAAACTTCATGTTGAATCTTTTGGGGAAGTGGGTTTCCGTCTCAAATGGATCAATTGGATCAGATTATGCATCTCCTCAATAAGGTTCTGTTTTCTTAATTATGGTACATCTCACAATTTCGTCCCTTCATAACGAGAGATAATCAAGACAAGGAGACTCTCTCTCGCCTATTTCCTTGCTTATGGAAGGACTTAGTAATATGCTTCGCAAGTCTGTTCAAGAAAAAGCAAGATGCTTCATAAGCCGGTTCAAGCAAATTAGATCTCTGGCTTTCTGGCTGATTCTCCGGGCTTTGGAAGGTTGAATATACCTCATATTTTGTACGCAAACAATACTTTGTCTTTTGCGATGTTGAGGAACATCATTTGATGTTGTTAAGGATAATTAAAAAGTTGTCTCTTGACTACACATCAATTTTTTAAAAAGTTTATTATTCTGGTAAATTAGGTTCCAAATATTCATCAAATTGCTAGCACCTTACAATGTAACGTTGGTTCTCCTTCTACGAAATATTTGGGACTATCACTAGGCGAAAAGAATAAATACATCACTGTTCGGAATGAGGTTCTAAATAATATAGAGAAACAATTGGCAAATTGAAACGGCAATATTTATTTGGTGGTACAGTCGCCCTTGTCAATAGTGTTCTTGATGCTCTTCCCACTTATAACATGTCTCTTTTTCCTACTCCATCTTCAATCTTAAAGTGTATGGGGACAAGCAGACAAGGGATCTTCTTTGGAATGGAAACAAGCACAACTCTTTATGTCTTGTTAATGGAACAATTTTACTAGAAACGGAAGAATGAGGATCTTGGAATCAATAATTTGAAGTGCCATAATGAAAGTTTACATAGAAATGGCATTGGAGATTAAACAAGGAAGACAATGCACTTTAGAAGAGATTATTGGTTGAAAAGCACTTTGAGAAACCTTAGTTCACAATAAATGCACCACACACATTTGGAGTTTGGAAGCAATTTGATCTTGTGGAGCAAATTCACGGAAAATATCTAGTTTTTTACTAGGAAATGGCAGAAGAATCAGAACTTGGTAGGATGCTTGATTGAGCACCCTCCTCCCCTCAAAGATCAGTTTCATGATACCCGAGCCAAAACCATCAATACATGTTATAAGGTTGCGTACACATCACTATCCTCAGACTAGACTTGTGAGATTACATTGGGTATGTTATTGTGTTTCTCAATGTTGGGCCCCTGTGTTACATTATTCACGTTCTAGTTGTCCAATTCTAGGCGTGCGGGAGGAATGGGGAGAATGGGGGTTAAGTCTCACATTAGTTGAGGGAATGGGTTGTTGATCTCCTTATATTGTTTGCGACAATCCAACCCTAAAGAGCTAGTTTTTGGGATTGAGTTAGGCGCAACGACCATTTATTCACATACTTTAATCAAAAACTATGAAACCAGGAATCCGTTTTGGTGGTACTGAAGACAAAAACACGAATATTTTCACAATATGGACTACTACTTAAGGATTGGATATCACTCTCATCAAATATAGATAGCTAATTTTGTACCTTGTTGAAGTAGGGTACCAAAGCTCGCCTTTAGTTTAATCTTTGTGAGTAGACTGTAACATAAAATCTAAACTATTGTATCTCATTTTTTCTAATTATTGTCTATTTTAGGATCTTATGACAAGCAAAGTATTAGTACAGGACATGTATCTAATGGTCTTTACGTCTTTGATGATTGGTTGTCTCAATATGTTGCATACTTTAGAGTCATGTCTCTATTTCAAGCAGATAGTCTGTTGGAACATCCTTATCTGCCTATTTTTAAGAAAGCTTAGTTGGTCGGAACATCCTTATCTTCCTTCTTTTAAGAAGCCCTGCCCTATTATTTCATGATATCTCTCAATTGGAGTGTGAGTTGTTTCCATGTGAAAACTATCACCATAGCTCAATAGGTCCTAGAGTTAATAAACAAGCAGAGTCTGTTTAGGGTTAGTTCATTCTAATGTACCGGGACCATGTGATGTAGTGTCCAAAATTGGGTTTAAGTATTTTCTTACCTTTGTGGATGATTTCGCTCGAATGACTTGGATTTACTTTATCAAAAATTATCTTAAATATATTACCAATTTTGTGCTAAAGTTAAATCCCAATTTAATACTATTATGCACATACTAACGAGTGAGAGCATATGTAGAATCATTTAAGTCTGACATGAGACAACATGTGATTCTCCACCAATCATCTTGTGTTAATACAACCTCCCAAAACAGATTTGTTGAGCCTAAATATAGCCATTACATGAGAAAACTCCAACACTTCCACTCCAAACAAAGGTTCCTAAAGAATTTTGGGTGGATGTGGTCTCTATGGCTTGTATTCTAACTAATCTCATGCCATCTACCATGCTTACTTATGGTGTGCCTTATGGTGAGGAGTATTACAAAACAACCCAAAGAGTTCAAAAAACTTTACAATATTACAAAGAACTTTAGGACATTATGGTTGCCCAAACAGCATATGGTATTAGAGCCAGACTCATCGATTCATGTTGTTATGCAATTCAATGTTGGACCCCCGTGTTATATTATCCACACTTCAGTTGTCCAGACCTGGGCATGCAGGAGAAAGGGGAGGATAGGGGTTAAGTCTCACATTGGTTAGGACAATGGATTGTGATCTCCCTATATCATCTTCAACAAACCACCTTTCAAGAGTTAGGTTTTGGGATTGAGTTAAAACGCAAGGTCCATTTCTTCACATGATGTAATCAAAACTACGAAACCAGGAATGCTTTTCTTCACATGCTTTAATCAAAACTACGAAACCAGGAATGCATTTTGTTGGTACTGAAGACAAAAAAACGGAAGTTCACACAATATGGACTACTACTTGAGGATTGTATATCACTCTCGACAAATACAGATAGCTAATTTTATATCCTGTTGAAATAGTGTACTTTCAGCTCAATAGTCGAAAGCCAGTAAGCTACTCCACTGGCCCCCTGCCTTGACAAGAATTCATTAGCCTCCTTTAATCTATTATTTATGTCTTGAGGGTACGCATAGATTGCACAAAACAAACACCAGTGGAAAGGGCAGCTGGAATTTATCTTACCGTAGGTTCTTGCTTCATCATTTTCATATTGATTTTAGGATTTAATTCCTTATATTAACCCAAAGTGGACCTCACATTCCTAAATTTCCATTCACTAGGAACTTAAGTAGGTGTTTAGACATGCGATTTCATGTCGCGATTTGAAATTATGAGATGAAATCAGCGTTTGGACAAGAGATTTCATCTCATAATTTCAAATCATGAGATGAAATCCCAAATTCTCCAAAAAGCTTGATTTGGGATTTCAAATCATGAGATGGGATTTTCCCAATACAAAATTTAACCCACAAGTTTATATTTTGTAAAAAAAAAGTCCATTTTATATATACCAACTATGTTTACCAATCATTTATTTAATAAATGTGAACAACCTTTGCCAACTATTATATTGGACATAAATAGTTTGTCAACCTTTTTCCGTACTATGTGAGAGGATTATATTAAAGAGTAGCACACTACAACTCATGTTTAATTTTACTTTTTATTGAACTAGAGTTCGATTTTTAAGTTGTATTTTTTTAGAATGACTTTGTGATAGTGTATTATATTTTATTATGAAGTTTTACTTATTTGGTAAGATTGTATAAGATTTTGGGCAATTTGAATAGTTTTACAACTTATGGGGTTCTTATATTCATGAGGAAAAAATACAATTTAAAAATCCCAAATTGCATGTCCAAAAAAAACTTCAAACTTCATTCATAATTTCAGATCGCATAGCCAAAGGGGCCTTTAGTGCATAGAGGACTTCCACTCTGTAGTGCACAACTACAATTAGCAATTTGCAGGTGTCCAATGGAATGACTGAGGTGTTGAGGCATAAGGAGTAACAACCTAGGAAGTCCAAATTTGAGTCCCAACTACAACACTCAAGAGTGTGTGGTCATCTAGTCCAACCTTGGTGGGCAAAATTGCTCAGTGCATGTGCTTGTATGTTATAGCAAGCTGCCCAATAGATTAATTTAGGTGCACACAAACTGCCCCGTCATAAAAATGAATAATAAAAATCTGCAGATCATGAAAGCTTCAATAACAAATAAATTTGCTTATCAAAAGAGATTCCAATAACAAATAAATCAACTAACTGAACGAAATAATATTTCTACTGATCTTTCAACATTTCATTTTACAAACCAAATAATGAGAGTATCAATGCAAGTTGTAGAGCTATTGATTCTTTTTTTTAAAAAAAAAAAAAAGAGAGACAATTCAAAAGTAAAGGAGGATCCGGTAAATTCACGTCCGAGAAAACATGAAAATTGAAAGAAAAAAATTATCTTTTTATTACCTTGTTAAACCATGGATCGTGAAGAATATCAAGACTACGCTTGTGAACAATGGTAGGACGGTGACCTTCCGTTGTGGTAAAATTTCTTGAAGAAGTTGAATTCACAGCAGCAACTCTTTGCTGTAAACGCCTCAGAAGAGTAGAGGAAAGTCGCATCTGATGAGAGAAATTCGCCATTTTTTGGATCGAAGAGAGATAGAAGAGCAAGGGAAAGTGAACTGCTTAATATAAACCCTATAAATAAATCACGACATTCGATGTAGCTTTCACAGTTAAAAAGAAGCAAATACAGTTGCAGGGAAAATTTAAATTAACTATAATTTTAATTAAAGATTTGCCCTTTCTGTTTTCCTTTGTTGGTGGCATTTTTGTGGATGTCATTTTGTCGGCTGAATTCGAGAAAAGGCTAAAACAGTCCATTATCTTTAGTTTAGATTCAAAATCATCCATATTTTTTTATCTGAAGCATAAATAGTCCATAATGTTTGTTAAGGTAGTGCACTTTTAGTCCCCTCCCTAACTTTCAGTTAAACTTTAACAAAGATAGAGTCTTTTGCTCATGAGATATTTTTCTCAGCAAAATTTAATGGGAAAAAAATAATTTTATCAGCACTAACTTTTCAAAAAGAAAGAAAAAATAAGCTCTTGAGAGGAATTGATTAGCAACATCAAAATAGAAGAATCACGGTAATATTTAAAAATGGTCAAGCCAGAAGGTTTTAATGCTTGAAAATCCAACATCAAGAGAAGCTTGCATAGAAATTTAAAAAATTGCAGGCCAAAAGGAAAATAAATTTTATCTCATTAATTAAGAAAAAGAGTTTCCATCTTTCATGACCACGAGACACAACGCTTGACGACTTCTGATAGATTAGGCGGAGGAGTTTTTCCATCAAGCCCATAAGGCTGTGTTTTCCTCTTTCCTTTTCTTTTCTATATTTTTTCTCAGCTTTTTCTCCATTTGTGTCCTAAAATTTCTACCATTTACTCGTCAAGACTTCTACATTTACGTCAATACCACTATTTTAATGGCTTATGACAAAAATAGTAATTTTACTGGGCTTGATGTAAAAAAATGGTCTTTTTTATAATAGTTTGACCAATCAAAAACTGTTTCCGATTCTTGTTTGATCCCAACTACTTAGGATCTTCAAATAGAAGTGAAAATAGTTGTGTTCGTACAAGAAGACAGCAGCAACAAGTATCCCCGTTAGAGTTTAACAAAAGTTAGGAAGGTGACTAAAAGTGCACCACTTTAACAAACATAATGGGACTATTTATGCTCCAGGTAAAAAAAAATATATAGATGATTTTGAGTCTAAACCCAAAGATAATATACTGTTTTGAGCCTTTTCTCGTTGAATTTTATTGACTAAAGAGTGGAAAAAGTATAATTAGTCTAATCGACCTGACTCATTTATAAGACTAGTACATGTACCATGTGTCAATCGTTTTTTTTAAAGGGAAATTGAGTTAAAGGAATTCTTATAAATCGCATAATGTAATCTGTATAATTGTATAAGTTGAACATGATTTATAAATGTATAGGCTGAATGTGATTTATTACAGAGGTGAATGCGATTTTATAAATTGCATATGATGAATGCGATGTATAAAATGCATATATTGAATGCGATTTATAAAATGCATGTGGTGAATGCGATTTGTAAATTGCATACGAAGGATGCGACTTATAGTTGCATATGATGACTATGACTTATACATCACGACGAGAATTATAGATCGTTTTCCCACGGTGCATATAAATTGTGTTCTACAATGCGATTTTGTAGTTTTATTCCACCAATGCTATACATAAATCATGTTCGTTAATGTGATTTATAAATTTAAAGTGCTACTTCCAAAATTTCAAAGAGGTTCACCATTCCTTATGATGTTCAAAAAAACTCATTGAGGTTTTCATGTATTAACGGGGATTCTCTAGAATATCTAGTTCTAGAGGGTTGTTCTAGTTTAGAGAAATTTTTAGAAATCCTCGAAAGAATGAAATTGAAGTTAAAGATTGAAGGGAAGGCTTTGGGATAAGGAACTACCATCATCTAGTATTCATCACCAAGCTCGTCTTACATAGCTAGATTTAAATGCTATGAAAAATCTTGTAGCTCTGGTAAAAGAGAACTGGTAAAAGAAGAAGAAATTGATAGAAACGAGAATATAAATACAGAATTACCAGGAATAATGGATAATCAGCTTGCTAAAACCAGAAGAAACACCTACCACCAGAGCAATACGGAAAAGCTACATATCTCCAGCACTATTGACTAGATATTGTAAAATTATCGGACAAAAGTACCCCGACCACCATTGCTCAAAATGCCATGGTGAAGATATGGACAAGATACCGGAAGTACAGCTGGAGTAAGATAATACGAAGAAAAAGAAAAGCTCAGATAGTGGAAGATGACGTAAGAACAAACAGATAAAGAAGATAAGATATTTGTAAAGTTTTTTGTTTTGTTTCGTAGACAGATGTAAAGTTTACTTTTTCTTTTGTACAAAAGTCGTAAAGTCTACAGTAATAGGGCGACTGCTTTAACAAAAGTCGCAAAGCAGAATAGTAAAGTGTCGGCCACAAATTACTATTCATAAACAGTAGAGGTCGTTTATGAACAGTAAAGGCCACTTGTAAAGAGTCACTTGTAAATTTTTGTTTATAAATAGACAGGAGACGGAAGCCAAAGGCATCCGCAATCTCCATTCCACAACTTCTCTCTCAATTTACGATTCCGCAACCCCCAAACCCCAAATTGGTATCAGAATCCAAGAACTAGAAAAAGAATTAGAAAAACTTAAACAATTATATGAAGAAAAATTTAAAGCTAAAGAAAAACAACGAGAAAAGTTAAAACTCACAGAAGAAATAGAAAAATTCAAAATATTATTAGAAGAATCAGGAACAATAGAAAATCAACCTAAAATAGGAATAGACGATATAAGCGAACAAAATGATGAAGATTTAGATCAATATTCAGAAACTTCGGAAACCTATACTAACCTAATAGAAAGAGAAAACAACATAGAAATTAATGTAGAAGATGTAGATGAAAAACCTAGTACGTCAGGAACTAGAAGTCCAAAGAGATTAGATACTAGCCCAACTTATTACACTTACGAAAGAGAAAATAGAAATAAAACATTATGGAATAAAAGACTAAATAGAAACTGGACACCTAGACAAAATATATAACAATATAACTTTTTAGATTTAGACTGTGTAGCAGATACAAATAAAACAATCCAATTATGGATAGGATATATTTCAAAACAACTAATAGATAATAAAATATTAATAACAGATACCCCTGGATATGTAGAATGGACACTTATAGGAACAGCTAAAATATGGTTACAAAATTTATCACCAGAAAGTTTAGAAACATTAAGAAATAATAAGAAAATTAATAATGAACCAGCAACAACATCTATAGACATATTAAATAAACATGAAATGACAATAAGAAATGAATTTAGTAGTATGACTACCGAAATAGATGAACGACAAAAAGACAAAGAACTAAACAGAAATCTACTGAATAAATTAAGTAAATATGTAAGATGAGTTATATGGATGAATACACATGTGCATTTAAAGAATACTACTATAAAGGACTATATACGAATGAGTAAAGTAAAGAAATAAGAAAATTATACTATGCAAAATTACCAGAACCATTTAGTTCAAAAGTAGCTAAAGAATGGCAAGAATCAGGACTAATAGATACACTAGGATCTAGAATAAAATTTCTACAAAAATGGTTTACTGAATTATGTGAAAAACATAAAGAAGAAATAAAAATGGAAAAAATATTAGTAAAAAACCTAGCATGTTGCACAACTAGAACAGCACCACAATTTGGATGCACAAATAAATATAAATACAAGAAAAGAATCAAAAAATACAGACCATTTAGAACAAAATACAAGTATAAAAAGCCAAGAAAAAGATACTATATAAAAAATTACAAACAAAAAAGACCTCACAGAACTAAGAAAAATATAACAGAATGTAAATGTTACAATTGTGGCAAATTAGGACATTTAGCTAGAGATTGTAAAATGCCTAGGAATATAACCAAAAAACAAGTATCAGAAGTAGTAATAGAGAATGAAGAATACAGACAAATAGAATACATAGACTATAATTTAAACGATGACGATAGTATATACGAACTAACAGAATATGAGAAAACAGATAGTGAAAATGAGATAATAGAATACGAAACAGATAATGACTGAGACAGATATAAGAATTATAAGTAAAGAAGAATACCAAGATAGTGAAAGTACAGAGCAAAAAATAATATTTGATAATAATATGTTTGAACAAATAAAAGGAAAAGAATTAGATTTAAGTATAGATAAAATACTAGAAGTACCTAAACTAAGAAATTTCTTTAAAATAAGACAAGAAGAATATTACGTAGTAAGCCAAAAAGAACACATAATAGATTGCAAATATACTCAGGGTAAAGCTAAAATACCCATAATAAATAAAAAGATAATAAACAGAGAAATCCAAGAAATAAAAGCTAAAAATCCGATAAAATATGTACATTTAGGAGGAACAGAAATACTTATAAAAGCATGTTTTAGAGAAGGAATAGATACACCAATTGAAATATACTTAGCAGATGACAGAATTATCCACCCAATAGAAAAGAGTATAATAAGCGCAGTTAAAGGAAATTTAATATACCAGAAATTTAAATTTATAATAAGTGCTAACTACTCAGTAGCATTAGATGACAGAAACATAGATAAATCACTAGTACTATACTGGAAAATGTCAGGAATAGAGCTAGCACCATGCAGCAAAATATTTACAGCAAGATGTAAAAATCTATATGTATTAACAACAAAACATAAAATAATGGCTACAAATAAAATCCAAAGAATTAAAATAGAAAATCCTTTCGATAAAATAGTTACTATCATTGATAATAATGATTATAGTTACAAAGAAATAGACATTGAAGAAGATTTAGAAATAGTAAAAGAAAGATTAAGCACATCAAAAAGAATAAACTATGATACACCATCATCATCCATATAGAATAAACTAATAAACTATAATTTTCATTAGTATATAGATTTTTGTCATTCTTTCATATTAGGGTTCTTTTAATGATTATCTTTTTGATGTGCTTAATCTCTTTAGGCATTATTAGAAATTATCCAGTTATTATAGCGTTATTTTGAATAGTCTTTTTCGGTCATTACTATGCGTTTTCAGCTTTGATCAGTTACCCTAACAGCGCCTCAACACCGTGTACTCCCCTAAAACGGCTCTCTTGGCCTTACCGGTTTCCACCTTAGGATGACATAGTCTGGGCTTACTTACTCGCAGCTTACTAATCACGTACATAGCAAACTTAATCAAGCTTTCATCATAACGGTATAACAAGAAGATAATATCATATAATACTTAGGAGATTATAAGGAATATAACAGTTTAGATATTCATATTCATTAATTTCCATACCTTAGTTTGTAGATCTGCATCGTTGCTAGATTTCTCCATAGATGAATATTTTTAAATAGATATCTCGTCAAGTAATATTTCTGCTGGTAATATGGTTATGTGTCTACTCCACCACCACAAACTACAACATATAGGGAAAGCCTGTCCGATAATTTTACAATATCTGGTCAATAGTGCTGGAGATATGTGTATTATCTGTTCTAACTATAAATTTGTTACAGAATCTTGTACTTTTCTAGTTATCCACCATTTCACTTGTGTATTATCTGTTCTAACTATAAATTTGTTATAAACAATATATGGTTCGAATGCAAGTAAACATTTATATAATGCAAATAATTCTTTTCTGTTTATCTCCCATTTAATCTGTGGTTCTGTATATGATCCTGAGTGATATCTACAGTGGTGTTCTACCAACGCAATTTTATTTTTAAGAGAACTAAAAAAAGATACCGAAAATAATTGTAGGAGCATGTTTGTTTGTTTGTTATTTTAGAATTGGAGTGTTTGGCATAATGGAAATTTTGACTTAGAATAAAAGTCTAATGCAATCCTTATTAGCAAAATCTAGTTAACTACTGCTAAATTTAATAGCTACTATTAGTTGGAATAACTAGTAGTAAGTTTAATTGAATTATAAGCTTAATGAAGTAATGATTATTTGTAAATAGCTCCTGGAAATAGTAATGCTGGAAAATTATTGCAGTGAATTATTGGATTTTTTTTTATTTTTTTTCAAGATCTCTATGATTCTTTATTTTGTTGGTAAAGCTAGAAGTACTATATGATAAATTAAGTATTTATCGGCACAAAGTCAAGTCCTCACGTAACTATTTGTCACTGGCAAAGAAATTGTTGAATACAGTTATGGAGCCTAGAAATTCAAACAAAGGTATTCAGAAGAAAATTTTTCTTATACCAATAGAAAAAATTATTTTTATCATATTTACATAATATAATTTTTTGGTACTTTCTTGCACTTCTCTGCCTCTGCCCTTAGATGTATATTTTCTTACTTTTACTCATTCATATATTTTACAATTATTTCATACACGGATACATGACATGGTCGAAATCAAAGGGAGGGGCGGGGCAGGGCTTTTTAAAAGCATATGCCGATCATGAATCGGACATAAGGATTAACGATGATGTTGGGGGGGTGTAGAAGGTGAAAGGATGGAGCTGCCGCAAATCTAAAAGGATATGATATTGGTGATGTGTGAGTAAAAAATATATGATTGCTTTTAATAAACTCAATAATTTCCTTTCAGATTTGGATGATTACGTGAACAGAGCATGTTCTGTGAATGTAATTTACAAATAGTAAGGAATGTGACTTATAAATCGTACAGGAGGAATATGACTTATAAATCGTACAGGAGGAATGTGACTTATAAATCGTACAGGAGGAATGTGATTATAAATCGTGTACGATGAATGTTATAATAAACATGTTTAGTGAATAAGATTTATAAATCGTGTGGTAAATGCAATTTATAAATCGTATACGAGGAATGATGATTTACAAATCATATAAGACTTGCGATTTGTAAATGGTGTATGATGAATGCAATTTCTAAATCGTGTAGGATGAATGCGATATATTAAAAATGATGGCTTAATTTATTATATCTCATAAACCTAAAAGCGAGAAAAATTTGTAATGATAGCAAATTTCTTCGTCTCTTTCAATTTACCATGTTCTATTCGATCATATAACAATCATAAAAGTCAAAAGCCCAAAGTTTTTCTCTCTCTAAATTTTTGGATTAGGATTGAATTTACTTTTTATCTATGAACTAAAATTCAAGTATACAACAACAACAACAACAACCCAATATAATCCCACCGAGCGGGGTTTGGGGAGAGTAGAATGTATGCATACCTTACCACTACCACAGAGGTAGAGAGGCTGTTTCCGGAAGACCTTCGGCTTTTACGAAAGACAAAACCAAAAAAATAACAACACAAGAGACAACATATGATATCAAAATAACAACTGATACCCGCACAAAATACACAACAACAAAACACTAAACAATAAACAAGTAACAACGGCTAGAAACATACATCGAAGGACAAGCAGTGCCATGCGCAACTTTCTACTATACTATCCTGCAACCCTAATTCATGTACTCAATACCTTCCTATCTAAGGTCAAGTCCTCGATCAGCTACAAATGGGTCATATCTTTTCAAATTACCTCTCCCCTTTGCTTCCTCGGTCTACCTTTACCTCTCTTAAAATCGTCCAAAGACAATCGCTCACACCTACGCACTGGGGCACTCGGGCACCTCCTATTCACATGCCCAAACCATCTCAATCTTGCCTAACACATCTTGTTCTCCACCCCAACCACTCAATTTAAAAATATTTTAGCTATTTAAAATTTGTTTCAAGCAACTTTTAATTTTTTAGTTCTTAAGACAATTCTAGTGTTAATTATATTTTGTATAAATAAAATTTTATTGAATCTAAAATTCTTAAATATACAAGGATTTCATATGTTATTTGAATAAAAAAATATTAAATAAATTTTTTATTAATTTTAAAATTTTAAGTATATATTATTTAAGTAATTAAATATCAAAATTTATATGGACTGAGTTACCTGATCGATTTTTTTAGGGAAAAGAAAGGCTATAGGAAAATTATTAATTTACACTGAATTTTTTTAAAAAAAGGACACCGACTGAAAGGAAAAAGAAGACTATTATAAAATTTACATGTGAACGACTTTAAGATTTAATAATCTTTCAATAGATTTTCAAGTTATAAATATTAGAAAAATAATTAAATGATTATTTAAGAAAAAATTATAATATATTTTTAAGTTATAAATATTAAAAAAAATTAAATAACTAATTTATCCAATGTGAATAATACACAACCCAAATTTTAAAAAAAAATTAATAGCCAAATTTCAATAGATTTTCAAGTGATAAATATTAGAAAACTAATTAAATGGTTATTTAGGAAAAGTTTAATAGCCAAATCTCAAGTCGTAAATATTAAAAAAATAATTAAATAATTATTTAAGAAAAAGTTTAATAACCAAAATTTCAATAGATTTTCAAGTTATAGATAATTTTAAAATAATAACTAAATGACTATTTTTTTAGATTGAACACTATTTTTATAAAGTAAAAAAGAAGGCCTCGAACAACATTTTATTAAGGACCTTCATGCCTTACATATAGATATATTGATTAAAAATATAACTTTATTTTTTTAAAATTCAATTTATTGATATTAGCTCATCCCAATTTTTAAACATTAACCATAATTATAACAACTCTATCTAATAAACATTCTATTTTGAAATATTTAAAAATTATTAATATGTCGAATTTGGATAGTTATGCTTTCAGAATCATTGTGGTTTTTGACTCGCACAAAAATTTTGTTATACCTTTATTATATAAAGAATCTTATATTTTAATACAACTTTAATATTAATGGGCTTTAGACAAGGAAGTTTATATAAGGTAAAAAAATTTAATAATTTTAAAATTCTAAATATGAAAACTTCTTATCTAGTTCAAATAAAAAAAAAGATTTACTAAGAAAAAATTCAATGAGTCCTAAAATGTAGAAGAGCAGCTTAAAATTACAATTTATCTATATAGAAGTTATTTTTAAAGGGTAACAAAAGCGAACAACATTTTGCTAAGGGTTTCCTCGTTCTTTTTTTTTTTCAAATCATATTTTTTTCCCATCAAAATCTAATTTCACTCAATTTTTGCTTCTTACTTTTTTTTTTTTTTTTGGGGGGGGGGGGGGTTCCTTTTCCTTCTTATTTTATTTAATTCTTTTTTTCTTCATAATCTATTTTCATTCACTTTTTCTTGCCCTTTTTCTTTATTCTCTTTTAATTTTTTGGTAATTTTCACTGAGGTTTGCTTCAATCCTTGATTAAGACATTTCTTAGTTTTTTATGATATCATCATAATATATCTATATATTGGTACAATATCATGGAGAACTGCTTGAGTCTTTCAATGAGATACTCCTCAGTCTTTCATGATATCATCACAATATATCTATATACTTCATGGTATAATTGAAGTAGTTGCACCAGAAAAGATAAAATCTACAATAGGTTGAAATGTGCTTTCTTACCCAAAGTTGATCACCTGAACCCTCGAATCCCGAACCCTTAAGTCCGAACTTGAACCATTCTAGCAAGTCACAAACTTTATGTTGTCACGATCTGAGATGAAGCCCCGGATCGAGACATGGAATCTAGAATCACGAATAGCCCCAAGTTGACCCATGACATGAACATGATAACTAAAGAACATACGCCAAGTGGAATATGATACTTAAACATGAATAAGCGGAAGTCTGAATAACATAACAATCATAAAACAGAGTCTACGCTCGACAAAGTTGAAGGCCTACATATTGTCTAAAAAGCCTCTAACATGTTTGATGAGCTGATGGGACAACATCCCCAACTAGCTCGCTAAAGTGTGAAAACTGAATATAACATAATTCAACACTGAACTAAAGGTCCTCGAAAGATGAGGACTCACCAGCGAGGGGAAACTAAGCTAGGTTGTGGGAGCTGGACTAACGGTGGAACTGGATCTGATCGCCCGAACCTGTATCATGAAATGATACAGCATAGAGTATGCGGTCAGTACTTGAAATGTACTAAGTATGCAAGGTAAGTAAAACATGTTGAGTAACTATTAACTGAAATCATGCGTGTAAACATAAATCATAATGTTATGAGAATAGGGACTTGATGATGAAATCTGATTCTAAAACATGTATACTCATAAGCTGAATATCATATCTGAATAGAATGACCCAAAGCTAAATTAGAAATCATATGACTTGTTATAGCCGAAATCATAAGTAAAACTCGTAAACTGATCATTGGGTCAAATCTGCAACAAATCATAATATCATAAGTCATGAACATGAATAACTGAAACCGCGAGGAACAATGGGAGACTCGTCATAACCGACACCATCACGATAGAGCTTATGTGATGCTCCAACTATTACACTCAAGTGGGCAGAGTCGTCCGAAACCTTGTCAGGGCTAAAGACGCTACCATGATATCAATATCAAGTTGAAGTCCCCTTACGGGTGGGGAAAACTCTCTTAAAAGACCCTAAATAAGTATATAAACCTAGGTTGGCGCGTAGTTCTAAGACTGTGGAATCTTGAAACCCCAAGCCTACTCGGTGCTAGATACTACTCCCAAAAACATGCACAATGCTCTCATCATTTTACAACGAAGCTGAAATCATAATCACATGCATTGTCTAAAATCTGAACATGGGGAGTCTTGACTCCAAAACATATGATAGCTGCATTGGGAGTCTTGACTCAAACATATGATAAGTTGTTCTTACTAGCCTTGGCTAAATCATGAAAACATACTTGGCTTGTGTGAGCTTGCAGAATCTTAAATTCATGCATACTTGAAATAGACTTCATAAGTCAAAATCATACATTCATACATGGGTAATTTGTAAACATTCATTCATGCTAGATATCTCATCATACTTGAAATCATGAATCATAAACTCGACTTTTCATAAAACTTGCATAGTTGGGCATAATTTTCTAAGACTTGAAATCATGAATTTATATTCGACAAAGGTATTCTGCCCATGAATCTTAAAATATGAATTGGAACATGAAGGGAATTGACCCATAAATAATTCATAGAGAATTTCATAAAAATTGGGTTAAAACCTTATAAGATCATACACTTGAATTCAGAACTTGAGGAGAAATTTGGGCATGAGAGTGAAATAAAACTCTCATTCATAGCCCTAAATACATGGGTAAACTGATTTGCAACTTGACTTTGAAAGCCCAAGAGATCTGGGGAAGAAATTGAGAGAATTCTAGATTGATCTTCTAAGAGAATTCAAAGCTTTGCGTGTATAGGAGAGCCTAATGACTTAGGATAGACTAAACCCTCTTAAAACCCTCCCTCTAGAGCATAAAATGACGTAGTCTAGGACTTAGGATTTACAAAAAATTCCCTTAATAAATTCGCAGAAAAAATTATTCTGTCATCTACTATGACTAGCACCACGAGTCGTACAATCCTCTTACAACTTATGGTATCCTCCTGTACTAAACAAGTCCAAAAACCTCAAATCCTATTAATATTTCCACGAATCCTACTACGACCTGTAACTCTATACTATGAATCATATAATGACTCGTACAATCAGCACCTAAGAAATCCCAAGGACTTGTTACAATCCGTACCACGAGTCGTACCCACGCACCATGACTCGTTGTGGGGACTCGTGGTTTCAAGGTCCTACTGCTGAACCTTTCCACAACCATCCTACGAGTCGTACAACCATCCTATGACTTGTACCATCAATCGTACTGAGACAAAAATTGCAGGATTCTTGCTGAACACATTTCCAAATTCTGAATTTAGTCTTAGGAACTTTTGGGGTATTACAATAGACCTATATAAAGTGTCAAATCAAGAAATATGATTCAAATACTCAAATTAATTGGTCGAGATGTCATAGTAGGTGAGCGAGCTTGAAATTATGTGACTTTAGAGTCCATCCTTAAGGTTAGGTTGTTATGAGTGTTGTTTGAATGATTTGTATTGTATCATATATTTTGTATGATGAATGTAAAGGGTGTTTTGTTATAGGGAAAATGCATAAAATCCCCCTTAAACTTGTCCACATAACTTAGTTTAGTACTTTAACTTTACGGACATTCATTTACCCCTCTAATTTAATCAAAAGTGATTTAATACCCCTTTCATAAGACAATTCGAGATTCATGTATAGGAGTGTTGTACACACACCTGACACGTGTATAACACCATTATTTTTAATTATTTTTATTTTTGATCACTTTTTTTAGTTTTTCCTTTCTTCTTCTTTTTCCCTACCTTTTTTCTTTCCACATATATGGAAACACATTCATGGCAAGATTTTAGATCTACAATACACGCTCATACCTTGCTTATAATTCAAAGACTTCTCAACAAAATAATTTATAGATGAGATAAACAATCGAATTGAAGAAAGAAAAGTCGTCGAAATTCAATTTTTCTGAGACGAGTGCGACGATTGCAATCTCAATTTGGATCTTGAATTTCGATTAAGAAAAATGAAAGATCTGAGGAAAGTGCCTTAACCAGTGTTTTAAAAAGAAAACATGTATGGGTCTGCTTCATCAGAAAAATGACATCAAAAATAACTTTTTCGATCAACTAAACTCACATATAATCTGCCTATAAAATAATCTTTTTATTATTATGTTACAATATTAAACTCATCAAGCAATTTAATCTTTAAAGAAACAAAAAAAGAAGAAAGAGAATGACATGGAGGATGAGAAAAGATAGTGAAAAATTTGACAGAGGGATAGAAAAGAAGAAGAAAGAGAAAGGGGAAAAAAGGAAAAAGGAAATTTAAAATAAAAATAAAAAATAAAGAAGAACATAATTAAGTATAACTAATTGCATCATTCAATTAGAAGACACGTGGATAGTTTTAGATTATATTTAATGTTTTTTTTCTTCTAACGCGCTTTCTAAAAATTTAAAATATTTTTTGTCACGTCACTTATTAAGGTGGTATTAGTTCAACTTTGATTGAATTAGGGAGATAAATAAATGCTCGAAAAGTTAAAGTACTAAACTAAGTTATGTGAACAAGTTTGAGGGGATTTTATGCATTTTCCCTTTTTTATATGTGTTGAGCTAAATTGTTGGTATCAACCAAAGTCACAGGTGCTAGGATGATTTTACGTGTTAGTCGGAGCAATAATTATAAGGGTAGAGTGTTGGGATTTGCTTGAGGACAAATAAAGGTTCAACTGTAGGGTTGTGATATTCTAGTAGAAACATATATTTTAGTTACATTTCACTGCGTCTTTTGATCTCTTTAATTTTGTTTAGGTTTGAATTCTTCACTTTACGCTTAATATGTGTTTTACTTTTGTGGGATGATTTTGTGAGCTAAAATGGATGAAACAGGTTTGAAATTTGAGTATCAATACAAGGAATAAAACATGATCGAGTTTGGGTCCGCGCATCAAGCACACATGGAATGAATCAGATGAAGTGAAAATTAGCCCAAAAATCACACTGACACGTCGTATAGGTGAGGGTGTTGGTGCAATTTCAAGATAGACTAAGTCATGGCATGTGGTGTGTCGTACCATGCAACATGTTGGGCAAAGTTTTGGCATGTATGAAGGAATTCCAAGTCTCTCAAAATCAAGCTTGGCATGATGTGTGGGACATTGTTCCATGCAGTGTGTCAAGACAAAAATGGCCTAGCCCGAGTCAATTTTGGTTTATTAAGACGTTTTTCGGTCCAAGGTCATTTCAATGCAATATAAATCACCCTTAACACGTTTGTTAGGGGTCTTTTGATCGACGAATATTAGAAGGTTATCTTTCTTTCATTTATTTCTCGTGGTTAATGAATTTTATGAGTTGTGATAATTGTGTCACGATTATGTGTGACTAGTTTCCTTAATTTAATGGTTGCTGGATACTTATGAATGTTGTAGTTGAAGCTTTAATTGATGTTTGGTTGTCGATATTGGTTTATTTTATTCTATTTTTAGTTATTTGATTGTTTGATCACCAATTAAATACTATCTACAAATCTAAAGTTAATCTTGGGAAAGAAATTCTAGATTGCATTAAGGATCGAATAGGACAAGTTCTTGAACTTGGGCCTCGAAGAATAGATTTGCAATTAGGATAAGAATATACCTACCCATCTTGCTTAATCGTTATGCATGAAATACAAATGTGTTATTATTTTTATTTTAATTCATAGGAATATAGGCATTGAAATAACTTGAATAGATCAATAAGAATTTGAAAGATTCTTATGAGCAAAATTAACCCTATGATCAATAAATCAAATAATCTAAATAATAAATTGAAGTGGATACTCAACATGATTGATGTTCTACTCATAAACCTGGAATCTCATTTCCTAATGATTAATCCAGAAGTACAAATGATTTCTTGTGTTCTTTAAGTCCGATAGTTAGTTACAATAACTAATCAATTTTTCGTAACATCTTAGATAAATAGTGTACAATTATTTAATCTAAACAAGTCATCATGGGAATGATACTTCACTTATCAGTTTATTACTTATTAATCATATATACTTGTGTATGCGTTTAAACTAACCAATACTTTTGTAGTAGAAAAAAACACAAGCATCATTTGAGGATAATGTTACAAGTTATGAGAGAACGCTTTGAGGACAATGTTACAGATTTTGAGAGAACGCTAACTATATACTAAGTTCTAGAAGTGTGAATTCTGGCTTGACACCACATCTTTCTATGATCATATGGTATATAAATAGGACATAATTTGTTGATCCTAAAAAGATCGAGGCAGTCAAGAGTTAACTTATACCTACTAAGATTTAGAGTTTTTTAGACTTAACGGGTTACTATAGACGCTTTATGGAGGAGTTCTCGTATATTATATCCATATTGACCCGTTTGACACAAAATAGTGTTTTGTTCAGGTGTTCAAATGAGTGTGAAGAAAGTTCTCAGAAGTTCAACACCATTTTGACGACAACACATATTTTGACATTGCCTATAGATTCTGGTGGGTTTATAGCGTATTATGATGCCTCGCTGATCAGACTTGGGTGTGTATTGATGCGAAATGACAAGGTTATTGCATAGTCTTCAAAGTTGTTGAAGGTTCATGAAAAAGAATCCTACATATGATTTGGAGATGATAGTGATCGTGTTTGCAATTAAAATCCAGAGATATTACCTGTGTGGGGTGTACTTTGAGACCTACATAAACCATTGAGCCTATAGTACATTTTAAGAAAAAGTACTTGAGTTTGAGGCATTGAAGATAACTTGATTTACTTAATGGTTATGATATCACTATTCTCTATCATCCTAGAAATAGACTTATCCTACTGACTTTGGAGGTCATTGGGACAAGTTGTTGCCTTTGGCAGAGTTTCTCTACAGTAGTTACCAATTCAATATATTGCACTTTATGCAGCTTTATATTGTAGAGGGTGTCCTTCACCCATTGGATAGTTTAAACCAGACAAAACAAAGTTGTTAGGTTTGAATTGAGTCCAACATGCCCCGGAAAAGGTCAAGTTGGTACAAGATGCTTAAAACGACTCAAAGTAGGTAAAAGGGTTGCACATACAACACAATTTGTGACATAGAGTTATTAAAGCAAGAATGGGTTCTCTTGAAGGTTTTCCCCATAAAGGGCGTGATCCATTTTGACAATAACAGAAAATTGAGGTCGAGGTTATTTGACTAATTTGAGATTTTAGAAAAAGTCAGGGCAATAGCTTATAGACTTGCCTTGCCATCGAATGTGTCAATAGTTCATCTGATATTCCATATATCTATGTTTTGAAAGTGCATCGAGGGTGACTCTCAGATCATAAAGTTAGATGCAGAACAACTAGAAAGAACCTGCTTTATAATGAGGTCTTGTTAGTTATTTTGTATAGGTAGGTATGAAAGCTAAGGCAAGAGGAGATAGCTTTAGTAAAAGTGTTTTGGATGAACCATATGATGAGTCTACTTAGGTTACCGAGATGGACATGCTGGACAGATACCCCCACTTTCTTGATACCCCATGTGCGATTTTAGATTCGATCGAGGTTGAACATTTGTTTATGTTTGGGTGAATGTGTTCCAATATATGTTTTGAGGCCCACTTAAGTCAACATTAGCATTTGAAATTTGTTGGCATGGTCTGGGTGGGAACTCGAGAGACTCAAGTGAGTTTCGAACTAGCGTCTATCTTATATTGATATAACATAATTGTGGGCACCAGGTCACAAATGCAAACACGGGGGCTAGAAAATGTTCTTCTTTCCAGATATCTAGTCACATTTGTGGACGTGTTCAAACTTTGACCTTTACAATTACTGAGGTCAGGATCACGTCTTTTGTGAGGCCTTAATTGGGTCATGATTGCTTTTGTGAATCTCGTGATTTCAATTGAAATGATTATACAGTTCGCATGATTCACAATTACGGACTATAGGTTGTATTTGCGAAGGCCACTTGAGTATAAAATTGACAATTATAATAAATTCTTTCTATATTTTTGGAGTTTTAAGTCATGTGAATTAGAGATTGGATGGGGTATTCTCCAATTGAGTTGGGGTAAGTGTTGTAAACATCTCCTTGAGTTTATACTATGATTTCACTTGAAGATTAACCACTCAAGTGTAAAATTTAGTGGTGTCAATTGGAATTTTATGCCTAAGAGTTAGTATTACTAATTTTAGGATTTGAGAGACTAATTGGACTCTAAATGAAAATCTAAGCATAGATTTGAACTCGTGAGGTTATGGGCAATCGAGATTTAAATTTTATTTTGGATTTTGACCATGCATGTTTACCCGATGTGACTTTTAGGATTGATTTTAATGATGTATTAAATAATGGATTTTCGTCTAATGACTTTATTTGACATTGTGAAGTATTATTTTAAATACATTATGATCGTTTGATGGTTTTCAGACGTATAAAGTTCGTGTTGGAGGTTAAAGTGTTGCTTGGATTGATGTGAGTTAAGACTTTGATCTCAAAAGAAAGTTTTTACAAGGTGGTATTGTTTACATATACTACCTGTACAAGGATATTATACATATGAGATAATGAACATATATGCGGACATAGGTTTACATAAGAGCTATACTAGTTTACTTGAACTATACATGACTTACTTTATTTGTGAATGCAACTTGCTCTCAAGGGTTAAGATACCTTCCTCTCTTAAAAAATGAAGATTTTGCCCATAGTTGCTGCATTTATAACCAGAAACATGTTGCAGCTAACGCTTCATGCGCTCATCGCGTGGTCGAACACATCTATACTTTCTTTTTATAAAATGGTTATAAATTTCTTGTACAAAATTCAGATTAATGAATGATCTGAACTATTGAAAACTAGACTCAAAGAGTTTTAATGTAATATATAATGCACATCATAACTCTTTATAAATCGAGAGTTATGCTTGTTTAAAGTTAGGATTTGTGCACATTCATTAAAAACTTTAATCCATAGGATAGTTTCCAACCTCATTTAACCTTAAGGTTCTCCTTTAAGAACCTAAATCGTCTTCAATACACCTCATATACCTATCATCAAGTCCACATAGTTTCCTTCATATCATTAGCCCTTATTCACACACAAAATAATCTTAGTTAGCATGCATCGAACCTTTTAATCTCGTTTAATTCTTTTGAAATTTTTTTCAAAATGCTACAAACAGACAAACTCATGTTCAATAGATATTGACCTTTATTAGTTGAGAAGTCAAAATGAAAATTAAAGCTAACTTTGAGGGCAATCTATATATTTGGCCAATTTAATTTTTTCTTAAATATATAAATAGATTTAAAAATAAATTTAAAAAGAAATAATATCTCGTATAATAGAGGAGAAAATGACAAAAATGGTCCTTCTAATTTGAATGTAGGTTCAAAATAATCCATTAAGTATGAATTGAATAATTTTGGTCTTTTAAGTTTGTCAAAAGTTAATACTTTTAGCTTGTGTCAATATTTATATCCATTAAATTTTATCAAAAGTTAACATTTTTAGTCTAAATCAATTATTTATATTTGTTAAATTTTGATAAAAGCTATACAAAAATAAATGAAAACTTAAGTTTAGAAGTACAATTTTTATAGTTTCTGCTATTTGATAAATCTATTTACAATTTTTCAATATTTTTTCCTATTTTTTAATTTATTTTCAAGTTTGCTGCAACTTTTTAAGGCTAAAAAAGGGGCTCTCTAAAGGAAAAGGAAAGTTAACTCCAGCTACTATTGCTACTTCTCTTCCTCTCCCTTTGGTTCTAGGGTTCTTACGGGGCACAGGCATCTACTTACCCCTCATAGATATAGTGTGAATCAGAACAATCTGTGGATTTATTGAATCTCAGGATATAATTGTGGACACTAGCATTCTTAATGACAGATTATGGGGAGAATTTCTGGTCTTTACTGAATTTTAACTTCAGGTATTCCATTGTTTTTCTATTTCTGCTTATCTTCCTGTTTGTCTAGGTATAATTGTGCAGTTAAGATTGTAGTTGTATTTCTAAGATTTTGGTAGCTCCGGATCTCAGGGGTTTTGAGACGCATTTTGCTTCTGCTTATTTGATTCTTGAGTTTGTAAATAGGTAAAATGTTTTGAAGAACTCTGTGTGTGTGTGCGTGTGTGTGTGTGTGTGTGTGTTTTAAAATTTTATGGGCATTTTCCATAAGGGAAAGAAAGCTCCTTTTTGTCTTTTAAACTTTGTGGATTTATATATAATTCTAAAATTTTCTTATTGGCATTTCTTTTGTAAAGAAGAGTATTTCTTTCTCTATAGAGGAAAGTCCCATAGTTTTTTATTTGATAAATTGCAGAAGAAATATGAATTTAATTTATATACACTTGAGTTCCTTACAAAAATAAAGTTATATACAATTGAGTTGGTTGTAGCTGGTATTTAAGTGACTAGATGTATGGAACTAATCTAAAATGTCAGTGTATAATAATTATATCAAGGAAGATTTTTTTTTGATTAATTTTCTCCTGTCAATGTCTAGTTTATTTCTTTGAATGTAGGCAGCCTTAATTTTCCTCCTTTTTCTCTGGTGATGACCCTATTTCTTCACTGAAGGAAATGTTGGTTGGAATAAAGGAGGAACACAAGATTGGGTTGATTTACTGTGTTGCTTCCATCTTTATAGCACACTGAGTATAGAAGAAGAGATATTTTCTACTTTTTATTTTCACAGAGAAAAGACAGAAGTTTGAGGTGAAAAAGCTTCTTTCTTGTCCACCACTAAGTTCAAGATATAACATCTTGATTAGGGGAAGTTTATGTGCTGTTGAATCATGAATGAATGAACTAGACTATTCTGTCCTCCATGAACGTACTAAGATAGTTCTGTTAAGATGGAAAGCTAGGGTGGAGGGAAAGAGTTGCTGAATCATTCGAGGTCCGATTGTCCCTTTTATCTGTATATGTTTTGTTATAAAGTTTCAGTTGTGCGGTAGAAATTTCAGGTTATTTACATAGTCGAGGGAAACGAGAGGACCTAATCTTCCATTTCTTTTCTCCAAATTGGAAAATCATTATGCGATTACAATGAAAGCAATGTTGAGGCATTTGAAAACATTTCAGCTTGCTTTTGTTCTCATGGCATCTAGAGTGTGCAATTTATGATATGGTCATGGTGCATTTACTTAGCAGTGAAGTTCCTGCTCTTATTTTGCTAGCTTATTAGCTGTATTGTTTGCTAGTAGTTATATTAAGGTTGCTTTTTTCATGGTATGGAGAGATATCTACCCATTGATTTGTTTATGTTTCTTGAAAGAGAAAATGATGCGTTTGGAACTTCCTGCTTAACATATGAAGAATGTTAGGCTCCTATATGATTGTTATACCTCTTTCTTTTACAAATAAGATAAGTTATTTTTTTATGGATATGTAGACCACAGTATCTAAGGCAATTTCGGATTGTATGGTATTGCCTTAATCTCTTAATTAACCCAGTGACTGAATCTGTCATAGGTACTGGTACGTCATAATATTTATGTGACCTGCTCAACTGGTGTAGCATTACAACTTAAAGGTACTGATTGTGTGTCTGCATGTTGCCAGAGGGTTAGTGGACAGATGGCTTATGCAAAGACTGCCACTTGTCTCAAGGGTACAGTACTGGACTTGTGTGCTAGACTTTATCTTATTAGAGTTCTGGGAAGAAAATTTTGGACTTTCTATGTGCCATCTGTTGTAAATGTCTCATGCTTTTAGTGGCTTTCTGTTTTGTCACCTAAAAATCACATCCAAACTATTTTTACAAATTTTGGCAGACATAGTTTAACTGGCAGTTGGTTGCATATTCTCATTCCTGCCTGGTAGTGGCGATTATGTTATTCTTTTCTGAATGAAGATGAGCAAGCTGCTGTGCAGTAATCAATTTTTTCTTGCGGTTTCTTTGAATCACCGACACAATCTTTGTAATGCTGAAAATTCTTTTGAAATTTCAAAGCTAGTATTTTCTTAAATTAATTCCATGAAATGACCACTTCCCAGATGCTACTTGATATTCCCAACTCCTGCTTATGCCTGTGCATGTGTATCATATCCAGGACTTTGCTTGTCTATATATACTGAAAGGCAACTTGCATCTTATTGCAGGTTTATTGATCCATCCGCTGCTAGTAATTGCTATCTGTTTGGCCAGCTATCAGAATGTAGTGGCTCTACATGTGCCGCATAAGCCAACCCAAACTTATTTCACATCTGAATTGGCTAGCCCTCCCAAAAGTGGTATCTTTGAACCAATTGAGATACCACCTGCTGTCATCCCTCATTATCCTTTCCCCGGGAAATCGTTGCCGCCAATGTACCCTTCTTTTCCAAAGACATATGACCCTGTCTTGACTGGAAGATGCCCTGTAAATTTCTCTGTCATTTCAAGCATCACAGAAAAAACAGCATCTGATTGTACTCGCTCTTTATCAATGTTAGTAGGAAATGTAATATGCTGTCCACAGTTCAATAGCTTACTCCACATATTCCAGGGATTTTACAGCAACCGTTCTGATACTTTAGTTTTACAAAGTGCGGTAGCTGCTGATTGTTTTAGAGATATCAACAGTATATTAGCTAGTAAAGGAGCAAACAGCTCCATTTCTGGTCTGTGCTCTGTGAAGTCGTCAAATCTAACTGGTGGGTCTTGCCCCGTGAAGGACATTGGTACTTTCGAAAAAATAGTGAATACAAGCAAGTTGTTGGAGTCTTGTAGCACAGTTGATTCTCTTAAAGAATGCTGTAGGCCTGTTTGCCAGCCTGCAATTTCGGAGGCTGCACTCCGGATTTCAGGGATAAAGACGACTCTTGGTGGTAAGAACATAGTTGGAGTACCTAGTGAAATTGATACACTTAATGACTGTAAAGGAGTGGTCTATTCATGGATTGCAAGAAAACTACGAATTGATGATGCCAATTCTGCATTTCGGTTATTGTCTTCCTGCAAAGTTAATAAAGGTTAGTTTTTGACACATCTAGCTCTAAACGTGTTTGTGAGGTTTTTATTATTCTCAAAGAACTCATGTTTCTTGTTTTTTTTTGTGAATCGATACTAGAGTTCTTGAAAATTATTGTGGTGAACCCAACACTAGTCTCATATTTATGTCTTTGTCAACACGGGATTGCTTTTTCCGGACAAAGGTTTTTTGTGTGTTGGGGGGGGGAGGGGAATTTGATTTTGGCCAACTTTGATGGATGCTTGGAATAGACAAATTTTTATTGCGATAGGGGTTAAAATAAGCTGCCTATGACCACTAATTGTTACTGGACCAAGTTTACGTCAATTATTTTGTATGTCCCTTGCAAGGCATCTAACTGTAATTGTCCATCGAAAATGAACCAAGTAATACTTTTACGTTCTATTTGAATATATGTGGTTTGTATAGCACACAAGCTGGACAATGTTCTTGAGCTCATGAAAGCTTTTGAACAACTCAAACTTGGTCTTCATGGGAATGTTAGAACTCAAATTTTATGGAGCTGAGGGTCAATTAGAAACAACTTCTCTACCTCCCAAGGTAGGGGTAAGGTCTGCGTACACATTACCTTTCCTTGACCTCACTTGTGGGATTACACTAGGTATGTTGCTGTTAATGGGAAGGTTAAGAGAGGGTGTTTGGATTTAAAACTTCTTTTGCCTTGATTTAGTGTTAAGCAAACTTGAAAAGTGCTTTTAAGCCAAAAGCCATAAGTTGGTCCATCCCAACTGATGATATTTAGCTTAAAAGCACTTGAGGTTTGACCAAAAAAATTCCGATGTTATGCCTTACTACAAAGTCGAATTGGATGTGGATGAATGGAGGTTTAAAATCTCCATTTTAATGGATGTGGCAGATTCTCCGAAACCAATTCCAGTCTGATCTCATGAAGTCGCCAGAGAAGTACATCGTAACTACCGATCTATTAAAGCAACGACTGAAGTGTCAGGTTCCATAAAAGGAAAAGAAGTACAGAGGAACACGTGAGGGGCCAGCTGTCAACAGGGACCTTTAATTCAAAATGTACAGGTCCCACAAAGTCGAAACCTTGTTCTATGGAGGCCAAAAACCCATATACCTCTGAATGCAAAGACCTAATTACTTTGGGCCCAAAGGAAGTGTTGGCAAATTATTACAAAGGCCCTAGAAGAAAGGCCCAAGCAAAGAATCATCCCAATATACAGAGACCCACTTCAATTATATCGTCTCATGCAAACTCCTTAGGAGGCCACTCCGATGCAGAAGATGAAGCAGATCAGTTAACAACATTACTTCAATGGAAATTTCGAGTGATTTGCATGTCTCTGGAACTGCTTCGACGGTGCGATTTTGCTCAGGCTCAGAATCAGATTCCTACTCTGAGATTCTCTTTCGTGGCATAATAAAGATCTCATAAACATGCAAGACATTCAACAACCTACTGTAATAGAAACCCCCAAGTGGACAAAAATGATTTGGGGAAAGCTTGCAAAGCTTTTGGGGTTAATTTAGTAGGCTTTGAACAGAAGCGTATGGAACAGAAGCGGCTTTTGATTTTGCGTATGGAACATAAGCGGCTTGAGCAGTCACGAAAAAAAGGCTCACCAGATTCCAGAAGCAAAAGTGGAAAGAAAAAAGGGCAAGCAGAGCAATTCCCGCATAGTGTTGTATGGGTTCCACAGGTGTCGAGGAAGGTTTGTTTTTTCTCATGGCTGGCTGCTAGAGGGGCGATTCTGACGGCGAAAAATCTGAGAAAGAGGAAGATTATATGCATCAGTTGGTGTTTCATGTGAAGGAAGTGGGCGAGGAAGTCAATCATATCCTCCTACACTGTAATTTTACAATGAGACTATGGTGGGATATGTTTAGCTGGTTTAGAACGGCTTGGGTAATGCCAAAAACTGTGAAAGAAGTGATGTTTTGTTGGAGGAGTGGACGAGGAAGGAGAAGACGTAGAGCCTGGAACTTGATTCTTCTTGCGCTAATGTGGGTTGTGTGGAGAGAGAGAAATAGGAGAGCTTTTGAGGGGCTAGATTCGAGTTTTACCAAACTCAGGAGTAGTCTTCGGTCCCTTATTTTCTTTGGGTGTAATCACAAAGTACCGTGTTGTATAGATGAATGGGCTGGCTTTGTAGAGAATCACGTATTTTTGTAGATTCTCTATTTTTTGGTGATACTCTTGCAAATGGTCATAGTTTTGACCTTGTTTATGAATGAAATACCTTTACCTGATCAAGAAAAAAAAAGGGCAAGCAGAGGTACAAAAACTCATATGCGACATCAATTAAGATGGGGGGAATAAGTTCATAAGGGGCAGGCAGTGCAAGATCCTTTCCTGATGAAGATCAAAATCCTTAGTTGGAACATTCGGGGTCTTAATGACAGCAGCAAAAGAACTATGTTGGCTTCAATGATTCGAAGGTGGAGGGCCGATATTATTTGTCTTCTGGAGACCAAAATGGAGAACATTCCAACTAGCTTATTGCATCAAGTTTGGATAACAGATGGGCAGAATGGGGGAATTAAAAGCATGTGGCACTAGAGGTGGCATCATTATTCTATGGGACAAGAGAGTTTGGAGATGCACTGACTTACATCAAGGCATTTGTTCAATTACTTGCTTTCTTGAAAGCTTTGCAGGAGGACTTCAAGTGGGCTTTCACTGGAGTCTATGGTCCCCATACCAACACAGAGAGGGATGATTTGTGGGATGAACTAGGAGCAATAAGGGGTATATGGAGTGAGCAATGGGGAGATTTCAACGTTTGTAGGTCAACCAATGAGAGATCGAATTGCAACAGAAGGTCCATAGCTATGAGGGGGAATTTTTCAGATACAATAGTAGACCTATAACTGATAGATCTACCACTACATGGAGGCCAATACACATGGTCTAGGGAGGAGGAACCACTGCAGGCCTCAAGGACTGATAGGTTCTTGTTTTATAAAGATGGGATGAGTCTTTTAGTGCAATTAAGCAAATAGCTCTTCCTAGGCCTATCTCTGATCACAAGCCCATATTACTGGAATGTGGGGGAGTGGGACACAACACATTCTTATTTTAAATTTGAAAATATGTGGCTACAACAAGGAGGGTTCATGGAGATGGTGAAAAAATGGTGGCAGGGATACACAATTAGCAGCTCTCTGTACTTCATCTTTATTCAAAAGTTGAGGAACTTAAAGAGAGACATATCCAAGTGGAACAAAGAAATTTTTGGCAAGCTGGATGCAAGAAGAGCCAAAGCACTAGAGGAACTGGCAGCTCTTGATCACTCCGGTGAAGAGAGAATCGTTACTCCGGAAGAGAAACAAAGATTATTGAATTTGAAAGTTGAATTGGAGGCACTTGCTAAAGCTGAAGAAATTTCTTGAAAACAAAAATCTAGATGCAAATGGTTGAAAGAAGGGGATAGGAATACAAAATACTTTCAATCTAAAGCCAACTCCAATAGAAGATTCAACAACATTGATAAGCTTAGAGTGGATGGTGCTTACATAGAGGACATAGTCGAGATAAAAGAAGAGATTCTACTTTTTTGTCAGAACCTTTACTCTGAGGATGAGGAGTGGAGACCCACTTCCAACTTTGAAGGATTAGCTAGACTTTCAGAGGAAGACAAGCTCTCACTTGAGAGAGCCTTTGAGGAAGAGGAAGTCCAAACTGTGTTATTCTCTTGTGCTGCAGACAAGGCTCCTGGTCCAGTTGGGTTCACCATGGCATTTTTTCAGAGGTCCTGGGATTTCATAAAGAACAGGGGTAATGGGGATTCTCAATCATTTCCATTAGGAATGTCAAATGGTGAGATCATGCAATGCCACTTTCATTGCTTTTATCCCGAAAAAGAAATGTGCCATTGAACTTAGAGACTATAGACCAATTAGTCTTATTGAAAGTGTATATAAGATTGTGGCAAAGCTACTGGCAAAAAGATTGAAGAAGTTATTGGCAAGCTAGTCTCCAATTTTCAAAATGCTTTTATTAAGCAAAGAAAGATAACTGATGCATCACTCATAGCTAATGAAGCTCTAGATTGGAGGATTAAATCCGGGACCCCTGGCATAATAAGCAAGCTTGATATAGAAAAAGCTTTTGACAAGCTAAATTGGTCTTATCTAATCTCTATTTTGAGGAAGATGGGGTTTGGTGAAAAATGGATCAGATGGATAAGATTTAGCATTGCAACTGTCAAATACTCTGTTGGTAAACAAGGAACTAGTGGGATTTTTCTCTCCTCAAAGAGGGATCAGGCAAGGGGACCCTCTATCCCCTTTCCTGTTTGTATTAGCGATGGAGGGCTTAAGCAAGATGATGGAGAAGGCTGGGGAGTTATAGTGGATTCAAGGGTTTAAAGTAGGGCCAGTTGTTGAGAACCCAGTCACCATTTTGCATCTATTGTATGCTGATGACACACTGATATTCTGTGAGGCAGAAGGTCACAGGTTAGGTACCTAAATCTAACACTCTCTCTGTTTGAAGCTTTATCAGGACTACATGTCAATGTGCTGAAAAGTATTATTTACCCTGTCAACAATGTATCAAACATAGAGGAACTTGAACTTGCAAGCATTTTGGGTTGTAGCATTTGGACTCTTCCTACCTCTTACCTAGGCCTACCTTTGGTGCGGATTACAAGAATTGTGAGGTGTGGAATGGTGTTATTGAGAAGTTCAACAAGAGATTAGCTTCGTGGCAATTGCAATATTTATCTATGGGCAGAAGACCGACTCTTATCAACAACGTTCTTGACAACCTGCTAACTTATTACATGTCTTTGCTTCCTATTCCCAGAAAGGTTCTAAAGCAACTAGACAAAATCAGGAGGGACTTTCTTTAGGAGAGAAACAGTAGCATTCACAAATTTCACTTGATCGAATGGGATAGAGTCAAACTGCCAACACACAAAGGAGGTCTGGAGTCAAATATTTGGCCTCACACAACAAGAGTCTCTTAATGAAATGGCTATGGAGGTATGTCACTGGTGAACCAAGCCTATGGAAGGAGGTGGTTAACGCTAAGCATGGTGAAAATGATCACCGGAGCACCAAAATCTCTAATGCTCCTTATGGAGTGGGTCCCTGGAAATTCATTGCCAAGTTAGGGATTGATTTCTTCCGGTGCATCTATTACAAACCTGGCAATGGAGCTCACATTAGATTTTGGAAGGACAAGTGGCTCAATGGTACTACCCCAATGGAAAAGTTTCCTTATATGTATCAGATTGCTGTGAATAAGAATTCCACCATAGCTCACAATAGAATTGGAAACAATTGGGATATTCTTTTCAGAAGGGTTGTTCAAGACGGTGAGATGGACCAACTGATGGAATGCTAGCAGATGTGGAAAGATATAATATTGATGTGACCATGGCAGATACTATGTGTTGGGGAAAGAAGGGCACT
This sequence comes from Datura wrightii, assembly GCA_035772735.1. Classification (NCBI taxonomy): domain Eukaryota; kingdom Viridiplantae; phylum Streptophyta; class Magnoliopsida; order Solanales; family Solanaceae; genus Datura; species Datura wrightii. The sequence continues at coordinate 151,259,558 of JASDFA010000006.1, read as the reverse complement.
TTTACAGTGAAAGAATGCTACAAGAAGATTGCTACACAAAACCAAGTAGTTGACAGTTGGCCCTGGAAATTGATTTGGAAGACAAAGCTGCCTCCTAAGATTATTTGCTTCAAATGGATTGCTCTACATGAAGCTAACTTGACACAAGACAACCTCAAAAGGAAAGGTCTCTAGTTAGTGAACAGATGCTACCTATGTTTGGATAAGTCGGAAACTGTGAATCATCTGTTTTTGCATCGCTAAGGTGGCTACTGATCTTTGGAACATGTTCTTCTGCATTTTTAGGTTGAGTTGGGTCATGCCACACACCATAAAAGAGGCACATATGAACTGGAGCATGTGGAGAGTTGATGAAACCATCAAAGGGATCTGGCTAATGATCCGTGCTGCTATTTGCTGGAGTATTTGGAATGAGAGGAATAAGAGGTGTTTTGATGGAACCTCAACTCCAAATCACTCTCTTAGAACTAGATGTCTAGTCTTACCTTTTTACTGGTCTAAATTGGCTAATTTATCTAGCACTGAACAATTTTTGGAGTTTATTAGTTCCCGTCTTAGATTGAGTAACTGTAAAGGGACTTCCGCTTTCTTTATCCCAATTTTTTTTGTCAATAACTCTCTCATTGTGAGTTGTAACTGTGCATCTTCTTGATGCCCTTTTGTGAATGAAATACCTTACTTTATCCAAAAAAAAAAAATTAAAATAATTCTCTATACTTGTCCTTGTCAAAAGATTTCTTTCTTCTCTTGTACTCTGTCATTGCTTTACTGCCTCTCACCATCCTCAAAGCAAATGCTTTTTCTTGGCCTGCAACGATTAGAAATCTTGATTTATTTGCTTGAGAATTTAGGTCTTTAGCCGTGTTGGATATTTGATGGGATTAATTGGTTGCTCACAACTTGAATTTTATTATTGCTAAGGACCAACTTCAATTTTACACTTCTTTACACGCAATATTTTCTTTCACTCGCATTCTAGCAACCTTATTTGTTGTTTCTATTATTTTTCACTTGCTCTCACACTTCTCGCCTAATGAATCAATTCTTACTTGCTTGGGTTGGGTAGAAGTAGCTGCATTATCTTCAGCTTTCTTGTACCAAAGATTTCTGGCGGAGTGTCCTTTCTTTCCGCAATTGTATCACTTGTTCCTTTATCAGTTGTTGAAACCTTGGTTTGCCCCCTTGTTGCTTCGCTAGGTTCTTTGATGCTGATTCTTCTGGTCTCTTCCTGAATGTTAGCTTCTCTCCTCATCCTTTTCTTGGTAGCCTTGCTTTTTACTGAAGAGCACCTTGTCTTCATCTTTTATAGAAAGACTTGATAATGGTTTCTCCGAAACTTCTTCATTTGCCAACAAATTTTTCAACTAAGATAAAGTGGGTTCTGTGGCCTACCCTCATGTGGCTATGACTATGCCTTTATACTTCAGTCTCAGACCATGAACAATAATTCTTCTCATCCTTGTCTCGGTGATTGCATTCTCTGGATCTAATTTTGAATTTTATCACACAAGGATTTAACCTTTGTGAAGTATTGACTGCTTTTTACGTTCCGCTGCGAGATCACAAAAGCTCATTTTCAAGCCTTTGTATTCTTGCATCATTCTTCTATGTAAAAATCATTGTCAACGTGTGCCAAACTTCTTGGGGTGTCTTGGTGTTTTTAATCCGTGTATGGACTCATCTTCAACTGTTATCGTGAGAGAATACATGGTCTTTCCAGCTTTAACCTTCCACCTTTTTGCTGCTTCAACATCATTCGGTGGTGTAGTGTTTGAGCCACCAACAATATCCCATAATTCCCAGCTGAGAAAATAATATTGCATCCTTGTGCTACACGATCTGTAGTTGCTTGCATTGAGCTTCTCAACGCAATTGAGGGTGCTTGCAAAATCTGCCATTAATTAGTGCCTCCTGAGTTGTAGCCGCTGCCAATAAGTTGTTTGATCTCCCTTGAATGCTACCTCTCTTGATCCATTAGATTCTGATACCACTTGTTGAGAATTGCTGGACACATTTGGTTGCTCACAACTTGAATTTTATTATTGCTAAGTAAGGAGCAACGTCGGTCTTACACTTCTTAATATACCTTGCTTCTATGGAATATGTGATCGGACATTTCCCAGTAACAAGTATCAACATGATTTTCGTTGTTCCTAGATACAGTTTCACTTTTTCTCTGATATCCTAATCACTTCAAATGTGATGCTGCAAAGTTGAGAAGAGTCAAATTCTTGGAACTTTTTCTTTTTCCTTTTTTTTTTTGAGAAAGAAAAAACTAATGTAGCTGGCTCAAGTTTTTCAAATTAAAATTTTACATTTAGTCTAGAAACAGCTATTGAAGTAAATTTTTTTCTTGTAAACTTAAGTCAAATTATTACTTATCGTACATTGTTAAAAATATATTTAGTAAAGACAATCTCAGTTAATTTATAACTTAAAGTTAATTGTTACATTAGTTAATTAATTGGGGAATTTTAGTAGCTCAGTTGGTTGGTTACCTGAACTTTCACCTTGTTGGTGAGGGTTCGATTTCCCACCTTGTAATCTCCTTTCCTAATCCCCAGTTAAACAAAAGAAAAGAAAATAGACATAAGTTAATTTGTATTTGGATCAATTTAATAAAAAATGTTGATATGATAAGCTTTTTTAGTTTGAACAGTACAAGGGCATTTTGGTCTATCTTAAAAGAAAAAGGTGCTTATCAACATTTCTTTAACAAACACATTAGCTGCTTATTTTCAACTCCAACACTTATATCCAAACATGTAATTGCTTATTTGTAAATTCAGCTTGAGCACTTAAAAAGTGTTTTTAGCACTTGGTACTTAAAGCTACTTAGTAGGCATTTTGACATAGATTTGGTTGAAACTTGAAAAAAAGATTTTCGAAGTTGAAATTGGAAAATGATATTTGAAAGTTGAAGTTGTGTTTGGACATGAATTTTGTTTGAAAAGTTCAAAATTTTGTGAGTGGAAATTTTTTGCATTGAATTTGAAAAACTCATCTTAAAAAAAACTAATCAAAATATCATTCCAATGCATAACCAAATAATTTTAAATTTTGTTTGAAAAAAAAAGAAAAAGAAACTCATGTCCAAACGGGCACTTAAATTCAGCTAAGCCAAACGGGCACTAAAGCCTTGGGCTTAATGCATGATTTAATCACATGGTTAATGTTTATAAGTAGCTCTCTTTTTTCCAAGAAATTCTTAATTTGTAGTATCATCATACATGTTATAGCCTACCAAAGAATAATGTGAATTGCCTTTAGTTTTGTTTCTGGAAATGCTTTACTACACTAGTTAGTTGATATTAATTTATGCGCATCTCGACTAATTCTGTAGGATGTTTGCTACCACGCACAAAAGCAAGTACTCGGGTAGCGGGTAACTGTGTCCACCAAGGCTTGGACATATAGAAAGGAATCACCTAGTGTTTTTGGGATCAAATCTTCTATTTTTCATATAGATCTTGGTTAGGATGTTGCTTTAGGAGCCTTTAGGACCTTGTCGAGGGCTCAAGAGTGATCTTTGTCTTAGCAAGATTTGGGATCTTCCTTGTGACTTGTTAGAGCATTGCTTTCTCCCATTCCTATATGAATTGAAACTGTGGCTTGAAAACCACGACGACTGATAAAACAAATATAGATATCCGTATTAACTGCCAAGAACTTAGATTAGCAAAATACATCCTGGTCAAGATGATTGAATTCACACTTAACCCCCCCCCCCCCCCCCCCCCCCCCCCGCCCCCCCCCTCCAAACAAGGGGGAATATGCGACGATTTTTACCCACCCACCCAAAAAGCCAATGATGACTAATGTAGAAGTGCTAAATTTCTTTCTACCATATCTTATTGAGAAAACTCAATTCCATTTTACTATAAGAAAGGTGCTTTCCTTGCATCTGGAGAATTAAAAGATTCCAATTCTGGTTAGCTATACAACTGATATAAGCAAGTTGTTATACTTGTGGTTCTTAATTCTTATGGCTTGTATTATAGAGGCTTGCAAGAGGCTCTTGATTACAATCTGATCCTGTAATAACTTTTGAAAAAAAATAGTTTTCCTCTTTCTTCCAAGTTTCATCTACTCCATAGAGATATGCCATCCCTTCAAACTTATAACCTGTTTGGCCAAGCTTCTGGGAGACCAAAAGTGCTTATTTTTCCTAAAAAACACTTATTTTTAAAAAATGAAGTTTGACCAAGCTTTTGAGAGAAAATAAGTGCTTTTGGGGAGTAGCAGAAGTTGTTTTTTAGAAGCTAAAAAAAGTAACTTCTCCCCAAAAGCACTTTTGTGAAAAATACACTTAGAAACACTTTTCAATAGCTTGGCCAAACACTAATTGTTGCACAAAAGTATTTTTAAATTTATTGGTCAAACACAAATTGCTTCTCACCAAAAATACTTTTTTGATAAGCACTTTTGAAAAAAGCACTTCTCAAAAAAAGTTGATTTGAGAAGTTTGGCCAAACAGGCTATTAATTCCCCCTAGCCCAGAATAAAAAGATGAAAAAAAGGGAAAAATAGAAAAGAAAATGGCACATCCTTAAACTGCTGACATCTGAGTTTCAGAATTTAGGAGATATATTTCCTTGTCTTTTTGGAATTCACTTTATTTTGGATTTTTATCTTCTATTGTCCACAAGTTGGTCCTATTTTGCCATACATTTGTCCTCGATAAGAAATCATCGAGGTAGTTCCTAAGAATTAAGCACCAGTAATTTGAAGTAAAGAAGTGACTACCTTTGATGGATTAGAGTCGTATGTGGTCCAATTAAAATGGTATTATGCTTGAGATTTTATATAAGCTAAGTCGCTCGAACTCGGGTGTGGCTTAGAGATTGAATCCTTTGTGATCTAAATTTTTTAGATTCAGGGATATTGATCCAGGTATGGATATAGGTGTGGGTTTTGGCTAAAAATAATTCAAATATTTAAAAATAGAGTTATAAAAATATGCCTAAATTATGGTGGACTATTTGAAATAAATGAATGCATGAATGGTTTAGAGCAAGTTTGAATCTATAATTAGTATCAAGTACAAATGCATCTCCTTACTATTTTTTTTCTAACATGGCTATTGCAAATTAAATAGAGCCAAGATAGACAGCTTGAGTTCATTGCACATTCAACAGTGATGTTGACCTGTAAATATCTTTAAAGCACTTTTTGGTTGCTGACTCTTAATACAAATATTTTTTTAGCGATTAAAAAGCATATGCCTAAATTATGATTTCAGCCTAGTTTTTGTTTTGATTTCAAAAAATCATTGTATCTGTGCGGAACTTCCCTATTGATTTTTGTCAAAATATCCAAAATAGATTGACCATATCCGGAAAGGATCCCACACCCACACTTATGTTGTGTCAACACGGGTGCGGCACTGAAAGTGAAGAGTCCGCGCAACTCAGGATGTAAGAAGTCATCCACTGCCTGGATATTTTCATGTCTTTTTTACGCCAAATGAGAAGGATAATCAGTTGGCAATATTATCCACTTTTATAGTGTGTTAGTTCGGATTTTTTTTTAAAGCTAGTTGTACCTATGTACCATACCTTCTACAACAACAATAACAAACATGCCCCAGACTAGAACTAGTTAGGGTCGGCTCACACCAGTGGAGTTGTGCCGTACCTTCTATTACATATCAGTTATGATTATGGGCATATTTTTAAGCAGTTGTCATCTGGGCTGCAGTGTGTCCCCTGGAATTCAAGCAACCATTGGAAGTGATCAATGCATGCAGAAATTTAGCCGCACCTAGTCCTTCATGTTGTAGCTCATTAAATGCCTATATTGCTGGGATACAGAAGCAGATGTTGATTACAAATAGACAAGCAATTATATGTGCTGCTGCATTTGGTTCTATGTTACAGAAAGCTGGGGTCATGACAAATGTTTACGAGCTTTGTGATGTTGACTTGAAAGACTTCAGTCTCCAGGGTGATTATTCATTTTTTAATTTTGTTTTTCAATCTCTTGTTGATTTCTATTACTTTTATCTGATATTTTCCTTCTTTGTGATTGGTGTCTGTTTGCAATGGAGCAGCATATGGACAAGAAGGTACTGATTCTCTTTATCATTTTGTAGTTTTTTCGTTCTCTGATTTGTGATCAAGAAATATTGGTCTGTTTTTCCCCTTTTTTGCATAAATTATTCAATTTAATAAATTTTGATTCATAGGTATTTGGAAAATAAGTGGTTATGGCCTCCAGAAACTCTGAACCAGTTATGCTATCACACGTTGCTGTGGTTACAACCAATACATAGCTCCTAAAGTACTTAGAACTTCTAGATTTAGATTGAGAATTTGAACTTAGGACTCCCTTTTTCCATCTTCCATAATGTTATAATAAAAAATTATTCTCCTTCTGTTTGTCATGCCCAATATAGTTATTAGTTATTACCACTCCCCACAGCCCTGTAACGGTTTCTTTTCTCACATTAGAATACATTTAGTAGCGTTGGACTGTAAGTTGAACTGAGTTTCTTTTTCCCATTTTCGCATTAAACTGAATCTAAACTCACACCTTAGTGATGAGAATATGAATAATTGCTCTATTGTATCTTACAAGTATCATGGTACTTTAGAATAGGTTCCCCACAACTACCTTAGTGGTCATCATAAGATGGGGTGAATCCAAGATTTCAAGAAGATTGTTGCACAATTACCGAGAGGTGGATTAAAATTTATATTTGACTTGTTCAGCCTTGAACCCATTACACTTTTGAAATTATATGTTCATTTCTTTTTTGCAATTTGTGATTTCCAACATATATACCTATACACTATTGTTGAAAATATTTGAATTAGTTGAACCCGTTGACTATATGATACATCCTCCACTTCTACAGTTCTACTAGTTTTAATATAGACACTTGGTTTAATTATATAATATTTTACTGTGACAAAGGAGAATATGGATTTCAATGTGTCAGACGTGGGGACTTTGAAAGGATAAACCAAATAAAGAAAGAAAGGAAAAGAAAAGTACTTAATTAAAACACACGAGGGGACACCAGACATGCCCACAAAAACATGGAGATTTGAATCCCTGAGCTCAATTCCAGAAAAGGAAAGGAAAAAACAACAAGATAAATATGAGATCTGAACCCCAACTTCACTTGTAGAGCGGCACCCAATAATCATTGCATCATAAAACTCTTTGAGCTTAGGTGCACCCATATGTATTTAAGTAGTTTTAAAGAAATATAGCGTTGCTATACATAGTATAGAAAGAGGAGCATGGTTGCATGTGAGCCCATGCTCCTCCTCACAGATACACCCCCAATCATAAGAGCATTTCGATTAGCTGCCGATTTCATTAGCTTAATTACACTAAAGGTCACTCAACTGATAGTATAATTGTAGTAAAATCATCAAACTTGTTTCTTTAACCACAAAATCGCTCAACTTTCACTTAATTTCTTGAGGTACCATTCTTGCTAAAATCTGGTGAAGTTGGCTCAAAATAATCCTATTTCATCAAAACATTACTTTAAACTGAAAAAGTTACACAACACAAATAAATTACCGGGACCCGAATGCCGACTGGTGGGATTTAAAACCCCATACTGCCATACCTTTAAGTGTATGAAGCCCATATTTGACCTATCAATACATAGAGATCTTTTGAGGCACTTCCATTAAACTTGTGAAATTTAACTTATTAGTAGATTCTTAAATTGTTGAAAAAGATGGATGTCTCAAACTAACTTTTGGAGATGAAATGTCGAATTTGTGGGATGAAGAACAACTTAATTTCTGGTACAGAAAGCATGCCAAAATTTGAAATTCAATCTACTGGAATTATTATTCTGATTGATGCTACATTTGGAAGAAAAAGACGTAGATTTGGAACAAAAATTATGGAAGGAAAACTTTTTGAAATCATGAAGGATTTGGTTTTGGAAATTGTGGAGCGAAAATCTGCACAATAATAAAATAAAATAACAAGGAAAAAAGCTACTGCAAATGGAAGGCTATTAATTGATGTTGGATGGTATATCAGTTGAGACCATATTTAAGGATGGTTGATTGAGTAAATGAGAGGTTGGGTTTTGGGTCCATGTAATTATTTGGGTCTTGAAGCTTTTGTAGTTCAAATAGTATTTTTAAATTAAATTGGGTGTTTCAAGCCAACTTCTCCAATTTTGACAAGAGTGATTTTAAGGAAATTAAATGGAAGTTGATTGATACTGTGGCCAGAAAAATTTGATGATTTACCTGCAATTATACTATAAGTTGAGTGGCATTCTGTGTCATTCAACATATTGGTAAGAGCATTAACACCATGAATTTGATGTGTCCTTACACGACATACAAAGAAAAGTTAAATAATTCTGACAAAAGCAGCCTGTGCCATCTGCTCTGATAATGTTCAGCCATTTCTTTAGTAGGTTGTCGCTGATTTTGTACTTGGCAATTTCAATACTCCCTGATTCGCGTTATAAATCAGTCAGCTACTTCCTTGTCAATAAGTATATTGAATTATTGGGTTAATCCTACTTCTATCTTCCAGAATTTGCATCGTTCTACTCATGAGAAGTGATTGCTTTAAAGGTTATCCTCTAGGCTAGGGATAACTGGAATGTTATGCATACATCTGCAGTTTGCTTTTCGCCAGTTACAGTTGGATACTAGTATTTTGTGTGGAGTGCATTTTAGGGTTTCTTGGTTTAGGTTGTACTGATTAAGTACTTCAAATTAATTAGCAGGGTGCTTGCTTCGAAGTTATCCAGCAGATCTGGTGTATGACAACTTAACAGGTTTCAGCTTTACTTGCGACTTAAATGACAATATTGCTGCTCCATGGCCTTCATCATTGGCAGCCACATCCTTGTCACTTTGTGCTCCAGGTAATTTGACTCAACTTCACATTGATTCTGATTCTGTCAAAATGGAGCTACTTTTGACATATAGCTCTATTAAAAATTGTCTTTGTCTTCATTAACTAAATGTCTTGATGAATCACTTCAATTTGCAGAGATGTCTTTGCCAGCGCTACCAACATCAGAGACATTGGGAAATTGTAGTGAGTATCTTTCATTTCCAACCTTGTTTTGCTTATTCCTGTGATGCCATTTATTTGCAAATGTCATCCTAGTAGGTAGAGTATTGTTTGCTCCCCGTAGTATTGTTTGCTTTCCCGTTCAAGCTAGACTTGCAGTTATCATTAGGGGTGGGCTTTCGGTATTTTCAAAGTTCGATTTCAGTAATTTGGTAATTAAAAGTAGATACCACGTGCCGAACTTTGAAAGTTTGATCCAGTACGGTAATCCCCTGTACGGTAATTTGGGATTTATCTTAACTACGCAAAATTCTATCTATTTGAACTCTTCTTTTGTTTGCTTTTAAATAATTGTATACTGCAAGAATACACTAAATATCTTCGATAACCATTGGAAAACACTTTCCAAGTCATTCTCTCTGTTATTTACTTTGTTGTTTTTATGTCAATCAAAGATAATCAAATAGGTCAAAAACATGACAAAGAACAAAAAATCAACTGCAATTGATAGCTGACACTATGCATATCCTGTAAAAAATTTCATAATTTTGTCTTAAATCACTATTGGCACCTGTATCAAAGCTCACGTTAGATAGGAGTTATAAATAATATTCATATTAGGAGCACTTTCCACATAATTATATTATCTCTTCCGTAGTTCAGTGCATTACAAAAGTAAAGGAACTATTTCTGCACATATTCACATAAGAGTGCTCTTATTCAGAATAAATAAGAAAGATCATATTATGAAATGCATACAACATTTTTACAAATTTTCAAGAGCCAACAACTAACAAGTTTAAAGTTGTAGTCTGAAGCAACTTAAAGTCTAAAGCTATTCATTCAAATCCAAAACATACCATATGTTATGGTCTTGCTTCATCAACATTTAGTATTAAACAAGAAATTACATTAATATTACAACCAGGATAATATTAAAAGTTTAAAATAATGCAGTCACTAACTCAAAAGTTCTCTTCATAATAAAACAATGTAGTCACCAACTAATCCAGTAAGTTCTCTTCTGAAGCAATGTCCTTTTCATTTTTCAATGAACTTCAAGCTCTATACTAGACCAAAAACCATAACCAACAAAAGAGAAATCAAGAAAATCTCTCCAACTAGTGCTTCAACCTGCAAAAAGTGGAATCTTTTTGTACAATTACAATTCCCTCAAAAGAATGAATGGAGTTTAAAACTTTGCAGAAAGCTAGATAGTACCTGAGGCAACTTGCCACTAGAAATAAAAGATGAGGGAATCTCTTGCACTATTTGTCATAGCTAAAGCGAATTTAAGGTGTGTCATACAATTAAATTAAGTTAAAAATATTTATTTTGCACTAGATAGAAACAAAACACAATCACAAAGTTCAAGTTGCATAAGGTCATCGATTTTTTTCTTAACATTTCCAGGAAGAGGCTCACTTCGATTCCAATCTTGAAGACAAACAAGAGCTTGCACCAGTTTCGGAGTCAATGAGCTCCTAAATGAATCAAGAATATGATCCCCAAAGCTAAATGCACATTCTAATGCCACTCTAGAAATCGAAATTGCCAACACATCACGAGCCATCTCAGAAAGAATTTATATGTAGGAGCATTAACTTTTCACCATAACAAGATATCAAAATCATCACCATTGGGCTCTTATTCGTTACTAAGATACTTTTCCAACTTTGGCTTACTATCAAACATGTAGTATCTTGTTTGTTCCTTTTCATTTCAAGCCTAATGCTCACTTTGGTTGATTTTGTGCTAGTGTTAGTGGTAAATGTATAAGGTGTCTCATTCAATGAATTAGAAAGAAGACGTACGTTGAGATGCATCATGGATTTCTTTTAGATACTCTTCAAACATAAATTTCATATAAATCACCACTTTATCTTTTATTTTCCTTTTCATACATATCCTCAAGTGCGCCACCAACATATTCAAGATTGTTATGAGGATCTAAGATAGAGGCAATAAAAAGCATCTTATTCATTTTTTCAGGAGCACACTAATATTTGACAAACTTTTCATTTTTTCCCAAAACAAGGATCATTGATGTTCGTACATTCTTTTAAATGATTGTGAAACTCAACTATGTCTTTAAAGTGAACATTATAAGTGACATAGAGTGAACCCAAAAACTTCACAGTTAAATCATAAAATCTTTGAATAAATATTATCATATTTTTGACATTTTGCCTAATCATTACTTTCAAGTACACTTGCAACAATTCCATCTTCATAAACATTAGTAGCAAGATAAGTTGACAATCCACTATCCATGAGATCATACCTATCAAATACAGTTTCAAAATGTTGTTGCATTATCCAACATCAAGTAGGTAGAATTCCACCTAGTAGGAACATCCAAGCATAATGATTTCTTACCTTCTATGTTTTTGAGTTCACAACATTCATTGAATTTTCTAAACCTTATGATAGTTAGTATAATATACTTTACCATTTACCTAGCATGTTTGATAGATGCACCAATTTCTTCATGTCATCTTGCACGACAAGATTAAGAATGTGAGCCATACATCTCATGTGAAGATGATTACCACATTCATGTTAGACTCCAAATTAACCAATTGTTTATGTAACTCTTTCACCATGACATCATTTGAAGAAGCATTATGTATGGTTATAGTAAAGATTTTTTCCAAATTTCAATCCAACAAACATCTGCTTATAGAACAGACCATTTCATCACCTTTATGACTACTTGAGACAACGTGAAAGTTTAAAATTAGTTCATGCAAGACCCAATCTCTATCAATAAAGTGCACCGTCAAACACATGTACGGTACTATCGAGAATAAATTTTGTATTTGACAATGCACTTTGTCTATAGTAATTGGGTCTTGCATAAACGAATTTTGAACTTTCACACGGTCTCCAGTAATATGGGTGATGAAATGACCCTTTCTATTAGTAGATGTTTGCTTGATCGATATTTGGAGAAGATCTTCACTGTAACTATAGATAATGCTTCTTCAAATGATGTCACGGTGAAAGAGTTATACAAAAAATTGGTTAATTGGAGATCTAACATGAAATGTGGTAACCATCTTCACGTGAGATGTATGACTAACATTCTCATATTTGAGCAAGATGGGCATGAAAGTAGTTGGGTGCATCAATCAAACATGTTAGGCAAATGGTGACGTATTTTAGACTTTCTCAAGGCTTAGAAAATTTAATGAATGTTGCGAACTCAAAAATATAGAAGTTATTCTGTTTTGATGTTTCTACTAAGTGGAATTCTACCTACTTGATATTGGATACAACACAACATTTTGATACATATGATCTTGAAGATTGTCAACTTATCTTGCTATTAACATTTGGGAAGATGGAAGTGTTTGCAGGTGTATTTAAAAGTAGTGATTGACAAAATGTGAGAAACATGGTAATATTTCTTCAAAGATTTTATTATCTAATTGTGAAGGTTTCGTGGTCACTTTGAAGATATAATTGAGCTTTACGATCATTTAAAAGAATGTATGGAAGTTAATAATCCCAGTCTGACAGAAAAGTTTATCAAGTATTGTGGTGCTTCTAAAAAAATAAATAAGATGCTTTTTATTGCCTGTTAGATCGTCGTAATAATCTTTAATATGTTGGGGTGGCACTTGAGGATATGTATAGAGAAGAAAATAAAAGATGAAGTGCTGACTTATATGAAATCTATATTTGAAGAGTATCTAAAAGAATTTCATAATGCATCTCGACATACATCTTCTTTCTCTAATTCATCTTCTTTTACATCTAGCTCTAACATTAACACAAAAGTGAGGGCTTAAAATATAGGGAAAAACCAAGGTACTACATGTTCGGGTGGTAAGTCAGTGTTGGAAAAGTATCTCAGCGATGATTTTGATAAGTTGCTATGGTGGAAAGTTAATGCTCCTAGATATAAAGTTCTTTCTGAGATGGCTCGTAATGTTAGGCAATTTTGATTTCTAGTATGACATCGGAATGTACATTCACCACCGGGGCCGTATTCTTGATTCATTTAGGAGTTCATTGACGCCAAAATTCATGCAAACTCTTGTTAGTCTTCAAGATTGATATTGAAGTAAGCCTCTTCTCGTAAAGGTTGAAGAATTTGATGACCTTATGCAACTTGGTATGATTTTGTGTTTTGTTTCTATTTAAGTGCAAAATAAAATATTTTTTTTACTTAGTTTAATTATATAACACTACTTAAATTCTCTTTAGATGTGACAAATAGCGCAAGAGATTTCCTCGTACTTGATTTCTAGTCACAAGTTGCCTTAGGTACTTTCTTCTAAGCTTTTAACATCATTCATTCTTTGTTTGAAGAAATTATAATTGTATTGAAAGATTCCACTCTTTGCAGGTTGGGGAATTTTTTTTGTTTTTTTGAGAAAGGTAACAACGTGTATATATAGCAAAAGGCAGCACTTGTGTAGTGCTGAAAAGGGTAATTACAAGCCCATAAAAGAGCCAAAAGGAGACCGTCCAGAACTATAGGGCTGCAATATTACAATTTGCCTGTTAGATCTATTAAATCCCCTGTATCCCCCAAAAGATTATGTTTACATCAAAAGTAAAAAAGACCCTTCATCCAAAGTTTGTGGATGGGGTTGCTTGTATCTTCAAAAATTCTTGAGTTTCTCTCAGTCCAAACTATCCACCATATGCAAGTTGGGATCAGTTGCCACCAATTCTCAACTCCATGTCTTTTTCCAATCTCCTTCCAGTTACTAAGTAAATCAAAAGTGGTTCTGGGCATGACGCAATTGATACCTAGGATATAAAAGAAAATGTGCCACAGATTTGTTGTTAACTTGTAATGGATGAATAGATGCTCATTAGTTTCCCCATCCAGTCCACATAGAGAACACTTTAAGCAGATCTGGAAGCCTTTTCTTTGTAATTTCTTATGTGTTAGGCATGCTCTCGTAACCACTAGCCGGGTTGAACAAGAGACCTTGGGAGAAATCTTGATTTTCCAAATGAGTTTCCAAGGCCGCACCACTGTTATAGAGGTATTATGATTTAGATTCCAGTAGGCAGATTTAACTGTGAAAATTTCTTTGCTATTCAGTTTCCAGCAAGGCTTGTCTGGAATGTCAGGGGGTGATCTTGAAAGCTTTCAGAGTCTGTAGCAAGTTTGCTACCTTGTCAATTTCCCAATTATTTAAAGCTCTCCTAAAAATCAGATTCCATCCTTGTTGCTCCCATACCTTGTTAACCTTAGCATGTTGTTGCGTGCTGATAGAGTATAGTTCAGGAAGAGGTTCTTTAAAGAGCTTTGACCTGTCCATATGTCATCCCAAAAAATAGCTTTTAGGCCATTCGCAACCTTGATGCAAATGTGTTTGTTAAAAGCTGCCCATTGATACCTAATTGCTTTCCATAGGCTGGAACTATAAGTGGATGTGACTGCTTCTGTTGTCCATTGGCTTAACATACCATACTTTGGGAAATGAACTTTCTCCAAATTGTTTTGTCTTCAAAATTGAATCTCCATAGCCAGTTTTGAAGCATACTTTGATTGTGGAACCTGAATTTCCTAATGCCCAAACCTCCCTGCTTCTTGTTAAGAGTTAGTTTCTCCCATTTCACCAAGTTCTTGCTCCTTCTTTTAGTGTTGCCTTGCCAAAGGAAATCTCTTCTCAGCTTATCGATTCTTTCTTCCACACTCCCGAGAATAGGGAATAAATAAACCCATCATATAAGTTGGGAGAACATCAAGTACTGATTTGATTAGAGTTAATCCGACCCAATGACAAGTAATGGCTTTTCCATCTTGCTAATTTTTTGTCAGATCCTTCAATGACCTCATTTCAAATTTCCTTAGATTTGCTCTTTGCACCAAGTGGCATTCCTAGGTATTTAATAGGTAAGGATCCCAATTGACAACCCAGATTTCTAGCTAGAGTACTGAGTCCGTCAACATGATTAACTGGATAAAGATAACTCTTGCTCCAGTTTTTATGTAGGCCAGAGAGGGTTTCAAATATGGTAAGAATGGTTCTGAGGTGCTTGATCTGAATCTCTTCTGCATCACAAAAGATTAAAGAGTCGTCCACATAAAGCAGGTGTGTGATTTCCAGATTGTTACGGGGGTTGATTGAAGATCCAAAGTTTGATCTATCTGTTTGAGTTGGCTATTCTTAACATATGATTGAGACCTTCCATTACTAGTAACAAGAGAAAAGGAGATAGAGGATCCCTTTAGTCCCCTGCTTGAGTGAAAGAAAACTTCCGGGCTTCCATTGATTAGTACTGAGAACTTACAGTTGAGATACAATAAGATATCCAGTTTAATCCATTTTCGTCCAAACCCCATATCCCTCAAAATTTTCAAGAGAAAAGACCAGTTGACATGATCAAAAGCCTTTTCGACGTCAAGTTTACATAAGATTCCTGGTCTGTTTTGTTTAGACCTGGAATCTACCAACTAATTGGCTAGCAAGGCTGCATCTAGGATCTGCCTCCCTTTTATGAAGACCATTTGATGGTCATTGACAAGTTTCTCCATGACAGTTTTTAGCCTTTCTATGATGAATTTTGAGATGATTTTGTAAACTCCTCCTATTAGGCTTATAGGTCTATAATCTTTGAGCTCTTCTGCTCCATTCTTCTTTGTGATAAGGGCAATGAAAGTGGCATTTAGTGATCTCTCAAAATATTCCTTTTGATGAAAATTGTGGATAGTTTGCATCATATCTTCTTTGATAGTAACCCAACATGCTTCAAGGAAACCCCTAGAAAAACCATCAGGGCCTAAAGCCTTATCCTGAATACTTTGCTTAATAGTATGTAAAACTTCTGCTCCAGAGAAAGGTCTTTGTAACCATGCCTGTTCTTCTTGAGAGATCTTTGGACCTCCTATGTAATCAAAACATGGCCTCCAAGCTTCTTCAGAATATAGAGTTCTGTAGAAATCCACCATAGCCTTCTTAATGTTTTCAGGATCTGAAATTGCTTCCCTTCTAATGACCAGTCTATCGATAGTATTATACCTCTTATGAGCATTGGCCATTCTCTGAAAGAACCTGGTATTTTGGTCACCTTGTTTCAGCCATAGGATCCTTGATTTCTGCTTCCAGCTGGCTTCTTCATTGTTTTCCAGTTCGTCCAATTCAACAAGAACAATAGCCCCGATCATTTTTTTTTCTTCATTTAGTTCCTTGTTATCTTGTGTTTGGTTGGAGAAGAGTTTCTTTTTTTGTTGGCTATGATGTTTGGTCTAGTTCAGAGCTTGAAAAATGAAAAGAAACTTGCTTCTAGAGAGAAGTTATGAGAATAGTTGGTGACTACACTGTTTTATTACGTTGATAACTTTTCAGTTGGTGACCTCATTGTATATAACTTTTAATATTTTCCTAGTTATAATATTAACATAATTTCCTATTTAAGAGTAAATGTTGATGAAGTAAGACCATAACATATGATATGATACATGGTTATGCTGAATTCAATAAGGAGATCAGTTCTTCAACTCAAGCAACCAAAGGGGCTCTAGGAGATTATTGTCTTGAGACCATAACATATGGTATGCCTTGAATTGAATGATTGGTTTTAGACTAGTTGTTTCAGACTATACTTCAAACTTATTAGTTGTTGGTTCTTGAAAATTTATGAAAATGTTGTACGCATTTCATAAATATCAGTCGTTTTTCATTTTGATTCCGAATAGGAGAACTCATATGTATCCATGTGCAGAAATAATTCCTTTCCTTTTGTGATGCAGTGAGTACCAATAGTGATCCAAGACAAAAAAGCTTGATATGTTTTTTTTTCCCGGATATGCATAGTGTCAGCTATCAATTATACTTGATTTTTGTTCTTTATATTCATGTTTCTGACTTGTTTGATTATCTTTGATTGACATAAAAACAACAAAGTAAATGATAGAGAGGATGACTTGGAAAGTGTTTTCCAATGGTTATCAAAGATATTTAGGGGTAGTTTGGTACGAAGACAAGTAATGCAAGAATTAGTAATACATGGATTAGTAATGGAAGAATTGCTAATACAAAGATTGTAATATTTAGATTATTTTTTATCAAGTGTTTGATTAATTGTGTTAAAAATTAGATATACCATGTATTGTGTTTGGTTTAAAACTATACAAAATTCTTATTTACAATTATACCCTTGAATTTTTATATAAAGAAATTTAGAAAAAGGAATTGAGGGGTAATCTAGTCATTTAGTGGTCTTATCCGTGTATTGTTAGTACAAGGATTAATAATCCCTTTATTTCCTTGGTATAAAATAATACACCCTATGGTATATAAGTAATCCATGTATTAGGTATGATTAAATTGAATTGAGTAACCAAACAATGTATTGGTTTAGACTAAATTTTAATCCAAGGACTATTCTAATTAATACGGCCTACCAAACGACCTCTTAATGCATTAATTATACATAGCTTAATACAAATAGTGGTCGTTTGGTAGAGTGTATTAGAAAAAAAATGCAAGTATTAGCTTTGTGTATTACTAATATCTTGTTTGGTACACTTTTCCAACCTATGTATAACTAATGCAAGCACTATAACCATTAGTTATACACTCTATTTTGTATTAAGCTCTGTATAACTAATGCATAAAAAACCATGGTATTAGTAATGAAATGATTGTTGATGCATGCATTAGCATGGTTAAAGACATAATTGCCCCTCAAAACCTTTTCCACATCATTTCTATCTTATTGTGGAGGGTATTTTTATAAATAAATAATTTTTTAAATAAATTATTCAATGAATGCTATTTTAAACACACTAATCAACCAATGCATAAGAAATAACCTCAGCATAACTAATACCAACATTACCAATGCAAGCATTTTTTTTTTTTGGAAAATTGGTAACTTGTATATTTCTATAAATTGTTCAGGAGAACAAAAACCTGTACAAGATTTTATACATCCCTATATACAGCAAAAGACTCTTGAGAACCTGAATCTATTCTGACTTCCTATAACGAACGTAGGACGTAGAATTTCTACAGTTTCTCTAGAGTAAGAGTGTCTACACCAAAAACAGAATGGCAAAATACTGAATTACTCCTATTCTGGAAACACCTTGAGTTTCTCTCTTTCCATATTGTCCACCATATACTAGCTGGCTCTTTCCTCCATCTTGCTTTGTCACTGGCCCCCTGGACTACATCTTCCCAGCTTGCTAGTGTTGTAGCAATGTTGCCTGGCATGGTCCATGTAACTCCTCTGAGTGCCAGGAACATTCTCCATACTTGACTTGTGATCTTACAATGCAACTAATACATCTTATTCAGCATTATTCTTATACACTCTACCAAACGACTCCATAGTGTATAACTAATGCGTATAAATAGGTTGAAAAAGTGTACCAAACAAGGTATTAGTAATACACAAAGCTAATACTTGTATTATTTTTTCTAATGCATTCTACCAAACGACCACTTAGTGTCTTTTTGCAGTAATACAATTATTTAAAAGCAAACAATAAAAGGAGTTCACATATATAAAATTTTGCATAGTTGAGGTAAATCCCAAATTATCATACTGAAGTTGATTTACCGGATCAAAGTTTGGAAGTTCAGCATACTACTATTGTGTCTTGTCAAATGAGACGGTGAAGCAGGTTTCTGTTTTACCTGTGGATATAAACTATGTACAAACTACATCTAAAACTTTCTTTTTGTGAATATTTTGCAAACCTTTTGAGGCATATATTGATGCATGTATCGATGCCATGATTGCAGGCTGTCCCCATGGTGGAGTGGATCTCCTTGTGCTCATTCTTTTGTTTTTCGCCTCTATATTGTTTTGAAGAGATTTGCCAGAAGTTGATCCAGTTTTTGAGTTAGAGCTATGTAGGTAGACACTGAATGACCAGATCACGTGTATATATCTATATAATATATTTGAACATCCTTCTTCGTGTATAGTTGCTGTCTTTTTGTTAAGTCAATTCATGGTTTTGCAATATTAGTATATTCTACAGACTGCTTGCAAGCTTTTCTGCTTGTACTTCAAATTACTTGCTTTGCTGTTTTGCCATGCTGGTGGAGGAAAAGTTATACAGGTCCTAACATTTAAAAAAAGAAGAAAAGCATAAACGCATTGCAGAACTTAGCCCTCCTTGCGTCGACGAAAAAAAAAAGTACATTAAAAAGCTATAGAGCAACAATTGAGGAGGTGTTGAATTGTCGCTATCTGGCGGCAGATTTGATAAAAGCAGTATTTGATGCCTCCGTCTTTGTATGAAATTTCAAGAATTAATGGAATTTCTAGATGCTAATGTGTCTTTTGTTTTGTAGGCGTGAGCTAGAGTTTAGGGTAAAGTAGCTTCCAAGAAATCTTAACTAACCTCAGGGGTCATTTGGTAGGTTGTATTAATTAGAATAGTTTTTGGATTAAAATTTAGTCTAGTTAATACATTATTTGGTTACTCAATTCAATCTAATACATAGATTTATTTTATACCAGGGAAACAAAGGGATATAACTAATCCCTGGATAAGACCCATAAATGACTAGACTACCTCTCAATTCCTTTTGCTAAATTTCTTTATGCAAAATTTTAAGGGTATAGTTGTAAAGAAGATTTTTGTAGAGTTTTAAATCAACACAATACATAGTATATCTAGTTTTAACCAAACGCTTGACAAAAAATAATCTCTGCATTACTAATCTTTGTATTGACATTTTCTGAGTTACTAATTCCTATACTATTAATCCTTATATTACTTGTGTTTGTACCAAATGATTCCTTGGAGTTTAAAAAGGAATTGGACTCATTTGGGAGAGTCCTATTCTTAAAGTTTGAAGATGCATTCAGCAGACCTTGTAACAAAGCTAAAGGCAATTCTGCCCATCGTGTCATGTCCTCATCTCAGTTTGACAACATGCACTCGAGTCGATATATATCTCTGTTCAGTGTTTTTTCGTCAGTTCCATTAGTTTTTAAGAATTTTGTAAACCAAAAGGGCTCCACTTTTGTAAACACAAAGGACTATATATCTCTGTTCAGTCTGATTTTTTTCCTCATAAAGGACTGCAAGTCCCCTTTTGGACATTAACTTAAACATTAGATTGATTTTTTTTCCATTAAAGATGAGTTTAAAATTTGAAAAAGTGTTTTTGACCAATTCTCAAATGAATTTTCTCTTCAGTCAAGATTTCTTTTTAGTTTACATTCTTTCCAATGCTCTAGGATAGGAGTCTGCTTGGCTCGGGCGCGAGAATGATATTCATTGCCTGCTACTCCCTCTCAATAATACGTCAGTTGTACTTTGAAATACTATCTGCTTAGAGCCAAAGAGTGTAAAAGTAATAAGAGGAAGATCTGTACTGGACATCAGAAAAATAAAAATTTATGTATTTCTTACTGAAAAAACTTTTACAGTTTACTTTCACTACTATTCTTAAACTACAATTTTACTAGCTGAGGCATTTGTGATCTAGTGCCTTAACCATTGTAAACTTTTACAATCATATGACATATACGGGACATAGATAGCAGATTAAGCCTGATCCAGGAATATCGCATGAGTGAAGAAGGGCAATGCCGCTCGGCTCTTTTGTTGAGTGCGCATCATGACAGGACTCGAGGAAGAAGGTCTACTCTGACACAAATTCCGTGTTAATGGAACTTTTCACAGGAATCTTTCACAAAATTTCAAATGACTTTGTTCTGCTACGATTCTAATCCTCTTGTGCACACACTTAAGTTATCCTTATCAGGATCTCTTGCTTGGATCAAGTAATCTCCATGCTCTTCATTGAGCTCAGAAGTTGATTTCAACTCAAGAGATTTGCAGCCATATCACAAGGACATTACTGTCAAGTGATATAAGAGTGAAGGGTAGAACAAAAAGCTCTACTGAACCAGCAGGTGATCCATGTATACTTGAAATCCTCCAGGGCTTCAATTCCTGCCATGATCATATAACACAAGAAGCATTTCTCCGCTGGATAACTAAGAGCCAATTTTCAAAAAGCAATTACTGCTGCCTGAGCTACCTACAGTGCATGACACATCTTGAACGAGAAATTTTACGATACGGGTGCCAAGAACATCGAGTATTTCCAAACACTCGTTGAAGTCTGCATCATTTACCAACATCACCCATTCCTCTTCATCATCAAGATACTGGAGCTGGAATGTCCCTGTCTGTAGTTTGAACCTCTTTGCAACCTCTTCATAGAGTTGGAAGCTCCCTGCTGAAGGCTCTAACTTAAATCGGATTGTATCTTCCTTGTAAGTAGCTTTTACGGTAATTTGTGAGCCACCATCCTCAACTTTGGTACGCTTTTGCTCACCAAAACTACGGGAGCTTGATGAACTGCCGTTCATTGTTGAACGGGATGTATTTGACGAATCTGTCATGCCTGAAGAACTCGCCTTGTTATGTTCCATTATACCATCACCATCCATTTCGGTACTTCCTCTCGTCTTTGTATTAGCCATTGAATCTGGACATCGAATGATGAAATGGTAGCCAGAATTGTCCAGCTTTAAATTGTTTGTATTCAAACCACAGTTCCTCCATCCTTCTTTTGTATGGAAAGAATCCAGTGACACATTTCCAGAACTGGTCCACGCCATTGTGTCCGGATTTGCGGGCAAGGATGACCCTCCATCTATTGCAGCCAATTTAGAGCCATGACAAACTCCAGACAGTGAACTATTTGGTCTATCCTCAACCCTGAAAGAGCTAGGACGGAGATGGTTCGATTCTGCTAGTTGGCTTCCATCCACATGCAAGTCCTCTTCCATTTTCACCACCGAGTTGTGGTTGTCAATGCATGAAGTTTGGAGCACAGATACAACATCCTGCAAATGGGATTCAGGATTTTTCATTGAGACGTCTTTGTAGGGAAAGAGGGTACTTCTCTGAGAGTCAGAATCTTGAAGGACAGAGCATGCGGCAACTAGACCTCCAGTGACTGTATCAAACTTCAATCCTCCTTCTATCCCTTGGACTGATTTAAGCACTGTCCGTATCTTTACTAAAGAACGATTCACTTTGCTTATCTTCCGGGATGGCCATCTTGAGATCCCATATTGCCGACATATCCTTTTCAATGTAGTTGGACACACTACACAAACACAAAACCAAACAAATGTTAAGACCATCTTTTACAAAATCATATAATTTTGTGCTTTCAACTTCAAACAATTCTATATGTACTACTCTTTTTAAACCATAAAGAGTCTGCACCCTTCGGTAATGTCACTTTTCTTTTTAAAAAATATCAGTGAAGAACATAACTCAAGTTAACCAATTTTTTCTTCTGTCATCCATTTGTTTTCAAGCCATCATGTAAAATTCCAGACACTACTACAAGATACATAGAATTAGATGTTGAACTTGACACAGAAAAATAGAATGACTCATGGTAGGAGAGTTTGGGTGGGTGGGTAAGAGCCCCAAAATCATGTTAGAATGCAAATAAAGGGACAAGAGACGGTACTCAGTACGTGTATATTATCCCCAATTGGGACGACCTAAAAAATCTGAATATCTGAATCACAAAATAACAACCCAATGGAACAGCACAGATACCAACATAATAATACAATTTTCTAGAATGTCTAAATTAATTGATTGTTTTCACTTGACAAGAGTATATATTCTTACCACCAATGCTTTGTGCAGCATCCTTGAGGCTCCCAGAGAAGTATTGCTGAAGAACACTCAAGCTGACATGTTTCTCTGCTGCGCTTCTTTTTTTCTCTGTCTGTTTTCTTGATACACTTGTTGTCTACAATATGGAATGCAATAACTTCAGTATTAATAAAAAAAAAGGACGGAACATAACTTTTCTAGGAGCACATAAACTAAGAGTTAGTGAAACAAATTGTCAAGAGCGCAAGAGAATTATTCAAGAACACGTAAAAGGGGTGAAAGAAAACAGGATACTCAAGAGCACAGTGTAAACATAGAACAATTAAGTACACTCTTGTAGATCACTTTAAACATCTTAAACCAAGATTACCTGCTCCGCCAAGATAAGCTAGGGGAGCATAGAGACTAGATAACAGAAGGAAGACAAGTTGAATGATATACCTGTTTGTGAGAACTATTAGCTTCTATTCCAGCTCTCTCTAAATCACATGCATCTGTAGGAGCTTTACTCAATTCTAAAGTACTGTCTAATAATGATTTCTGAGAAATCCTCCTTGACAAGTCAATTGGTGGTAAATTCAGAACAGATTCACTCTGTAACCCACACTTCTCACCCCCTTGTCCAACTAATTCTGCATCTGATAGTGTCCTCAGACTTCTGCAAATTCTCTGCATGGTACGTGAGAGGTTATTTAAGAGAAGCTGTTGTTCGGTGCTTCCCTTCATATCGACAGGAAGAAAGAACTCTAATACATAATCATCATCACCGGAGAATATACTACGTAATCTGATAGCCACTGCAGCATTTAGACCAAACTTCCGTGCATGATGAACAAGTGGATACTCACTAATATGGTACTCTTTCACATCAGGGTAGAAGAAGGGGTGGTTGGATTGGAGGGATTTCCCAACAATACCTTGTCCTTCCTCGAGATCATGTCCCATACACGCATGAAGAAATCCTTGCATCTCCATATCACTCACATAACAAGCTGTGTTCTCAACACATAATACAGTTTTTTCATTTAAGCTTGCAATACATCCTCTGGCATGTGCCCTTATGATTTCATTGCCACCTCCTTTACAACTACGGGGAATCCATGTCAAAGCAAGAGGCAGTCTATGAGCATGGCAAACCGCTCGCAGAACATCTTTTATCTCATCTAAAGCAGCTCTTTGATTCTTGGAGAGACTCTGCAAGGAAGCAAAAAAAGAAAAGGAGATATTAGAAGGGAATAATGTGTCAAGACAAGCAAATGGCCAGAAATAATGCATAGATCACAGATGGGATTAAGATATTGAGTACTACCTGGGAAGAAAATCGAGGAGGTGTTGTGCTCCTTAAGTTTACTGCCTGCAAATGACCACACAGTAAACTTAAACCATCTTTTCTTGAGGATAAATTAAAACAGATTAAGAGATGCTCCAAAGGACAAACCACAAACAACAGAACAAGGGAAACAAAGAAAAGAAAAGAGCACACAGAAACATTCTGTTACGTTACCCTTCCATTAAATTCAGACAAACATAAAGTCGAGCCCTCTATATGCATTAAAAACCTACATAACCTCCCAAGACACTAGCATAACCTTTCAACCAGGCCAGCTAGCACAAGGATCTACATTTGATCAACCAAAAATGTAGATGCACTTGAAAAAGGAATAGTATAGCATATTTTATCAAACAAACATGTTTCTCTTCTAGTCTCTCTGTTTGGTTTTTAGGTTTTTCTTTCCTTGCTAATTAAGTTCTATTGGCTGTAGGGAAAGCAACAAGTGGGAGGACAAAAATGGATGTGACTCTGCGTCTGTCTTGACATAGACAAGAGCAATAGATCCAGGCTGCATACCCAAACAAAACATAATACTGAAGGAAGAAACTGACAAAACATTTTCCCTGCTGGCAGAAAACGAAAGAACTTAATTACTGTACATCATGAGCATCACCAGAAAAAAAAAAAAGAAAGTGAAAAGTTACAATATGATGTTTAGTCATACACTATATGAGAAGACATAATTAAAACAATCAATTGATGCAAAATTACATTTTCTTCTTTTCAAAATTCTAGATACCCAATCAAAGGCACTTAAAGGCAATATTATTTGATCTGGAACTCATCCATCATACTTGTTACGACCTACACACCCCAGAAAAGGAAAAACTAAAAAGAAGAAAAAAGCAAAAGCCTAGTAGTCAGAAGTAGTACTTGAAGCAAAGACTATTAGCCTGTTCATCAAGCTTTTAACCAGGTTCGAAAACATATTCTGAGGCAGATATTATGATTTCTTTGGTCATCTAATTTTATCCTCAAATACACTGAAATAAATTCTTTCTCAGTGGTAAAGGTACTTATGCAACAACAAGAGGATAAAGGAACTAATAGAATATAAGCAGAAACCTGCAGAGCCCGGCAAACATGACTTGTTTCCAAATCAAAATTTGGCTTCTCCTTCATAGTAACTAGTTCTAATACTGCACAACACCGAGTATCATCTCTGTCATCCTCTAGAACTGGTAAAGCAATCGATCCACGGACTTCATGGTCAACTGCATATTGTACACGTAAATACTCAGCCTCCTTGTAGTACAGAACATTTGATGTCCACTCAGGTATTCTTGAAGTAAAAACCCGACCAGGAAGACCTGGACAGGATCCTGGTTTCATTTCCAAATCAAAAGTGAATTTCCTCGATACCTCTCGATATCCCGATAGCACCTGATCAAGTAGAAATGGCTGTTCATAGGTGCTTAAAATGTACTGATCACCTTTCTTCATTGGAATCCAAACCTGAGCCAAGATTCCCCCACCAGATGATTTTCTAAATAGTTCTAATGCCTTGAGCATTCTCTCAGCAAGTGATTGACAAGGTGATTTTGGGATTATACAGTTCTCAACAATATCAGTAACATAATCCTGCTTGCTTGAATTCTTACCCTTTTTATCAACCAAATCAGCCTCTTCACAAGAATCTACCGAGCGAAACTGATCATCATTCTGCTGAAACATCAAATTTTCCCCTTCACAGGGAAAAGTTTCAGTATTCTGTTCTTCATAGTTCAATTCTTCAAATGGTGCATAATTGATTGACATCTGATTAATCGGCGAAAATGCTGGATAAGAAGCAAGCATTTGCTCTATACCATCGGGGCTAGTGCACCAGCCGGCATATGCATCTAGATTCATAATCTCCATAGCATTGTTGAATGTGTCATCTATATATGAACACCTTGTACCACCATCAAACGAGGCTATACTCTCCATTTGATGACCCCTTGGAGATGCCCAAAAACCAATACCATTTTCCATTTCCAATTCAACAAACAAAAGAACGCCAGATACTTTATTTGCAACAAAATGTTAGAGAAACCTCAAATACTCCTCAGACCAGTTATAAATGTATTTTGAGGACCCAATATCATATCAAACCTTTCCAAAAAGACTGAATCTCAGTGGATCTTGGCACGAAGACTAATCTGTCACTTACCATACCAGTCCCATATTTAAGTTATCTACCCACTGCTTGATGTAAATTTTACTTCAAAGGCCGCTAGCAAGCATCAAACTTTTTCCAATTACCCGCGAAACAGAAACTTACCAGATTATTTAGCAAAAATTACTACTAAACTGTAAACTTTTTGTCTCGAAAAAGGAGCAAAAGAACCGCTTTTTGAGCACCAGATTCAGGAACTTCACAGTATTCAAGAAAGACCAACTTTTTTCAGCAAAAACAGAAAGCTTTTAGCTGTCAATCAAACTCTGAATATCTGTCCACCTAAATTCCAAGAAATTGAACCAATCAACAAAAACCCACTTCACATAAAGAACCCCATAACCCAAATCGATTCAAATCAAGATATGTAATCTAGAAAAAGTAGTCGTATATGGCTAAGAAGAGAAAAATGAACTGGAAAAAAAAGAGTGGAAAACCATATACAGAGGTTTTTCGAAGGAAGGTTCCCAATAAACCAACTTGATTTGAATTGTTTTCCTTTTGTTGACAACATAAACGCCGCTATGTGAAGAAAGAGCTCCTCCTCTAGCTTTTACTCGTACCATATAAAAAATATATATACATTTTTATTTATGCATTTTTAATATTATTATATTTAAAAAATTATATATGTAAATAAAATTATTAAAATTAATTAGACAGATAAAAATAAACGGAGAAATACATCACAACAGCGGAATCCAAGGAGGAGAGATAGAAAAGATCGTCAAATTATTTTATGACACAATTGTTTGAGCTTTGAAATCTTATACTACAGATATAACACCTGTCTTTTAAACTATACTTTTACTACTATATTATTATACTAATAAATGTTCTCACGTCATCATAGAATCTTTATATGAAGATTATAAATTATACGTTTACTATTATATTTTTGTGCGTCCGTTAACTTTTAAAAAAAATTACACTTTATATTTAAATGAAACACAAAAAGAAAGTTAATGAAATACAGTTAAGTTGGAGTGCCATGATAAAAAATAAAGATAAATTTTAAAAGTTATGTATGTATTTAATATCTTTTATAATATAATATAATATAGAAAAAATGATTAAATATATCTCTATTATATTTTTGATTAAAAAATATTTTTTTATTATTTTTTATGTAAATATATATTTTAATTAATTTAATAACTTAAAAATATTCTTTCTATTAATGGTTGCTCCGAAAATTATCCAATTTTGTTCTTAAAATTATGCAAAATAAGATAATCTTGTCCTTCGTATAAAGTTCAGGACAGATTGAAAAGACTTAATAAAATTATATTGGAGGTTATCAGATTGATTTGACTATTTTAAATAATAATAATTATATAATATTAGTTTTATATTTTTATATAAAATTTAATTATCTGTATTAATTTTTTAGTTAAGTATTTGTCTTAGTGTTTTCTTTTAAAACTAATTATAGGAGTCTTTGATTGA
Organism: Datura wrightii; assembly: GCA_035772735.1. Lineage (NCBI taxonomy): Eukaryota > Viridiplantae > Streptophyta > Magnoliopsida > Solanales > Solanaceae > Datura > Datura wrightii. Next base: position 151,232,006 of record JASDFA010000006.1, on the reverse strand, counting down.
AACTTGAGATGATTTAAAGTTATGATAAGTAATATAACATATCAAGTATGCTTGAATTTGATTTCTTTTATTATATTATTTTTAGAATTAATAAAATAAAATTATTTATTATTAATGTAGAAAGAATTTTAAATATTTATGTAAGAAAAAGTACATAATATTTTACTCAAAAATAACAATTCATACCTAATATATAAGAAATGGAAAGAAAACAAAATTTTTTATCATTATTTTTATTTATTAAAATAAAAAGTGTTTATATTATTTATTTTCTAATATGTTATTATATGTCTCATCCATTCAACTTTCACCTCCGCTCAAAAAGATTAAATTATCTTTGAAGTAATAATTGATAAAAAAAGTATTTTAAAATTATTTTATGAATTAAAGGATATTTTTTAATCAAAAATATATCAATAAGGATATTTTTTTATTAAATAATATAACTAAAGATATTCATTTTAAATAATTTAGGGCAGCCCTCTTTCCTAGAAAATATATAGAGCATTTATTTCCAGAAGTTTTGTTGCTAAAAATAGAAAGTCTTCATTAGAGCTGTTCCAAACATCTTTTTTTAATTTCAATTTCAAATAGTGTCAATTTTTTTTCTTCAAATCTTTAAGTGACTCATATCCGAATGATTTAACGTGAATTATAGTAAAATGATTGAGATATTTTAAAAATAAAAAAATACTAAAATCATCGCTCTTACAAATAAATTTTATAATACATAAATTTAAATTTTTCATTCCAAAATAAATATCAATTATGAAATGAAAAAACAAAAGAAAAAAGAAAAGCATATCCAAACAGCAAAGAGATATATGATAATGACATAAAGTGTATATATATAATTAACGAGGTGATAAAAATTTACTATTTGACTTAGGTATTAATTCCATTTTACTGGTAGTATTTCATTATGAAATGTAAAGAATTAATTTTTTTAAAAATAAAACTAAATATATTTAATATATTAAAATTACTCTTAGAATTTTGTAATTAATTTCTATTGGAAAGTATTATTAAGGATAATGCGAGATGGAATTTTTAAAGAGTGTTTAAACACAATATATTCTTTTTGATCTAAATTTTCAGATGGGCTCAACTAATATTTGATTATAAATTTTAAAAGTTAATTTTTTAAATTTATCTCTAAATATTTATTTAATCATAAAATTTAATTTTAAAAATATTTTCAAGTTCTTAAATAACTTTTCAAATAAAATATACATTCAATATTAATTTTTATGTTTTTAAAATTTAGATAGTGGACAATTGATCCGACAAGTTGTATGAAATGGAAAGTTCAGTAGATACTCAGAATCTTCAATCCATGTGAGGCATAAGATTCCAAACTACTTTGATGGTGACAATTATATCTGAAATAAATTTATTTAGGGAATATACTTTTGTGATAAATATTTTATTAAAATAAAATATAATATAAAATATTTTTTTATTTTACAATAAACAAACTTAAATATTTTTTTATAGAATAGAATGATAGTAGTTTTTATCATTTTATTGTCTCATTTTGAGACAGTTAATTTCGAAATTATTATCTCGCATAAGATATCGAATAAAAATAATATCAAAATTATAATAAAATTAACCCCCAAAATTACTGATAATGAAAAAACAATAATCTAATGAATTACATAATTTAAAAAAGAATTTTTAATACATTTGATTGTCTAGTTAAAAATAATTTCAATCCCTAGTTCAGTATATATTAATTATGTATTCTCATGTTTTTTTTTATTTGTTATATTTTATTTTTTGAGAGTCAAATTATATAAATTTTGATTAATAATTTTTAAAATATTAATATAAAAAATATAATTTATAATATATTTCATATAATTTTTAAATAAATTTTAATTTTAAAAATAAAAATTAATTAAATTAATTCTATTAAAGCGAAACGTGACAACCTGCCAAAAGTATACGTCAGCTTGCTGAGGATTCTCCGGATCTTCGTGCCTAACCTGTTGCTCACGTGTCCCTTCATTAATGTGGGACCCAGGTGAACAAATATTGGACTACTCATGTTGTGACAGCAATAATAAAAAGACAAAATTATTTGTGTAGATAAATATTCAAAAAAAAATTAAATCTATCTGAAAAATAATTATAAAAGGTTTCTAAGTTTTGATATCTCTCGAAAGTTGAAACTACTATTTTGGAGAAAGTTGTGTTAATTTTTCTGAAATCCCAGCTTTAAATTGATTTTGCTTTTATAAAAATATGTTTTTTTTTTACTTTGAAAATAAAAATTTAGTAGTTTTTAAAGAATAAAGAGGAATGCGATGAGTTTAATAAAAAAATTTATTTTAATTGATTGTCCGACTTTGTATATGAAATATCAATTGTTGAGTGACTTTTAAGTTATAAAATAAAATTGAGTGATTTTTCGAGAGAAATATCCTTAATTAAGTGATATTTGAATTATAAAATAAAATTGAGTGACTTTCTAAGAAAAATACTCTTAATTGAGTGACTTTTGAATTATAAAACAAACTTAAATGATTTTGTGAAAGAAACCCCCATAGTCTCTAACAAATACAATTTCATTTATGTCCAGGAGATAAAATATGTGGGATTGATATGAAGGTAGACATAAAAATTATGTATATTATATTGTCATCAAATTGCATTTATAAGATGATATTAGTTATTGTTATTGATTAAAAATAATTTTTAACTTTTAAAAGATATATATTGGATAGTGATATTTTTTTCTTCTTGTATAAGATATTTTTCTTGGCATCCTTATGTTTAGTTCATATTTTCCATTTTTCACGTGGAAGGGCACATGAATCTGTTCGAGGCTATAGTTTTGGTTCCATGTGAACATGTTCATTATATATATATATATATATATAAATATATGTTGCTTGGATAGAAATGCTTTTGCTTTCGGATGAAGAAATAGCTTTTGAGCTCAATTCAATTTAAAAGTTAGCTTATGAAAAGATAATTGTCCAAATTCATATAAAAAATTCATAATTTTACTTTGTTTGAGAAAGGAAAGTCCTGTTCAAAAATCTTCGAGTCTATGCCGATTTTCAACTCTTCAAAGCATTCCGTCAATTACTATGTCCTTCCTCCTTGTTGGGTGCTTAGATAACCATCGTATGCCTTTGATCATTTGAACCTCGCCCTTAACTTTAAGATTATGCCATCCCAAGTATGAAATGAAACAGTTGTGATTTCACTTTTAGCGAGAAAAGTGCGCGCGCGCGCGTGTAGTATGCTTGGACAAAAGTGCTTTCGCTTTCATGTAATGAAATTAATCTTGAGCTTAACTTAATTTAAAAGTTAGCTCATAAAGGGATAATTGCCCAATATAAAGAGTCCATAATTCTATTTTGTTTGAAATTGAAAAAGCTTGAAAAATTAACTAAAATTTTGAAGACCCAAAACTATATGTCAACAACGATCACGTGTTCTTCGTAATTTTTTAGTCCTTCACAATTTTTTTTTTAGTTTTATGACCTTTTAATAAAAGATCATCATTTTTACACGTAAGAAATCTAAAAAGATCGTTTTGTTCTATTCAAATTGTAAAAGATCAGGAGATTTCATTTCTTTCGCATTGTTCCTAATTTATTTGAAACTCTCAAAAGAGTACATGCATTTGGATTATAAGTTATGATGTCTAAATTTTATTTATGAACCATTAATTATTTTGTCACTTGAAATTGATTTAAGATTACCAGTCAAAAAAAACTGCTGCAAAGTCTTCATAGCTTGAGTGTCAAAATTGAGTAAGCAAACTCAATATTTGTTGGTTTTTGCATTTTAGTTTGTACATGTTAACTTCTAAACAAAACTGCTAAATCGTGGCATCAATTCATTTTGATGTTAACTTCTTTTTAAAATCTTAATATAGGGTGAACATATTCTTCAATACGAAAGGAAAATATTTTTTCAATAAATTAAGTATTTAATTTTTTAGATAATGTATTTTTCAGGTGCAAAGTAATTATCACGTAAAGATAAATGAATGTGTCTTGATGGCTAAATCTTTGTGGGCTTTGTGTTGACAGAATCCTTTTCTCTTTAACAATCTCACTGTTCCTCAAATTAGACCGGGTTGCATTGTAGTACCTTCATATCTTCGCCCTGATGTCTTCCTATACAGGTTTCTTGAGAAATTAAACTATATATATGAAGATTAAATTTTTAGGGGTCGTTTGGTTGGATATATTAGAAAAATAATAATGCATGCATTAACATTGTGTATTACTAATATCTTGTTTGGTACCCTTTTTTAAATTTATGTATAACTAATGCAATATGCTATGTATAATTGATACATGACAAACCACGATATTAGCAATGCAAGGGGTTTTAATACATGCATTAACATGTTTAAAGACACAATTGCCCCTTAAAACCTTTTTCACATCCTTTTCATCATATTTGTAGAGGTTTTTTTTTTTTGAATCCCCAAAGAAACTCACAACCTCTGCCACAGCCTCTGGCTTTCGAATGAGCATTATGTGTTAACCTGCTCACTGTGTAATAGTTCGCAAACCACATAAGAGATGTAAACTGCACTAGGTAAGTTCCAGGTGACAATGTTATGGCTGCGCGACAGACTGAGGCTAGATTTGAACTACCCGGATCTCCCACATGGAAAACAAGTAACTTTTTTTTTTTAAAGAAACTATCCAATGAATGTTATTTTAATTCACCAAACCAAATAATATACAAGAAACAATCTCAGCATATATAAGTAGCATCAGCATTACTGGTATATTCTATTCAGCACTATTCTTATACACTCTACTTAACAACCCTCATTATCCAGTTCTTTAATTTATTGGCTGGGAAAATCTTTACTATTGATGCTAATTAACACAAATTAACTTTTTAAATTTTTGCAGGAAATTATGAGGGTATTGGAAATATGCATTTTAATGATCTTGGCTTTATATTATCATCTCCTCGAACTTTGGTAAATTGTAGAACTTCTCAAGAATTGGAAGATTATTGCTATGAGCAATGTCGAGAAGACTGGAGGGGGGGAGGGGGGGGGGGTTATGGTTGGGACTACATTAAAAATCTAACTCAAGATCAGATTAATCAAAAATGTAGAAGGGGTGAAAGATTTAAGCCATGTCCAGATGTTTTTTAATGAAATATTTATAGTCTCTCTTATGAGGTTAAATTAATTATGAGCATTTCTACGTGTATAATTAATCTCTCCCATTAAATTAAAGGTTTAGTTATAAAAATCTTTAAGATACATATGTCATTCATTTTATGATGTACAAAATGGATTGAAATATTCGACAAGAATAATGATTCTATTATGATTTGTGTCGTGGTTTGATGATGGATGACAGTTCGATTAGTCGGTAGACTCTCCCTGATTAGTTCTAATTATATTATACTTAGGATTGCGATAATCTTGGTATCAATGTTTAGGTTTAAATTCCGTGAGCCATAAAGTAGGATGATTAATACGGAGTTAAAAATTTAACGAAAGATATAGAAATTTTCTTCTCAATTTTATTAAAGATGTGCAAAATTAAATATAGCGCTTATAATTATAACTAATATTTAACCCTTATATATCAAATAATTTTCCAACTAAAAATATGCACCGAGCCATGCTTTGCTTAAAACAGATCCACTCATTGCAAGTGTCTTACTCTACTGATAAAATGCTCATGACATTGTTTAAATGATAATAGTTACTAGTATATCAAATATCAATTAGTATATATAAATATCGTTCTGCACCATTTTATTATTTCAACTTAAATTGTTAAATCATGATTTCTGAGGAATCTACGTCAAAGCATAACAGGTCCTTTTCAAGAGAGTGTAGCGAGGTCATACAGTGTGAATTTCTTGCTCAAGTAATATATTATCCGTTTTTTTCTTCAAATCTTAATATGTTGCCCTAATACACATCTAAATGCATTGCCCGATACATATTACTGTTGATTGAGCTATGAATCAACTGATATAGTCCAACTTTCCTAAGAAACTCGTGCTATTGTTCAAGATAATATTTATTGTAGTTTCTTTTTCTGGATCTATTTTGCTATTATGTTTAAATATATTTATCTTTTTTGTGACGTGTTAAATTTATGCATTTATATTTTGTGATTGGTAACAAAAAGAACACCCACAATCTAAAATTTTAGATCCACAACTAACATAAAAGATTTGTTTCTTTTAATATGTCTCAAATTTCATTGACCGTTTTAATATTTTAACTTTGAAAATAGATCCTTTAGACTTCGGACTCTTAAACAAATAACACTAGGAGATTCCTTTTACTTTCAAGCAAATTAGATCCAACTGGAAAGGGACTAGTGGATATTTTCAGAATCTTTGATGACGACACTAATAACTAATCAAAGCTGCAAACTCTCTTTAATAATATTTTAATCTTATTTTACTTAGGGTAATTTGAATGTGCGATTTGAAATCATGATATGAAATTCAGATTAATATAAAGTTAAAGTTTTATTTGAATATATAATTTGAATTTCTTAAATTATATATTTTCTCATAAACATGAAAATTTCATAACTTGTGAAAATTATTAAAATTTTCTCAATTCTTATATAATTTTATCACACGAATAAATCATAGTTTATGGACAAGATATCGGAATATCCTAAGACGTCACATTGCTAAATCGCATATCACCGTATTCCTTTTTATAAATAAATGTCTATAATTACAAACTTCTAGCTAAATCCATGTAATTTTATAAAGATCCACTAGTCAACAATAGTAGTAACTAATTATTCTTTACTATAAGCCTTTCACATGGTATAGACAATCTCTATACGCCGAGCATGAATTTTTCTTTTATAAAATTTAAAATGGTGAGAATTTTTTTAAAAAATATTTATTACAAAATATAAACGTATTGATCAAGTTTTACATTTTAAAAAATAAAACAAAAATTACTATATGAAATCTCACATCATGCCTTTTGAAGAATGACCCAAAAAATAGCCATAAACACTATTCTTGATTAAAGGTCTTGAATTCGACCTTGAGAATGACCCGATAAATAGCCATGGCGCTATTTTTAATTAATGGCTCATACACAACTCAAATCTGCATTAATCGAACCACCTATCCCAATTACTAGATAATTATTCAATAAACCAATTGAATGCCTAAGATTAATTTTAAATATAGATACTCAACTTTCACTTTATAATAATAATTAAAAACACTAAACAATCTTTTATAAAGAAAAAAATTCAATTTTATATATGCATCACTAAATTATTTCTGTGTACCAACAAGTCAATTAATTGTATCTAACTATCACGGAATGTCATTAAGTGGTAAACAAAGGAGACATGGTGATCATAGTGTACATAATATAATTAATTTGATATTTATCATAATTAATATCTTTGATTAATTAGTTAATGTAATTATAGTAAAGACCAATTCAACTACATAAAAGATTTGGATTGCTGGAGATGGATTCTATTTTAATTAAAGAGAAAAAAAAAATCAAACTGTCTCCTAATATTCAGCATATCTTCTGAAGATTGTGTTTTAAAAAAGAAAACAAATTGATATTTTGTATTAGGTGACACCTAAGAGAGATCTGGGATATATGCACACCACATTCCAAAAAGATTCTAGTATATATATATATATATATATATATATATATTAGTTTCTGGACACGTGTTTCGCACGTATATATTCATATTAAATAATTAAATATAGAGTTGCAATAAATGTAAATTCAAAATAATTGAACTGACGTTTTGGTTACCTTAGTTTGCTAATTGTGCTTTGATGATGATTAAGTATAAAGCGTGACAAAATCACCTAAATAAAATGAAAACAAAAAATTTTCAGCACTTATGAAGAGAAGTGCAAGAATTACATAAAATACAAGTTACCATGATGAGAATAAATATAAGTCACAAGCCAAGAGTAAATTTAAAATCTGCAGGTTTGAGGCTGCGTCTATCAAATTTATGGACATTTCATACAAACCCAAAATGGCAACAACAACAAAACAAGAAGGTAAATTAGAAAAAGTTTGAAAAACTATCAAAAAAAAGAAGAAAGAATGCAACAACTTCATATTACCAATTAAAAGGTATAGAGTATGATCATGACACAAAGACATATATTTTTTATATTCATTAGAGGATTATGTATAAATACTATTGTACCGATAGAAGTTTAGAAGATGAAATAATTGGAAGGTGAAAAGGTAATATATGAAATAATAATTAAAAAATATAAAAGTGTAACCTACAATAATTACTGACAAGTGAAATAATTCTCCTCATTTACTCGATTCAATGAATGACTTTATTCATATATATATATATATATATATAACATTAGATATTTAATGGTAAAATATTACTATTTAATTAGATATTTTATTATATTTTAATTTACTATAGGAGAAAAATGTTAATCCAACTTTTAAGATAAGGGCTTTCCACTTTTAATAATAATAACAATAATAATAATTTATTTATATTTAATTATTATTTATTTATTTATTTATATTTATCTATTATCAATATTGTTGTTTATATTTATTTATTATTAATTACTTATTTTAACTTTTCACTTTTTGGCTTCCCACTTATATAGTAATAAATATATAAATATGATATGATAAAATATTAATATTTAATTATGTAGTAATTAAATTTTAATTTAGTAGAGGGGCAAAATTATTTTTTTTATTATTATTATTATTATTTATCATTATTTTATTATTATTTATTGTTTATATTTATTAATTATTTTTATTTATTTATTATCATTGTTATTATTTATATTTATTTATTGTTATTTCCTTATTTTAACTTTTCACTTTTTGACTTCCCACTTATATAGTAATAAATATATAAATATGATATGATATGATACAATATTAATATTTAATTATATATTAATTACATTTTAATTTAGCAGAGGGGGAAAATATTATTATTTATTTATTTATTTATTATTATTACTATTTATCATTATTTTTATTGTTATTTATTATTATTTATAATTTATATTTATTTATTGTCATTATCATTATTTATTTTATTTATTATCATTATTATTATTTATATTTATTTATTATTATTTACTTATTTTAAATTTTCACTTATATAGTAATAAATATATAAATATGATATGAATGATAAAATATTAAAAATTTAATTACGTATTAATTAAATTTTAATTTAGTGGAGGGGTAAAATGGTAATCTAACTTTCAACTTAGGGGCCCCACTTATATAATAATATGATATTGGGTTAATTATATAGATATACATTTCATAACACTACATTATGATTATATAATCAAGTTTTTTAGTCTTCAGTTGTATATTTTATTATTTTTTCAAAGCAGCGGTTAAAAAATTTTAGTATACAATATTATATATCGGTATATAATATTATATAAAATTTTTATTGTTTTTCTTTACAATAATATTGTCTAAGAACTCGATATACAATATTATATACCAGTAAATATATAAATATTATACCAAAATTTTAAGAAGTGTTTATATACTCATATATAATATTATACGCTATTATATAAAAAACTGACCACTTTCTCTTCTTCTCAAATTCAAACACTAGATCCATTCAAAACACCTCAAAAATTACACCAAATCACCTTAAATTTCAAATTTAGGTTCCTTATTACGTATCCAATCTTTTATACTAATACCCACTCAAAATAAAACTTATTTATGAAAATCTTATTTTCAAACTTTATGACTCACATAATATAAACCTAAGCTTTATACCAAGATTATTACAGTCCAAAATATAATATAACTAAAACTAATTAAGGAGAGAGTTTAATATTATACATCGGTATACAACATTATCAAAATCATTTTGTCCAATCATAGGATAAACACTCTCTCCATATATGTGTGTGCGGTTAAAATTTTTATAACTACACTTTTAATTTAATGAGAGAGATTAATTATACACTTACAAATGCTCACAATTTATTTAACCTTATAAGAGAGACTAAATATTTCATTAAAAAATATCTGCACATGGCTTAAATCTTTCACCCCTTCTACATTTTTCATTAATCTGATCTTGAGTTAGATTCTTAATAAAGTCCCACCATAAACCCCCCAGTCTTCTCTACATTGTTCATAGCAATAATCTTCCAATTCTTGAGGAGTTCTACAATTTGCCATACTTTGAGGAGATGATGAAGCCAAGATCATTAAAATGCATATTTCCAATACCTCATAATTTCCTGTAAAAATTTAAAAACTTAATTTGTGTTAATTAGCATCAATAGTAAAGATTTTCCCGGCCAATAAATTACTCCTTCCGTTTCAAAATAAGTGGTATTTTAAGCTTGGACACACCTCTTAAAAAAATTACACATTCCTAAAAAGTAAAATGTATTTTTACCAACTTACTTTCACAATGTTCTCGTGAAGTTGCTCACGAACAAAGTGTGAATGTCCCAAATACCTTGAAAATGGTGTAACTCGGTCTTTAATATTTTCTTGGTTATGTAAAATTCTCTCCACTTAAATAAGAGCAAAATTGGAAGAACATCACTAATGTCTTCTTGATTATGTAAAACACCACTTATTTTGAAATAAAATCAAAAGACCAAAACACTATTTATTTTGAAACGGGAGAGTAAAGAACTATAGTTACATATAGTTCTAAAAAGGTAAAAAGAGAAAGAGCTATGAGTTTCTAAGTAAGAAAATGAGGGTGGTTTGATCGAGTATATAGTAATTTTAATATTAGTTATATTAAGATTATTTTTTTATATATTTATTTGATTTAGTATATTAAAAATAACCCAACATACTAAAAATAATATAATGTATAGCATAAATTTTTAAAAAATTATTTGTTTACAAAAATACCCTCCACGAATGGAAAGAATGAGATAAGGTTTTGAGGGGCAACTTTATCTTTAACTATGCTAATAAGTGCATTAAAATCCCTTGCGTTGCTAATATCATGATTTGCAATCTATTAGTTGTACAAAGCATATTGCATTAGTTATACATAAATTGAAAAAGTGTACCAAATAAGATATTAGTAATACACAATGTTAGTGCATGCTTTATTTTTTCTAATACCGTATACCAAATAACCCCTGAAAATTTGGTCTTCATATATATATATATGTGTGTGTGTGTATTCTCGAGAAACCTTAAGAAGACACCAGGGCGAAGATATGAAAGCACTGCAATGCAGGCCAATCTAATTTGAGGAAGAGTGTCTGTTAAAAGAAAAGTCTTGCTTTAATTGGATAATAATATACCAAATAAGGAGTTTAAAAAAAAAAAAAAAGCAAGTGGTAATTCTTATTCCCTGTTCTTCTTCCTTTCAATTCATCTTGTTCTTTTTAAATTTCTAAATTTCATCTATTTATGTTAATATCATGCAAAAGTTTGAATAGATTTTGAGGGTAAATCATAAAATGCACAAATTAAAAAGAAACATTAAAGTATTGGAATACTTTGAAGAAATGGATAGAAAATATTAAGTTTGCTTACCCAATTTTGACACTCAAGCTATGACGGTTGTGCAACAGTTTTGTTCTGACTGGTAATCTTCAATCAATTTCAAGTGGGACAATATAATTTAGTGGTTCATAAATAAATTTAGACATCGTAACGTATAATTCAAATACGTTTAACTCATTTTGACAGTTTCAAATAAAATTATATGTTTCATTGCGTTGAGTATAGGTCTAATTAGGAATAATGCTGGAAACATTAATGCGATAATTTTAAAATTGAGTCCGGAGCCTAAAAGACCGACTTTGGAAGATAAAATTCTAAAATGGATAATGAAGGAAGGCAAAGCGCTCCGGCCTCCACGACTTGCCTTTTGTAATTGACTATTGTAACGGACATGGTTTGCAATGACTAGTTGACTAATTGTATTTTGAGATTAAATTGTGAAAATAATTTTTTGCAGGCATGTGAATGTAGTTGACATGATAATTTATTGGTTAGTCGCTAAACACACGACTAGTGTTTTTTTTCTTTTTAGAGCTATTACGTATTATTAGTTTGTCTTTAGAGCTATCACGTATTATTTTTTGAAAAGCATAGTGGAGCAGGTGCAAAGAGCGATTGAACTCAATCATTAAGGTTCTTTTTCTTCCTTTTCTTTTCTACTCTTGTAATTACTGGATTTTCAAACTATTGTTAATTTGTGTATTAGCATGAGTGGCTAAGACGCTTCTAGGGATACACACGACTAGTGTTTTTAATTTTGCCTTTATAACTTTATTTTGTGTTGCTAAATCATAAAATATACGTCGAGATATTTGTTTTGAGTAATTATTTTTTTTTTTGTATTGTTCTAAATCAAAATGGTTGAAACTTTTGTAAGAGTTAATTTATATTGGGGTGGGGAAGTTGTCCATGAAGCTCATTTTGTGAGATATAGTCGACGTCCTATAGTGGTGCAAAGGTAAATATGAGTATATGCAACACTTATTTAGGAATAAAATGACTATATAACTGATCTGGAGGATATAGTAGTTATCACTAGTCGATATCTAATGTCTTTTACGGCTAAAACATAGCTATTTACTTTAGTTACAGCAATGGGACCCTAATACACCTTAATCCTGCTGGTAACAACTCTTCTTTTTAACATCCTAAAAAAGTTGTCACATGTCAAAACCCGTCTTTTGGGAGAAAAAAATGAAGTGCGACAACACACACTCATCATGATATTGCCTTCTTGTCATTTCTAGATATATGCAACAACCTTCAAAGCTTCATTTTGGAGTAACAAAAGAGTTTTGTGTTACATCGCTGAAATTATGACCTATGGGATTTGGTACTCAAAAATTTTCGATTTCATATTATGTGAGTTCACCAACGGTGACTATGCTAGCATTGGATGATAGATGAAGCATTTAAGCACATGTATCTGTGGAAACAAAGAGAAAAAAAATAGTTGGTAACAAGCTTCCACAACAAGTTCCTACAAATTTTCTTAACAAGTTATCACAACAAGTTGCAAAAGTTCATAACATATTTTTATTTTCAAGTGTTGTAGTATTCACTCCTATATGAAGAAGCTTTGTTTGCTCAATTCAAATATATCAAAAATAGAGAGAGCAATAGAGAGTAGAGAGAATAATCTACTGACTATTTCTAGTTTATGAGACAATAGTAGTGAGAGTAATTTAGTAGTGAGTTGTGTGAAATTAAAAAAAAATGTCATTTCTTTTATAAGTGTAGTAATTTTTTGACATTACGGGTTGTAATCAATTGTATTTTATCCCTTTATTCGGGTATTATATTTTATACCCCGTTAAAAAATTTGCTGTCATTGTAACTCTCTTGTTTTTGCTATCTAGTGTGAAAATTATTCCTGAGTCGACTCAAACGGTTTTTACTCTTGAGTCAGGAGTAATAAATTAGAGCTCAAGCAATCAAGCTACAATAACCTTACCCAACTCTGAAGCTGAATATATTGCAGCTAGCTTAGCCGCTTTCCAAGACATCCAGCTAAGAAGGATATTAGTAGAACTTCAACATAAGCAAAAAAGTGTAATAGAGATATACTGTGACAACAAAGTATCGATCTCGATTGAGAAAGAATCTAAATTCTAACATATATTTAATATTCTTAATTTTGAACCTCTAAATTTGAAGTTTGCTGCCTATTTTCTTCAACGGTACACCCTATATGTTATCCCCTTATTTTATAAAATTCTATTCCGGAGCCCTTTTTTTTGGAAGTAACTTCTTCAATAATGGTACCAATTCTTTTATCCAAGTAAAATTTGGAATAAAATCCCTTCTTTTTTGTCGAAGATCATAAATATTTCATTCGATTTTTTTTTATTCATAACGTCTTAAAATATATTGAAGTGAAAACAAAAAAACATTTCGAATTGTAATAATTATACATTAAAGTTTGTAGACAATCTTAAGAAATATACATGAGTAGGTAATTGGCTAACAACATCAAAGATACTCAGAGGTAACTTACTTTTCAAAAAACAACAACATCTGAAATAATAGCGTTACAACATGAGCATAAATTATCTAGTGGCAAAATTTGCCACAAGGATAAGGGCAAGAGACTCCTTGGAACCCACTCCTATCGAAAAACCAGTCTCCAACGACTTTCGCGATCGTCTGTTTTAATTAAAAAGTTAGAATCCAAACGTCAAATAACAGTACAATAAAAGCTAAAAATTATATAGAAGGAAAAAGAAGAAATGAAAATTAGTACCTTGTTAGCTATCATTGGAGAGTTTTTGGAGGACCAGTAACTTTGTACTTCAATGCCATTATGGGAATGACAAGATGAAATGAAATATCCTCTTGTTATACTTGGTCCTAATTCGTTCAATGCCTCCAAGAACGTCAACCTAAAATCTGAAACCAAAACACACACACACACACAAAATTTAACAGAGAGGAATATAATGTTCATATAAAATCGAATTAAAAGAGGAAATACAATGGTCTAGCTAGTACTAGTACATACCTTGGAGAGTTTGGATTTGACTTAGTGAGCATATGTTTATATCTTTCTTGCAATATGCCCACTCGTTATGAGGATCAGTAGGAACCAAAGTGTTGTTTATCTAATTTTTAAGGACCAAAATGCAAAACCCTTTAGAATTTCAAGGGAAAAACAAAAGAAATTGATATATATATATATATATATATATATAATTATCTTTTCTTTTTAATCAAAGAATTAAATTGATTTTGTAACCTGCCAAGAATCATAGGCCGAATTGCCGATGAAAAATGGCGTGCATATATGTTGTGCAGCATATTAAGGAAAGAAGCACTGACAAACCATCGTATCCATTAATTCAATGTGTGTGTGTGTATATATGATCAGAAGCATCATGTTGACATATTGTATCACCAAAAATAAAAATAAATAAATAAATAAGTTCTTACCAAACTTGGGTCCAAGTTGAAGGTTGTGCAAGAGAGTGGTAGATTCTTGGTAGACCCCTAAAGTATCCCAAAACAGTGCCAAAAAAAATAAAGAAAAAAGAGGTGCAACAAAAAGTGAATGTTGAGATTAAAAAAACAACGGAAAAGGGCTAAAAGAGTTTCTGAACTATTTAATATAGGTAAACGTTATCCCTTGTTATGTTTTTTTAGATCAGAATGTCCTTGCTGTTATATTTTTACCTCAAAAGTGTCCTCCAACTATCAAAATGGACAAAAATATCCTTCCTTACAATGGTTGTTTCAAAATAAGAAAAAAAAAAGTTATTTTGAATAGTTCAAAGATATTTTTTTGGACCCTTTTCCGAAAAAACAATAAAGAAAAACAAAAGAGAAAGCATATATTCTTACGGGCAAAGCAACAACTCTTTTGAAGTACTCTTGAATATGTGGCTCCCCAGTTATAGTTTTTCTGCATATATATATATAAATTAAACTCATCCAATAATTAGTTGTAAAAGATAAAAAAATATGTCAGAATTTATACACGAACTTACGTGTTTAAAAAAAAACCAGCATCAGAGATGCATTTGACTCTAACAGTTAAGGAGAAAAAAAGTCTGAACTTGTCACAATTCAGAATTGCACCTTACCCTCCTGCTGATGTTCCACTAAGTATGGCCTGTCATAAATAGAAATTTTAAAATTTTATTTTTTTTGTAATACATGATCTAAGTATTTAATTAGATAGAAATTTTAATAAATAAATAAATAAAACGAAGTACGTTTTGAGCAAATATCATTCCTTTACGGAATAATAATTCCTCCATAATTGCTTGGAAAATTCTTGCCCCTCTGAAGTAGAGGTTAGTATCCTGTAAATATTTGGTTCTAGCTAAGAAAAAAAAAATTATGTTAGGAAAAAATTTGTACACCTGTTTAACTTACGGGGTCGACTTGTTCACTTGTTCAATGTCTCCGGTGTACGATGTCCCATCGCAATATCTAACCTCGATTTCAATTATAAAAATTTAAAAATATTTGTTGATTAAAGAATTATGAATGATAAGAAATAGAGAAAAAAAAAATCCATACTGCTTTCTAGCACGTACTTTGCAGTCTGTAGTAGAGTCACACCACCCTCCACCCTTCAAATTAAGATGAACAATATATATATATATATATATATATATATATATATATATATATATATATATATATATATATATATATATATATATATAATATAAATTTTTGATGAAGGATGTTGGGCTGATCACCCTCTATATGTATATATATATATATATATATATATATATAATATAAATTTTTGATGAAGGATGTTGGGCTGATCACCCTCTATATGTGGCTACGTCACTATATATAAAACTAACAAAGGTTTTTTTTTATTTTATTAAAACGAAGATAATTCGAAGAAACAATTAACTTGTAACCTTCTCCATTAGCTACTGCAGTCCGGAGAAGGAAGCTAGCTAGTTGTAGAGAAGGAAGTGAATTGGTGCTTTTAAAATGTAAGAATACAACCCTTTTTTTATAGGCAATCCATGCACTGCATGGGATCATAAAATCAACTTACCACTCGTTTCAAAAAGAGTTTCTTGATTCGGAATACATAGGTCAAATCATAAGCGGATTCAGGGAGTTTACCCGAATCTTTTGATAAAAGATTCACTATATATATAAGGTGTTAAAATTTTTTAATGTACGTATATAGATTTTGAATCCCTTAAATACAAGATTAAAGGTTGGTTTAGGCGTTTATATTTACCTTGTGGTTTCAAGTTTAAAATTCAAGCCACTATATTTTTATTTTTTAAACCCTCTTAACAAAAATTCTGGATTTAGCACTGAGTCAAACTAACTAATGTTCATAAATCCGGATATAGAATCTTTAATTTTTTTTAAAAATAAAATTTAGAAACTACATAAAGAGTATTATAAGTCATAATAGTTAATAATTCAAAAAAGTTAGAAATTATTTTAAAAAATTATGATTAAAAAAATATTTTTTGACTGTCCAAATAGTAGCTAAGACAATCATTTTGGAATAAAAGAAAATACTCCCTCCATTCCATTTTAGTTGTTAGGTATACTAAAAATAGTTGTTTCAAAATACTTGCTAGTTTCAAAATTCAAGAGATAATTGATCATGTCTTTTAAAACTCTACCCTTAGTACTTAAAGTCATTCTAAAATGTGAAAAGAATAATTATTGTATGTTTTCAAAAAATTAATAGGGTTATATTAGTCAAATTACCATTCTTATTAAAAATTTTCTTAATGGGTATGTAAATCTTATCCTAACAATTAAAATGGAACTGAGAGAGTGGTAATTAGTCTTTTTGTGTATGTCAATGCATGCATCTGATATTATAGGGATGTTCATGGTTTGGTTTGGATCGTTTTTGATCAAAATCTAAACCAATTTAGTCGATTTTTAAATTTCTAAAATCGAACCAAATCAAATAAAATAAAAATTATTGGTTTGGTTCTTATCAGTTTAATTCGATTTGGTTCGATTTTTTGGGTTATAACTAGCTAATAATAAATAAATAATAGTAAAACAATAAAGACACGAGATAACTATTTCAAATGAAAATTATAAATTAACAAATATCTCTCTACTATCACAAGATGAATATATATGAATTTTCTATTATTTTTCAACACTATTTCAAGTTTCAGCATGTTTAAGTTGCATAACTGTATAAAAGATCTTCTACTTCACATGTCTAATATCCACATAAAAATAATATACAATTTTAAATAGAATGGTCAACCCTTCAAAAATCAAAGGGGCAATTGATTGAAAAGTAGATGGATGTCTTAGCAAAAAAATTAAAAATCGGCAATACGCCACACCACATATAGATAATTAGACTTAGAGCGTTGTATTTGATCGAACATAATTTTTAAAAAATAGATTTTAAAAGTATTGTAGTGCATGTGAAATAAGTATACTAAAACCAAAATGATGATTAAAAGGTATAAAATGTTTATAATTATTTATGAAAAACTAATATCATATATTCAAATAACTATAAAATTTATCGGTTCGATTTGATTATTTCTTAGGATTATTTTAGTAGAATCAAAGTCAAACTAAATATTATCGATTTTTAAAATTAAGTCAAACCACACTAATCAAAATCAAATTTCGATTTTTTTAATCAATTTTATTTGAATTGCGGTTTGGTTTGGTTTGATGTTTTACCAAACCATCAACACCCCTATGACCCTATATTATATATATATATATATATATATATATATATATATTCGTTTAATATTTCTACCGAATTAAATAAAACGGTCCCCACAGACTTCCTTTGAACTGTATTGTAGGATAAAATTCCCCACAGACTTCCTTTGAACTGTATTGTAGGATAAAACTTAAGTCAAAACACACTAATCAAAATCAAATATCGATTTTTTTAATCAATTTTATTTGAATTGCGATTTGGTTTGGTTTGATGTTTTACCAAACCATCAACACCCCTATGACCCTATATTATATATATATATATATATATATATATATATATATATATATATATATATATATATATATATATATATATATATATTCGTTTAATGTTTCATCCGAATTAAATAAAACGGTCCCCACAGATTTCCTTTGAACTGTATTGTAGGAACTGTATTCGTTTAATTTTAGGCGTATGTTAGCCCACAGATTTCTCAAGATTTGATTGACCGTCTCCGTTTGGCCACAAATTTTGGCTGCACATAGCCTACAAGGCCTGGTAACGAGCGCCCTATCATTTCATTTGATCGGCATCACTATTTTTCTCATAAATGAGAATTTACTATTTTCGCGATTTTCGGTGTATGTTAGCCCACAGATTTCTCGAGATTTAATTGACCGTCTCCGTTCGGCCCCAAATTTTGGCTGTGCGCAGCCTACAAGGCCTGGTGACGAGCGCCCTATAATTTCATTTGATCGGCATCACTATTTTTTGCATAAATGAGAATTTATGATTTTCGCGATTTTCGGTGTGTGTTAGTCCACGGATTTCTCTAGATTTGACTGACCGTCTCCGTTCGGCCCGAAATTTTGTCTGTGCGCAGCCTACAAACCTTGATGACGAGCACCCTATCATTTCATTTGATCAGCATCACTATTTTTTGCATAATTGAGAATTTACTATTTTTGCGATTTTCGGTGTATGTTAGCCCACGGATTTCTCGAGATTTAATTGACCGTCTCCGTTCGGCCCCAAATTTTGGCTGTGCGTAGCCTACAAGGCCTGGTGACGAGTGCCCTATCATTTCATTTGATCAGCATCACTATTTTTTGCATAAATAAGAATTTATGATTTTCGCAATTTTCGTTGTATGTTAGCCGACGGATTTCTCGAGATTTGACTGACCGTCTCCGTTTGCCCCTAAATTTTGGCTGCGCACATCTTACAAGGCCTAGTAATAAGCGTCCTATCATTTCATTTGATCAGCATCACTATTTTTCGCATAAATGAGAATTTACTATTTTTGCGATTTTCGGTGCGTGTTAGCTCACAGATTTCTCGAGATTTAATTAACCGTCTCCGTTCGGCCCCAAATTTTTGTTGCGCATAGCCTACAAGTTTTGGGGACGAGCGCCCTATCATTTCATTTGATCGGCATCACTATTTTTCGCATAAAATGAGAATTTACTATATTCGCGATTTTTGGTGTGTTTTAGCCCACGGATTTCTCGAGATTTAATTGACCGTCTCAGTTCGGCCCCAAATTTTGGCTGTGCGAAGCCTACAAGGCTTGGGGACGAACGTCCCATCATTTTATTTGATCGACATCACTATTTTTCACATAAATGAGAATTACGATTTTCACAATTTCCGGTGTATGTTAGCCCACAGATTTCTCGAAATTTGATTGACCGTCTTCGTTTGGCCCCAAATTTTGGCTACGCATAGCCTAAAAGGCATGGTAACAAGCGCCCTATCATTTCATTTGATCGACATCACTATTTTTCGCATAAATGAGAATTTACAATTTTCGCTATTTTCAGTGTGTGTTAGCCCACAGATTTCTCGAGATATAATTGACCGTCTTCGTTCGGCCTAAAATTTTGGTTGTGCGCAGCCTACAAGGCCTGGTTAAGAGCGCCCTATCATTTCATTTGATCGGCATCACTATTTTTTGCATAAATTAGAATTTACGATTTTCGCGATTTTCGGTGTATGTTAGCCCACAGATTTCTCGAGATTTGATTGACCGTCTCCATTTTGCCTCAAATTTTGGCTGCGCATAGCCTACAAGGCCTGGTAATAAGCGCCCTATCATTTCATTTGATCGGCATCACTATTTTTCGCAAAAATGAGAATTTACGATTTTCGCTATTTTCGGTGTATGTTAGACCACGGATTTCTCGAGATATAATTGACCGTCTCCGTTCGGCCCCAAATTTTGGCTGTGCACAGCCTACAATGCCTGGTGACGAATACCCTATTATTTCATTTGATCTGCATCACTATTTTTTGCATAAATGAGAATTTACGATTTTTGCGATTTTCGGTGTGTGTTAGCCCACAAATTTCTCGAGATTTTATTGACCGTCTCCATTTGACCCAAAATTTTGGTTGTGCACAGCCAACAAGGCCTGGTAACGATCTCTCTATAATTTCAATTAATCGGCATCACTATTTTTCGCATAAATGAGATTTTACGATTTTCGCGAGATTTCTTGAGATTTGACTGACCGTCTCCGTTAGGCCCCAAATTTTGGTTGTGCGCAGCCTACAAGGCCTGGTGACGAGCGACCGATCATTTCATTTGATCGGCATCACTATTTTTCGCATAAATGGGAATTTACGATTTTCGCCATTTTCGGTGTATGTTAGCCCACAGATTTCTCGAGATTTGATTGATAGTCTCTGTTCGGCCCAAAATTTTAACTGTGTGCAGCCTACAAGGCCTGGTGACGAGCGCCCTATCATTTCATTTGATAGTCATAACCATTTTTCGCATAAATGAGAATTTACTATTTTTGCGATTTTCGGTGTGTGTTAGCCCACGAATTTCTCGAGATTTAATTGAACGTGTCCGTTCGGCACCAAACTTTGGCTGTGCGCAGCCTACAAGGCCTGGTGACGAGCGCCCTATCATTTCATTTGATCTGCATCAATATTTTTCGCATAAATGAAAATTTATGATTTTCGCGATTTTCGGTGTGTGTTAGCCCTTTAATAACAAAATAAGAACTGCCGAGATGCAACTCTTTTGATGAGATCTTACATAATGTCGTTAAAACTGTAATATAATTGCCGAAAAAAGAGTTCACTAGTGGCACATTATCTTAATGATCATAACTTTGGGCTGCATTATCCGTTTTACATGATTTTTTTTATTTTATGTATTTTTTCGAGATCTATCTGGATAAACTGCCGCAAGCCGGTTTGACGAAGTCAATTTTCTCAAAATATTCCTCTATCGAAGTCATTTGACATTTTTTCCAATAGTTTTAATTTAAAAACTGGTCCTAACGACCCACCACAACCGACACCACCCTGGCAAGCAACCATGATCGGCCAGCACTACAACCACCAATCTCTAGCATTGTCTTTATAGCATAAGGATAAGCATATGTGTTTTCTTTTAAATTTTCGCTCGCGCAGGCATGGCGTTGGGTCTCGGCATAGGTAAGCATGTGTCATCCGATGTCGGCCGATCTGCCGACACTGGCATAGTGCGCCTATGTTGCTAACTTTCAAACTTTTCGTGTGTGTTAGCCCATAGATTTCTCGAAATTTGACTGATCGTCTCCGTTTGGCCCCATATTTTGGCTGTGCGCAGCCTACAAGGCCTGGTGACGAGCGACCCTTCATTTCATTTGATCGGCATCACTATTTTTCGCATAAATGAGAATTTACGAGTTTCGCGATTTTTGGTGTATGTTAGCCCACAGATTTCTCGAGATTTGATTGACCGTCTCCGTTTGGCCCCAAAATTTGGCTGCGCATAGCCTGCAAGACCTGCTGACGAGCGCCCTATCATTTCATTTGATCGGCATCACTATTTTTCGCATAAATGAGAATTTACGAGTTTCGCGATTTTTGGTGTATGTTAGCCCACAGATTTCTCGAGATTTGATTGACCGTCTCCGTTTGGCCCCAAAATTTGGCTGCGCATAGCCTACAAGACCTGCTGACGAGCGCCCTATCATTTCATTTGATCGGCATCACTATTTTTCGCATAAATGAGAATTTTCTATTTTTGCGATTTTCAGTGCGTGTTAGCCCACGGATTTCTCTAGATTTAATTGACAGTCTCCTTTCGGCCCCAAATTTTGGCTGTGCGCAGCCTACAAGGCCTGGTGACGAGCGCCCTATCATTTCATTGCATCACTATTTTTCGTATAAATGAGAATTTATGATTTTCGCGATTTTCGGTGTGTTTTAGCCCACGGATTTCTTGAGATTTGACTGACCGTATCCGTTCGGCCCCAAATTTTAGCTGTGCGCAGCCTACCAACCTTGATGACAAGCGCCCTACCATTTCATTTGATCAGCATCACTATTTTTCGCATAAATGAGAATTTATGATTTTCGCGATTTTCTGTGTATGTTAGCCCATGGATTTCTCGAGATTTGATTGACCGTCTCCGTTTGACCCCACATTTTGGTTGTGCGTAGCCTACAATGCCTGGTAACGAGTGCCCTATTATTTCAATTGATCGTCATCAGTATTTTTCGCATAAATGAGAATTTACGATTTTTCGCGATTTTCGGTGTATTTTAGCCCACAGATTTCTCGAGATTTGATTGACTGTCTCCATTTTGCCTCAAATTTTGCCTACAAGGCCTGGTAACGAGCGCCCTATCATTTCATTTGATCGGCATCACTATTTTTCGCATAAATAAGAATTTACGATTTTTGCGATTTTTGGTGTGTGTTAGCCCATGGATTTCTCGAGATTTGACTAACCATCTCCGTTCGGACCCAAATTTTGGTTGTGCGCAGCCTACAAGGCCTTGTGACTAGGGCCCCATTATTTATTTGATCGGCGTCACTATTTTTCGCATAAATGAGAATTTATGATTTTCGCGATTTTCGGTGTATGTTAGCCCACGGATTTCTCGAGATTTGATTAACCGTCTCTGTTTGGCCCCAAATTTTGGCCGTGCGCAGCCTACAAATACTGGTAACGAGCGCCCTATCATTTCAATTGATCGGTATCACTATTTTTCGCATAAATTAGAATTAACGATTTTTGCAATTTTCGGTGTATGTTAGCCCACAGATTTTTCGAGATTTAATGGACCGTCTCCGTTCGGCCCAAAATTTTTGTTGTGTGCGGCCTACAAGACCTGGTGACGAGCGCCCTATCAATTCATTTGATCAGTATCACTATTTTTTACATAAATAAGAATTTACGATTTTTTTGATTTTCGGTGCGTGTTTGCCAACGGATTTCTCGAGATTGACTGACCATCTCCGTTCGACCCCAAATTTTTGTTGTGTGCAGCCCAGACGGCCTGGTGTCGAGCGCCCTATCATTTTATTTGATCTGCATCACTATTTTTCGCATAAATAAGAATTTATAATTTTCGCGATTTTCGGTGTGTGGTAGCCCACGAATTTCTCGAGATTCAACTTTCGTCTCCGTTCGGCCCAAAATTTTGGCTGTGCGCAGCCTAGAAGGCCTGGTGACGAGCGTCCCATCATTTCATTTGATCGGCATCACTATTTTTCGCATAAATGAGAATTTACGATTTTCGCGATTTTCGGTGTATACCTTAAATTTTGGCAGTGCGCAGTCTACAAGGCTTGGTAATGAGCGCCCTATCATTTCAATTGATCGGCATCACTATTTTTCGTATAAATGAGAATTTACGATTTTTGCGATTTTCGGTGTATGTTAGCCCAAGGATTTCTCGAGATTTAATTGACCGCCTCCGTTTTGCCCCAAATTTTGGCTGTGCATAGCCCACAAGGCCTGGTGAAAAGCGCCCTATCATTTCATTTGATCGTCATCACTATTTTTCGCATAAATGAGAATCTACGATTTTTGCAATTTTCGGTGTGCGTTAGCCCACGAATTTCTCGAGATTTAACTGACCGTCTCTGTTCGGCCTCAAATTTTGGCTGTGCGCAGCCTACAAGACTTGGTGACGAGCGCCCTATCATTTCATTTGATCGGCATCACTAATTTTCGCATAAATAAAAATTTATGACTTTCGCGATTTACGGTGTGTGTTAGCCCCCGGATTTATCGAGATTGACTGGCCGTCTCCGTTCGGCCCCAAATTTCGGCTGTGCGCAGCCTCCAAGGCCTGGTGACGAGTGCCCTATCATTTCAATTGATCGACATCACTATTTTTCGCATAAATGAGAATTTACAATTTTTGCCATTTTCGGTGTATGTTAGCCCACAGATTTCTCGAGATTTCATTGACCGTCTCCGTTTGACCCAAAATTTTGGCTGCGCATAGCCTACAAGGCCTGGTGACGAGCGCCCTATCATTTCATTTGATCTTCATAACCATTTTTCGCATAAATGAGAATTTACTAGGTGTGTGTTAGCCCACGAGTTTCTCGAGATTTGGTTGACCGTCTCCGTTGACCCAAAATTATAGTTGCGCGCAGCCTACAAGGCCTGGTGACGAGCGCCCTATCATTTTAATTTGATCGGCATAACCATTTTTCGCATAAATGAGAATTTACGATTTTCGCAATTTTCGGTGTGTGTTAGCCCACGGATTTTCTCGAGATTTGACTAACCGCCTCCTTTCGGCCCCAAATTTTGGTTGTGCGCAGACTACAAGGCCTGGTGACAAGCGCCACATCATTTCATTTGATCGACATCACTATTTTTCGCATAAATGAGAATTTATGATTTTCGCGATTTTCGGTGTATGTTAGCCCATAGATTTCTCGATATTTGATTGACCGTCTATGTTTGGCCCAAATTTTGGCTGTGCGCAGCCTACAAGGCCTGGTGACGAGCGCCCTAACATTTCATTTGATCGACATCACTATTTTTCGCATAAATAAGAATTTACGATTTTCGCGATTTTCGGTGTGTGTTAGCCCAAGGATTTCTTGAGATTTGACTGACTGTCTCTGTTCGGCCCCAAATTTTGGTTGTGCACAACCTACAACACCTGAGACGAGCGCCCCATCACTTCATTTGATCGGCATCACTATTTTTCGCATAAATAAGAATTTATGATTTTTGCAATTTTTGGTGTATGTTAGCTCACGGATTTCTCGAGATTTGATTGACCGTCTCTGTTTGGCCCCAAATTTTGGCTGCGCATAGCCTACAAGGCCTTGTAACGAGCGCTCTATCATTTCATTTGATCGGCATCACTATTTTTCGCATAAATGAGAATTTACGATTTTCGCATAAATGAGAATTTACGATTTTTGCTATTTTCATTGTATGTTAGCCCACGGATTTCTCGAGATTTAATTGAGCGTCGCTGTTCAGTCCCAAATTTTGGTTGTGTGCATCCTATAAGGCCTGGTGACGAGCGCCCTATCATTTCATTTGATCTGCATCACTATTTTCGCATAAATAAGAATTTACAATTTTTGCGATTTTCGGTGTGTGTTAGCCAACGGATTTCTCGAGCTTAACTGACCAACTCTGTTCGGCCCCAATTTTTTTTTGTGCGCAGCCTACATGGCCTGGTGACGAGCGCCCTATTATTTCATTTGATCGGCATCACTATTTTTCGCATAAATAAGAATTTATGATTTTCGCGATTTTCGGTGTGTGTTAGCCCACGGATTTCTCGAGATTTGATTGACCGTCTCCGTTTGGCCCCAAATTTTGGCAGTGCGCAGCCTACAAGTCCTTGTGACAAGCGCCCTATCATTTCAATTGATCGGCATCACTATTTTTCACATAAATGAGAATTTACGATTTTCGCAATTTTTGGTGTATGTTAGCCCACGGATTTCTCGAGATTTTATTGACCATCTCCGTTTGGCCCCAAATCTTGGCTGCGCATAGCCTACAAGACCTGGTGGCGAGCGCCCGATCATTTTATTTGATCGGCATCTCTATTTTTTGCATAAATAAAATTTATGATTTTCGCGATTTTTGGTGTATGTTAGGCCATGAATTTCTCGAGATTTAATTGGCCGTCTCTGTTTGGTCCGAATTTTGGCTGTGCACAGCCTACATGACCTGGTGACGAGCGCCCTATCATTTCATTTGATCGGCATCACTATTTTTCGAATAAATGAGAATTTACAATTTTTGCAATTTCCGGTGTGTGTTAGCCCACGAATATCTCGAGATTTGATTGACCGTCTTCATTCGGCCCCAAATTTTGGCTATGCGCGTCTACAAGGCCTGGTGACGAGCGCCCTATCATTTCATTTGATCGACATTACTATTTTTCGCATAAATGAGAATTTACGATTTTTGCAATTTTCGGTGCGTGTTACCCCACGGATTTCTCAAGATTTAACTGACCGTCTCTATTCGGCCTCAAATTTTGGCTGTGCGCAGCCTACAAGACCTGGTGACGAGCGCCCTATCATTTCATTTGATCGGCATCACTAATTTTCGCATAAATAAGAATTTTTGATTTTCGCAATTTACGGTGTGTGTTAGCCAATGGATTTGTCGAGATTGACTGGCCGTCTCCATTCGGCCCCAAATATCGGCTGTGCGCAGCCTCCAAGGCCTGGTGACGAGTGCCCTATCATTTCATTTGATCGACATCACTATTTTTCGCATAAAAGAGAATTTACAATTTTCGCCATTTTCGGTGTATGTTAGCCCACAGATTTCTCGAGATTTGATTGACTGTCTCTGTTCGACCCCAAATTTTGGTTGTGTGCATCCTACAAGGCCTGGTGACGAGCGCCCTAATATTTCATTTGATCTGCATCACTATTTTTCGCATAAATGAGAATTTACAATTTTCGCAATTTTCGGTGTGTGTTAGCCGATAGATTTCTCGAGATTTGACTGACCGCCTGCGTTCGACCCCCAAATTTTGGTTGTGCGCAGCCTACCAACGTTGATGATGAGCGCCCTATCATTTTATTTGATCAGCATCACTATTTTTTGCATAAAGTATAATTTATGATTTTCGCGATTTTCGATGTATGTTAGCTCACGGATTTCTCGAGATTTGATTGACCGTCTCCGTTTGGACCCAAATTTTGGCTGCGCATAGCCTACAAGGCCTTGTAACGAGCGCCCTATCAATTCATTTGATCGGCATCACTATTTTTCGCATAAATGAGAATTTACGATTTTCGCTATTTTCGGTGTATGTTAGCACACGGATTTCTCGAGATTTAATTGACCGTCTCCGTTCGGCCCATATTTTGGCTGTGCGCAACCTACAAGGTCTGGTAACGAGCGCCCCATCATTTCAGTTGATCAGCATCACTATTTTTCGTATAAATAAGAATTTACGATATTCGCGATTTTCGGTGTGTGTTAGCCCACGGATTTCTCGAGAATAACTTATCGTCTCTGTTTGGCCCCAAATTTTTGCTGTGCATAGCCTACATGGCCTGGTGACGAGCGCCCTATCATTTCATTTGATCGGCATCACTATTTTTCACATAAATAAGAATTTACGATTTTCGCGATTTTTGTGTGTGTTAGCCCACGAATTTCTCGAGATTTAATTGACCGTCTCCGTTCGACCCCAAATTTTGGCTGTGCGCAGCCTACATGGCCTGGTGACGAGCGCCCTATCATTTTATTTGATCGGCATCACTATTTTTCGCATAAATGAGATTTTATGATTTTCACAATTTTCGGTGTATGTTAGTCCACGGATTTCTAGAGATTTAATTGACCGTCTCCGTTCGGCCTCAAATTTTTGATGTGAGCAGCCTACATGACCTGGTGACGAGCGCCCTATCATTTCATTTGATCGGCATCACTATTTTTCGCATAAATGAGATTTTATGATTTTCGCAATTTTCGGTGTATGTTAGCCCACAGATTTCTAGAGATTTAATTGACCGTCTCCGTTCGGCCCCAAATTTTTTTGGTGCGCAGCCTACAACGCCTGGTGACGGGCGCCCTATCATTTCATTTGATAGGCATCACTATTTTTCGCATAAATAAGAATTTACGATTTTCGCGATTTTCGGTGTGTGTTAGCCCATGGATTTCTTGAGATTTAACTGATCGTCTCCGTTCGGCCCCAAATTTTAGTTGTGCGCAGCCTGCAAGGGCTGGTGACAAGCTCCCCATCATTTCATTTGATCGGCATCACTATTTTTTGGATAAATGAGAACTTATGATTTTCGTGATTTTCAATGTATGTTAACCCACAAATTTGTCGAGATTTTATTGACCGTCTCCGTTCGGCCAGAAATTTTGACTGTGCACAACCTATATGGCCTGGTAACGAGCGTCCTATCATTTCATTTGATCAACATCAATATTTTTCGCATAAATGAGAATTTATGATTTTTGCAATTTTCGGTGTATGTTAGACCACGGATTTCTCGAGATTTAATTGACCGTCTCCGTCCGGCTCCAACTTTTGGCTGTGTGCATCCTACAAGGCCTGGTGATGAGTGCCCTATCATTTCATTTAATCGACATCACAATTTTTCGCATAAATGAGAATTTACGATTTACGCGATTTTCGGTGTGTGTTTGCCCACGAATTTCTCGAGATTTGTCTGACCATCTCCGTTCGGCCCCAAATTTTGGTTGTGTGTAGCCTACCAACCCTGATGATGAGCGCCCTATCATTTCATTTGATCAACATCACTATTTTTCGCATAAATGAGAATTTATGATTTTCTCGATTTTCGGTGTATGTTAGCCCACGGATTTCTCGAGATTTGATTGACCGTTTGACCCCAAATTTTGGTTGTGCACAGCCTACAAGGCCTTATAACGAGCGCCCTATCATTTCAATTGATCGGCATCACAATTTTTCGCAGAAATGAGAATTTATGATTTTCGCGATTTTTTATGTATGTTAGCCCACAGATTTCTCGAGATTTGATTGACCGTCTCCTTTTGGCCCCAAATTTTGGCAGTGCGTAGCCTACAAGTCCTTGTGACGAGCACTCTATCATTTCAATTGATCGGCATCACTATTTTTCACATAAATGAGAATTTTCGATTTGATCGTAATAATCATTTTTCGCATAAATGAGAATTTACTATTTTCGCGATTTTCGGTGTGTATTAGCCCACGGATTTCTCGAGATTTGGTTGACCGTCTCCGTTTGACCCAAAATTATAGCTGCGCGCAGCCTACAAGGCCTGGTGACGAGCGCCCTATCATTTCATTTGATTGACATAACTATTTTTCGCATAAATGAGAATTTACGATTTTTGTGATTTTCGATGTTTGTTAGCCCTTTAATAACAAAATAAGAACTGCTGAGATGCAACTCTTTTGATGAAATCTTACATAATGTTGTTAAAACTGTAATATAATTTCCTTGAAAAAGGTTCATTAGTGGCACATTATCTTAATAATCATAACTTTGGGCTGGATTATCCGTTTTACATGTTTTTTTTTTATTTTGTATTTTTTTTCGAGATCTATCTGGACAAACTGCCGCAAGGCAGTTTGGTGGAGCCAATTTTCTCAAAATATTTCTCTATTGCAGTCATTTCACATTTTTTCCAATTTGGTTAAAAGTTTTAATGTAAAAACTGGTCCTAACGACCCTCCACAACTGACACCACCATGGAATGCGACCATGGTAGGCCAACACTACAACCACCAATCTCTAGCATTGTCTTTATAGCATAAGGATAAGCATAGGTGTTTCCTTTTAAATTTTCGCTCGCGCAGCCATGGCGTTGGGTCTCGGCATAGGTCAGCATGTGTCATCGATGTCGGTTGGTCTGCCGACACTGGCATAGTGCGCCTATGTTGCTAACTTTCAAACTTTTCGGTGTGTGTTAGCCCACGAATTTCTTGAGAGTTGACTGACCATCTCCGTTCGGGCCAAAATATTTGTTGTGCGCAGCCTACAAGGCCTTGTGATGAGCGACTCATCATTTCATTTGATCGGCATCACTATTTTTCGCATAAATGAGAATTTATAATTTTTGCGATTTTCGGTGTATGTTAGCCCACAGATTTCTCGAGATTTGATTGACCGTCTCCATTCGGCCCCAAATATGGCAGTGCGCAGCCTACAAGGCCTGGTAACGAGCGCCCTATCATTTCATTTGATCGACATCACTATTTTTCGCATAAATGAGAATTTACAATTTTCACGATTTTCGGTGTATGTTAGCCCACAAATTTCTCGAGATTTGATTGATCGTCTCCGTTTGGCCACAAATTTTGGCTGCGCATACCCTAGAAAGCCTGGTAACGAGCGACCCATCATTTCATTTGATCGGCATCACTATTTTTTGCATAAATAAGAATTTACAATTTTCACGATTTTCAGTGTATGTTAGCCCACAGATTTCTCGAGATTTGATTGACCGTCTCCGTTTGGCCACAAATTTTGGTTGCGCATACCCTACTTCGCTATTTTCAGTGTATGTTAGCCCACGAATTTCTCGAGATTTAATTGACTGTCTCCGTTCGGCCCAAAATTTTGACTGTGTGCAGCCTACATGGCCTGGTGACGAGCACGCTATCATTTCATTTGGTCGGCATCACTATTTTTGGCATAATTTAGAATTTACGATTTTCGCGATTTTCAGTGTATGTTAACCCACGGATTTCTCGAGATTTAATTGAACGTCTCCGTTCGACCCCAAATTTTGACTGTGCGCAGCCTACATGGCCTGGTGACGAGCACGCTATCATTTCATTTGGTCGGCATCACTATTTTTGGCATAAATTAGAATTTACGATTTTTGCGATTTTCAGTGTATTTTAACCCACGGATTTCTCGAGATTTAATTGAACGTCTTCGTTCGACCCCAAATTTTGACTGTGTGCAGTCTACAAGGCCTGTTGATGAGCTCCCTATCATTTCATTTGATCGGCATCACTATTTTTTGCATAAATGAGAATTTACGATTTTCGCGATTTTCGATGTATGTTTGCCCACAGATTTCTCGAGATTTAATTGACTGTCTCTGTTCGGCCCCCAATTTTTGCTGTGGGCACCCTACAAGACCTAGCGACGAGCACCCTATCATTTCATTTTATCGGCATCACTAGTTTTTGCATAAATGAGAATTTACTATTTTCGCGATTTTCGGTGTTGTTTGCCCACGGATTTCTCGAGATTTAATTGACTGTCTCTGTTCGGCCCCAAATTTTTGTTGTGCTTAGCCTACAAGGCTTGGTGACAAGTGCCCTACCATTTTAATTGATCGGCATCACTACTTTTCGCATAAATGAGAATTTACAATTTTCGCGATTTTCGGTGTATGTTAGCCCACGGATTTCTCGAGGTTTGATTGACCGTCTCCGTACGGCCCCAAATTTTGGCAACGCATTGCCTACAGGGCCTTTTGACAAGCGCCCTATTATTTCATTTGATCGGCATCACTATTTTTCGCATAAATGAGAATTTATGATTTTCGCTTATTTCAGTGTATGTTAGCCCACGAATTTATCGAGATTTGACTAACCGTCTCCGTTTGGCACCAAATTTTGACTGCGCATAACTTATAAGGCCTGGTAACGAGAGACCCATCATTTCATTTGATCGGCATCACTATTTTTCGCATAAATGGAAATTTACGAATTTCGCGATTTTCGGTGTATGTTAGCCAACAAATTTCTTGAGATTTAATTGACCGTCTCCGTTCGACACTAAATTTTGGTTGTGCGCAGCCTACACGGCCTGGTGACGAGCGCCCTATCATTTCATTTGGTCGGCATCACTATTTTTGGCATAAATTAGAATTCACGATTTTTGCGATTTTCGGTGTCTGTTAACCCACGGATTTCTCGAGATTTAATTGAACGTCTCTGTTCGGCCCCAAATTTTGATTGTGTGCAGTCTACAAGGCCTGGTGATGAGCTCCCTATCATTTCATTTGATTGGCATCACTATTTTTCGCATAAATAAGAATTTATGGTTTTCGCGATTTTTGGTGTGTGTTAGCCCACGGATTTCTCGAGATTTGACTGATCGTCTCCGTTCAGCCCCAAGTTTTGTTTTGCGCAGCCTACAAGGCCTGGTGACGAGCGCCCCATTATTTCATTTGATCGGCATCACTATTTTTCGCATAAATGATAATTTATGATTTTCGCGATTTTCAGTGTATGTTAGCCCACGGATTTCTCGAGATTTGATTGACCGTCTCTGTTTGGCCTCAAATTTTGGCTGTGCACAGCCTACAAGGCCTGGTGACGAGCGCCCTATTATTTCATTTGATCGGCATCACTATTTTTCGCATAAATAAGAATTTACGATTTTCGCGATTTTTGGTGTGTTTTAGCCCACGAATTTCTCGAGATTTGACTGATCGTCTCTGCTCGGCCCCATGTTTTGTTTTGCGCAGCCTACAAGGCCTGGTGACGAGCGCCCCATCATTTCATTTGATAGGCATCACTATTTTTCGCATAAATGAGAATTTATGATTTTCGCGATTTTCGGTGTATGTTAGCCCACGGATTTCTCGAGATTTGATTGACAGTATCCGTTTGTCCCCAAATTTTAGTTGTGCGCAGTCTACAAGACTTGGTGACGAGCGCCCTATCATTTCATTTTATCGGCATCACTATTTTTTGCATAAATGAGAATTTATGATTTTCGCGATTTTCAGTGTACGTTAGCCCACGGATTTCTCGAGATTTAATTGACCGTCTCCGTTCGGATTCAAATTTTGGCTGTGCGCAACCTACATGGCCTGGTGACGAGCGCCCTATCATTTCATTTCATAACCTCATTTTCTATGAGAATTGTTTTTATTATTGATATATTTTAGAAAAAAGAATTACGACATGAAAACATGATAGCATAAAATGTAAATATCATTGCTCTGGTAATAAAAATATTATTTATAAAAAAATATTTTTAAAATAATAAAAATCAAATTTAACACCCGAAACTTTCGTTTTTAGCCCGAAACTTACGCCTCAAATTCTGGAACATACACTTTATGGATCTACGCTTTTTATTTGTGCCCTGGTACGTTTTTGGTACTCCCTTCCCGGAGACTCGCCCCGAAAACGCCTTTGAAAATACTGATTGAAATTAATAAGTATATTTATCTGGTACAATTAGATATTATTAATAATTTTTTTAAAATTTATGAAGTATAAATCATGTTTCATGTTTTTGAAATAAAAAATAAAATATATTTTGAAAAATTATTATCAAATTTATTTTCAACTTCAATTTAAATTTCATTCAAATTAAAACTTTTAAAAAGGAAAAATTGAAAATCTTTAATGAAACACCAGGTTTACAGATAGGGGTGGGCAAGAAAACCGAAAACCAAAAAATCGAACCGAACCGAATTAATTCGGTTTTTCGGTTTCGTTTTTTTTTTTAAATTTTGATTTTTCGGTTCGGTTTTCGGTTTTTATATTTCGGTTTAACCGAAATTTTACTTTTTAAAAAAAAAAATAAATTATAACTTAATTTCAAAAAAATAAAAATACTACACCCAACCCAAATCTCAAAGCACATTTACATTTAGAGAATTATTTATATAATTGATACAATTGCTTAAGTTTTTTTTACAAATAACAAGTTTTATAATAGTTTTAGCATGTTAAGAAAATTCTTACTATTATTATTATGCTTTGAAAGAAAAATGAAATATATAATATTTATTTAACAAGAAATTAGGGACCATAGATTATTAAAATCTTAAAAGACCTTAACTTTTTATTGGTTTTGTTATAAGGATATTAAGCATATGAGAAAATTTATTATCAAAAATTCAAATGTTATGTATGTACTACTAAATGTAAATCAATTGATCCCACTATTTTCTTTATTTAAAAAGTTAAAATTAAGCTTAGTTGAATTAAACTTTAGAATTCAAACTTAAAATAATTTATTTTGAATTTAAAAAGATAAAACAACTCATTTTTAATTTAAAAAGTAGCTCATTTTGTAAGTTAAAAAATAGCCCATTAATTAGGCCCATAACCGAAAAAACCAAACCGAATTTGAAAAAAATACGAACCGAACCGAATTAGTTTGGTTCGGTGTTCGGTACACTACATGAAAAACCGAAAACCGAAAAAACCGAACCGAAATTTTAAAAAATCGAACCGAAAAACTGAATGCCCACCCCTATTTACAGACTTTGATTTAATAATCTCTCTCTGAATTAAAAAAAAAAAAAAAAAAAAAAAAAAAGACTTTTCTGACAGAGTCATGTCTATGGGGCCTGCTATGAATCATGATACATCTCTATCTTGGTCTATATCCAATTTTGAAGGTAATATTTTAAACAGTATATATTTTCTTATGGATATGTTTGGACATTATTTTAAATTTTGTGATTGAAATTAAGTTAATTTAAAGTTATCATATTATAAAGTAACTAATCTTTAATTTATTTATTTACATGATATGAATAATTTTTTCATATCGAACGCATGACAAATTCGAAAAGACTAAAGTTTAATATTAAAAAAAGTGATAATAGTTATTATAAGTATATGAAAGAGTATTTTTCTGCATTTTATAAAAATATGATTGATAGAAATAAATATGATTGGTGTATGTGTGTATCAACATATGAATCTATTTTTATAAAATATAAACTTATTAGTTAAGTTTTATATTTAAAAAAGATTAAAACTATAACTTAGAATTTAAAATCTTAATTTTTTACAGAATTTAATATTTGAAATCATAATTTAGATCTCAAAATTTTATTATTTTATTTTAAAATAAATTATTTTAAAATTATTATTTTAAAAATATAAATTATATTAATATTATTTTTAATTTTAAAATGATTTATTTCAAAATTAATAATCAAACAAGGAATATGAAACTGAATTATGATGGGAAGTCTATTGGATAAATATAGGGACTCTCTCATATCTTTCTTTTTAGCTTTTTATTTAACCACAAATATAAGGATCATTTGAAACACGTAAATATTTAATACCACAATTTTTAATATTTAATTTAGTTGTAGTTTAAATAATTAAGTCTTATAGATTATAAAATTTCCTATTATAATTATGTTTTTGGTAATAATTTATTAGTTATCAAATATTTTATATTAATTTATAATTAAAAATTTTCTTTTACCATATTCAAGTTAACAACAAAATACAAATGCTAAACTAGTAACTTCAAACTTTCATAGTGTCAATTTCGTTATGAAATTAAGAGCGCATTTGGTCATTTGAGATAAAATTATAATTTAAAATTATGATATAAAATTATATAAGATGAAGTTGAAGTTAGATTTAGATATGCAATTTGAAATTTTAAAGTTGTATTTTTTTCTCATAAACATAAAATTCATAAGTTGTGAAAACTATTACACTTTTTATACAATCTTACCAAATAAGTAAAAGTTTATAACTAAATATAAGACAGTAATCATAAAATCATTCTATAAAAAAGGCAATATTTATCTATCGAGCTTTAGTTTAATAAAAAAATAAAATTGAACATAAGTTATCGTGTACTACTTTTTAATATAATCCTCTCACATGATTGGCAAAAGTTGGTAAGAATAATAATATCAACAATAAATTTTATAACATTTGAAATAAATAATTAGTATACATTAAATGGTGAATTTTTATTTTTTTTACAAAATATAAATTTATGAGTTAAATTTTATATTTAAAAAATTTCATCTCATAATTTAAAATACAAACTAAAATTATATATCTAAACTCTAATATTAACTCATAATTTTAAATTACGAAATGAAATTACATGTCTAGATATTTTTCCGACATTTACTTCAAAATTATCAAAATCAAAAGCAAGACTTCTCTGACAGAGTCAAGTCTTTGGGGCCCACTAGAGGAATTATTTCTTCAAGGAAAAATGATTAAATTTATCTCTCCACTTTAGTTTAATAGCTAATTTTATCATCTGTCATACGACTAAATATATTCATGTTGTTATTAAAGTATTTAAAAATATCTCTTATTTGGATAGTTTCCAAATAAGGAGTATTTTAAATTAGATTTGATATATAACACTTAAAATCAAGTTTGAAAGACTTATATTAACTGAAGTGTATTTGATTGACCAATGCGGTTTAACAGAGCAACACATGATATATTTGTTAAAAATTTGACTTTTTGAAGTTGTGTTTTTTTAATATTTAAAAATATATTTAAATATATTATAAAATAAATATGAAATTTTATGAGTGAAAATTATAAACATTCAAAAATTGATTTGATATGATTTTTCAAATTTTAAAATATTTAAAAGTTAAATTTTTATTATTAAATAAATATTTAAAGGTAAATTTTTATAATTCATCTGTTAAAAATGGATCTCATAAAATTGAATTTTTATGATCAAAAGTTGAAGTTCAATTTACCAATATGAATATTAAAAGTTTACCTTTCAATATTTTTTTAATAATAAAAATTTAACTTAAATATTTTAAATTTTCAAAAATATATCAAATCAATTATTTTTAAAATTTTCACTCATAAAATTTCATATTTTTTTTATAATATATTTAAATACTAAAAAATCACAACTTCAAAAAGTCAAATTTTTAATAAATATATCATGCGTTGTTTTTCAAACCGCATTGATCAATCTGACATACTTCGATTAATATAAGTCCTTCAAACTCGATTTTAAGTGTTCTATTCTAAATCTCATTTAAAATATCTCTTATTTGAGGATTTCATCTAAATAAGGAATATTTTTGAATATTTTAATAATAACAGAAATATATTTAACTCTGTAGTATGACGAAGAATAAAGTTAGATACCCTTTTCCCATTCTTCAATTACCAACTTTAGGGTAAAATAATGGATGATTCACTTTAGTCCAAGTCTGTGGGCCCGGCAAAGGAATTAAGCCGAAAACATATAATATTATGATTTTTAAAATTTTATATTTGAATTTTCAGGTGATTGAATTACTTATCTGAACTATCACCAAATATTTATCGAAACACACCTCAATTATTAATTATCACTTTTTCTACCTGAACAATGATTAAAAAAAAGTAAACAATTGATAGTTAAGATGTGTAATAAACATTCGATGATAATTCAAGTACAAAAAATATACGCCTAATAATTTAAATAAAAAGTTATTTTAAAAAATATATATTTTAGATATATTTTCGATTTGCCCTCGTTTTTTAATTACAATTTTAGGAGTAAAATAGTAGAAGACTTCACTTTCGTCAAGTCTTTGGGGCGCAGTGGAGGAATTATTTTTCCAATTACCAACTTTAGGAGTAAAATAATGGAAGACTTC
The DNA here is from genome assembly GCA_035772735.1 of Datura wrightii. Taxonomy (NCBI): domain Eukaryota; kingdom Viridiplantae; phylum Streptophyta; class Magnoliopsida; order Solanales; family Solanaceae; genus Datura; species Datura wrightii. The sequence continues at coordinate 151,194,754 of JASDFA010000006.1, read as the reverse complement.
ACTTTAGTCTGAAGTCTTTGGGATCTCTTAAAGGAAAGTGATAGGGAGAATTATAACATCCTCAGAAAATACTATCTCACTACACCTAATTATCTTTATTGTCTTTTATTATTTGTATGTGTTTTACTTATTTATTTATGAATCTTGGATGTTGTTCAGACCACCGACTTCTTTTTTAGTTTCTACACTACTCATGGAGAAAGCCTTCAACTCTGTTCTCATATTAATACTCATGTTGTTTCACTTGGTAGTGGCTAGTTTAGCCATGACTTCCACCAACATTACCACTGATCAATCAGCTCTTCTTTCTTTGAAATCTCAAATCATTTCGGACCCCTTTCACTTGTTGGATGGAAGTTGGTCTCCGGCTACTTCTGTTTGTCGTTGGATTGGAGTCATTTGTGGTTCACGCCATCACCAGAGAGTGACGGCCCTGAATATTTCCAACATGGCTCTTACAGGCAGAATTCCTCCTGATTTTGGAAATCTCACATTTCTTGTTTCTCTTGACTTGCGTAGCAACAATTTCTATGGAAATTTGCCTCAAGAAATGACACGTTTGCGCCGGTTAAGGTTTGTTAGACTTAGTTTTAACAACTTCAGCGGAGAGGTTCCTTCTTGGTTGGGGGTCTTACACCAACTTGAAGTTCTGACTCTAAGCAATAATAGTTTCACTGGTTCCATCCCCTCTTCATTTTCTAATATTTCCGCGATTCAAATGTTGGCTTTTACATACAATTCCTTGGAGGGTCAGATCCCAAAAGAGATTGGAAAGCTTGAAAATCTAAGGTATTTAAGCTTGGCTGGAAACAAGCTTATAAGCTCTATCCCTCCATCTCTCTCAAATGCCTCAATGTTGATGACTTTATATCTTTATAACAATTTCCTTCAAGGAAATATCCCTCAAGATATTGGAAAACTTCGAAACCTAAAAGATTTAGCACTTCAATCTAATCAACTTACAGGTTCTATACCAGTCGCGATCTTCAACATGTCTGGAATCGAATCCATTGCACTATTTGACAATGCCTTAACAGAAAAACTTCCTTCTGATATGTGTAACTATCTTCCTATGCTTGAAGAGCTCTTTCTAAGTTTCAACAAACTATATGGTCATATACCTTCAAGCTTGTCAAACTGTTCGAAACTTCAAATATTGTTTTTGTCAGCGAACGAGTTTGATGGACCAATACATAGTGAAATTGGACATTTAAGTAACCTGCAGAATTTGGATCTCGCAACTAACCATTTCCAAGGTTCGGTGTGGAATAATCTTTTCTTCTTCTAACTAACTAACTATTTCTAGAAAATTTACATCGTTTGATTTTATATTTTTTGGCAGGCCATATCCCATCTTCCATATTCAATATCTCCTCACTGAAGAAGTTGTCACTGGGACGCAACAATATCATTGGATCCTTGCCAGAGGAGGTTGGCAACTTGACCAAACTGCAGATTCTACGAGTTAATGAAAACATGCTTACAGGTACTTAAGTTATTGCAGCAGCTAGCTTGCAATGAGTGAATTAATAAAAGTATAACTCAGTAGTACTGGATGTTACTCAATTATTTCTATATACATACATTTAACAGGTGAAATACCGAAAAGCTTGGGCAATCTTAATGAGTTGGTTGGAGTTATTTTGGGTTCGAATAGTTTTACGGATTCACTTCCAATGGAGATCTTCAACATAACAGGGATGAGAGAGATTGAACTTATAGGAAATAATCTAACAGGAACCCTCCCATTAAACATAGGTTCTATGTTACCCAACATTGAACGTCTTTATTTGGGTAGGTTAAATCTTTTTGGGACTATACCTCATTCACTCTCAAATTGTTCCAAACTCACTATTCTAGACCTTGCTGGAAACAGACTCACTGGTTTGATTCCAAACTCTCTTGGATATTTGACTCATCTGGAGTACCTACTATTGGGGGAAAACTATTTAAGGAGCGACGCTATGTTAAGCTTCTTGACTACCTTATCAAATTGTAGAGAGTTAAAATCTCTTTATCTATCTTCAAACCCTCTAAATGGTGTGCTCCCGGATACCTTATGGAACCTATCTAGTTCTTCTCTTCTAAGGTTTAGAGCTGCTAACTGCAGAATTAAAGGGGAAATTCCAAAAGGAATTGGAAACTTAAGCAGCTTATTAAACCTCGATCTTTCTGAAAATGGTTTAATTGGATCAATTCCAACAACAATTAGCAACTTGAGATTCCTTCAGAGCTTGGAGTTGAGTGGCAACAAAATTTCTGAATTTAATGGAGATGATCTTTGTAAATTGCAGAACTTGGGGTATCTAAACTTGACCCGAAATCAACTCTCAGGATCTCTTCCTAATTGTTTGGGGAACATGACTTCACTCCGGGAGATATTTTTGGGTTTCAACAAATTGAGATTAAACATAGCAAGTTTAGGGAACCTAAAGAATCTCTTGAAGCTAGACTTATCCTCAAACAACTTAGGTGGCTCTTTACCTCCAGAAATTGGAAATCTAAAGGCAGTGATACATATGGATCTATCAATGAACACATTCTCAAATGAAATTCCTGGAGAAATTGGTGGCTTGCAGAATCTAATACACCTTTCTTTGAGAGACAACAAATTGCAAGGATCAATACCTGGCTCAATGAGCAGCATGTCAGCTTTGGAATTTCTAGACCTTTCTCATAACAATGTTTCAGGATTAATTCCCAAGTCTTTGGAGAAGCTTCAAAATCTCAAGTATTTCAACGTTTCTTTCAACAAGTTGATTGGTGAAATCCCCTCTGACGGTCCTTTCAAGAACCTCTCCGGTCAGTCATTCATTTCCAATGAAGCATTGTGTGGTTCTCCAAGATTTCTTCTTCCGCCATGCCACACTAGTACTTCAAAGCACAGATCCAAGAGGAAAAAATTACTTGTTCCATTTCTGCTGGCTGGAATTGCACTTGCTATATTAGTTCCTATCACCTTTGTACTTGTATGGATAAGGTATATAAGAGGTAAAAGAACTGATCGTCAACAAACAACTGATTCATCGTATGTCATTTCAACAAGAGAAAGAATTTCATATTATGAATTGCTTCAAGCAACTGATTCATTCAATGAGAGCAATTTGATTGGTTCTGGAAGTTTCGGCTCAGTTTACAAAGGCATCCTCAAAAATGGAACTCTTATTGCAGCTAAAGTGTTCAATCTGCAATTGCAAGCAGCATTTAGGAGTTTTGATACAGAATGCCAAGTTTTGTGCAACCTTCGTCATAGGAATCTCACCAAAGTCATCACTAGTTGTTCCAACCTTGAATTTAAGGCTTTGGTACTTGAGTACATGCCTAATGGGAGTCTTGATAAGTGGTTGTATTCGTTTAATTATTTCTTAGACATCAAGCATAGACTAAGTATAATGATAGATGTGGCATGTGCATTGGAATATCTCCACCACGGCTGCTCATTGCCTGTGATTCACTGTGATTTGAAGCCTAGTAACGTCTTGCTGGATGAGGGCATGGTTGCCCACCTAAGTGACTTTGGAATTTCAAAACTGCTTTCTGAAGATGAGAGTGCTTCATACACTAAAACTTTCGCAACACTGGGTTATATTGCACCAGGTAAGTGATCTCTTAATTAATTGCTTTTGAATATTTCTCTGCTCTTTTCTCCACCAATAAATGTTTAGTTTCAAATTTTGACTGATTGTAGAGTATGGATTGGAGGGATTGGTGTCAACCAAGTGCGATGTCTATAGCTATGGGATCATGTTAATGGAAACATTTACAAGAAGAAAGCCTGATGATGAAATGTTTGATGGAGATTTTAGCTTGAAGCAATGGGTGAGGAATTCACTACCACATGCAGCAATGGAAGTGGTCGATGCCAACTTAATAACACCACATGATAATCACTTAATGCAAAAGTTAGATTGTGTGGTATCCATCATGAAAGTGGCAATAGATTGTTGTGTTGAATCTCCTAAAGAAAGAATTAACATGAAAGATGTTGTAGCAAGGTTAAAGACAATCCATATTCAACTTCTTGCATTTTAGGAAGTTCTTATAAGAAACTTTGCTTCCAAATCATCTTGTGTGTAAAGAATGTTTGCAATAATATTTAGCTTCAAATAGGCTGTAGTTTGGTGTATTTCACAACATAGAGAACTGATGGTATGTTTACCACTTTCCTCTTGAATTTGTAAAGTGGTTTTGGCTTGATCCCCTCAACTTTATTTTGTTTCCTTTTTATCTTTTAATAGAACTCAATAACTTGTAATGGCTTTTATAAAAGAAATATATTACAATAACAATAACATACCCAATGTAATTCCAAAAGTGGGTCTGGAACATATTTTTGGTGTTATCCCACAAGTGGGGCTTGGGAGGATGGTATGTACGCAACCTTACCCCTAACTTGTGAAAGTAGAGATGTTAGTTTCAGATAGATCTTCACAATCTTACACCTACCTTGTGAAGATAGAGAGGTTATTTCTGATAGACCTTCACAGTCTTAACCCCACCTTGTGAAGGTATAGAGACTGTTTTCAATACACCTTCACAACCTTACTCCTACTTTATGAAAATAGAGCTATATTATGTCCATATTTTCTCCTAATGGTACTCTTTTAGTTTCTACATCTCTCAAGACGATTTCATTTTTATTCGATTGTTAACTCTTTCTTTAGTGATTTTATCTTGAATCTCCCTGTATTACTCTTCTAGTTATTGTGTCCTTGTTGGTTTCTTTACTTTTGTTTTCCCAATTTGTTGTCGACTTCTTTCATGTTTGTTTTCTTTTAGGCTGATGTAATTGGACGTACCAATTATTTTTCTGTGCAAGTAGAGTTCTATAAATATTCCTCAAATATGTGTCTAATTACATTTTGCACAAAAAAAATCAAATTATTGATCATTCACCACAAAAATCTATCAATTGTCTATCCTACTAAAGAAGTTATGTATTCCTGGGTAGCTTGATAAGAAAATATCTTTAAAAGGTTATGGAAAATTATTTATTTTTCCTTTTGTATTCACATATTTCGTTGTTTTACAAGTTAAGAAACCTAGTTTATTGATAGTAGGCATGTCCTTAAATTGATGCATCTTAACACGAGGCAGAGAAATGTAAGGATTTATTCTTAAAATCATTTCTCAACAGAGATCAAACTTTCCTAAAAGAAATAAGTTCTATAGAAATGAATTCGAAAAAAGCTACTTACTAGTACATTCTGTCTATTCGTACCTATATCAAGCTTGGAGAAGATCTCAATTCACAAGGAAACAAGGGAAAGTTTTGCATATATAACTGTCCATTCCACTAGTTTGACTTTAAAGCTTTGATACATGTCTAATGGAAGCCTCCATAAGTGGTTGTATTCACACAATTACCTCTTAGAAATCAAAAATAGACCAAGTATAATAATAGATGTAGCATGTGCTTTGGAATATCTCCACTATGGTTGCTCGTGATTTGAAGCCTAGTAACGTTTTGTTGAACGAGGATGGTTGCCCACCCAAGTTACTTTGGCATTTCAAAACTGTTTCGGAAAGATGAGAATGCTTCACACGCTAAAACTTTAGGAACATTGGGTTATATTGCACCAGGTACGTAATTTCTTAATTAATTGTTTTTGAAATATTTCTCTTTCCTATTTTCCACCGGTAAATGTTTAACTTTAAAATTGAATGATTGTAGAGTATGGACCGGAGTGATTAGTATCAACAAAATGTGATGTTTATAGTTATGGGATCATGTTGATAGAAACGTTTACAAGGACAAGCCTAATGATGAAATGTTTGATGGAGAGCTTAGCTTGATGCAGTGGGTGTACACTAATGGAAGTTGTCGATGCCAATTTAATAACACCACAAGATGATCGCTTAATGAAAAAGTTAAATTGTATGGTATCCATCATGAAGATGATAATAGATTGTTGTGTTGAATCTCATAAGGAAAGGATTGACATGAAAAATATAGGAGAGAGGTTAAAAGACGATCATGATCTAGTGGTACTCTCTTAGTTTCTACATCTCTTAGGCCAATTTCATTTTTAGGTATTGATATCTGGATTGCTCTTACCAATTGTTCTTTAGCTCTCAACGTTCGTTGGTAATTTTGTATCCCTTGCTGGCTTTACTGTTGTTACCACTAGAAAGAAATCTGGCATAATATACATGCCATAAGTTCTCTATGTTATGAAAGAAACGAAACTATAGCCTACTTGAGGCTAATATTATTGCAAATGTCTGCTACACACGAGATGATTTGCAAGAAGCTTCTTCTAAGAACTTGTTATAATGATCGTTTTTAATCTTACTACAACATCTTTCATATCAAACCTCTTTTTAGGAGATTCAACACAACAATCGATTGTCACTTCCATAATGGATACCACACTATCTAACACACAATCTAACTTTTTCAATAAGTGATCATCAAGTGGCATTAATAAGTTTCCATCGACAACTTTTATTACTGCATGTGGGAGTGAATCGTCACCCACTGCTTCAAGATAAGACCTTTTTGTCCTTGTAAATATTTCTATCAACATGATTCATAACTATGAACATCACATTTGTTGATACCAGAAAGCAATTTTAGTCTGTTTCAAATACAATTTGTTTGTTTGTGCAGGGCTTGAAGCCTTGAACCTAAGCAAGGAGGGACTTTTCCTTTTATGAAAATCTATTTTCCCAGTTCTTTGAATTAATCTCCAACTGCAGGATGTTGACTTGCTTCGACTGAAGCGTTGAATCTCCTGAAGGAAGAATCGACATGAAAGATGTTGTAAGGAGATTAAAGAAGATCAAGATTCAACTAATTGCTTGTTGATCAAGTTTTTAGTTTATGAACAGTAAAGGCCACTTGTAAAGAGTCACTTGTAAATTTTTGTTTATAAATAGAAAGGAGATGGAAGCCAAAGGCATCCGCAATCTTCATTCCACAAGTTCTCTCTCAATTAACAATTCCGCAACCCTCAAACCCCAAATTGGTATCAGAGCCATAAAAACAAAAAATAAAAAAAATCTATTCAGAAATATTCATCTATGGAGAAATCTAGCAACGATGCAGATCTACAAACTAAGGTATGGAAATTCATAAACATGAATAGCTAAACTGCTATATTCCTTATAATCTCCTAAATATTATATGATATTATCTTCTTGTTATATCGTTATGATGAAAGCTTGATTAAGTTTGCTATGTACGTGATTAGTAAGCTGCGAGTAAGTAAGCCCAGACTATGCCATCCTAAGGTGGAAACTGGTGAGGCCAAGAGAGCCGTTTTAGGGGAGTACACGGTGTTGAGGCGCTGTTAGGGTAACTGATCAAAGCTGAAAACGCATAGTAATGACCGAAAAAGACTATTCAAAATAACGCTATAATAACTGGATAATTTCAAATAATGCCTAAAGAGATTAGAGGGAATATTATGTTTAGAAAAAATTCATAAAATGAATTCAAACCAACCAGGTAAAGATCGTAGATATCAGATACTTATCCTATGTATGATAAAAATCTTAGTCCAGATATTAGAAGAAATAACAGAACTCAATGAAACCATAGAATTAATGAACCAAGGCTGGAAGGAGATGACTATAGAAGAAATTAGAAAATTAGATAAAAATTCAGATTAGAAATGATAAACTACGAATATATGAAATATTTGTTAGATACTGTAGAAAACATAAGACTGTTAGAACTTTTATTAGAAGAAAATATAAGAAAATATATGAGAAATAGAGATCTAGAATATTTAGAATATGCACTAGAAAATATAAAAGAAATACAGAGAGTAGAACCACTAAAAATCGAATATTATAATAAAATGTTTATACAAGACTAATGAATAAAGAACTACGGAAGTCAAGAAAAGGACATATTCAGAAAAAAGTCAAAAAATTAAAGAATCAATTAAAAATGTTATATCCTGAATATAAGCAATTAAGCTCAAATAAAACAAACAACATTAGACTCGAATACTTAATAGACCTAATTTCAAAAATAGAATATAATTATATAAAATATCTAAAAAAGCAAAAATGAGAAATAATATCGATAACAGCGAAGAATATAGACGACAACTACTTAATAAAATAAATGAAATAACTGATAAAATTGAATTCAGAAAGGAAAGGTTAATCTACAACATAACTGCAGGAGTATGTCACACATCAATAAAAACACAAAGGAAAGAAATATTCTATTTAGAAATCAAACTACAACACCTAGAATATAAATTACAACACGGACTTCCATGAATAAAGAAGAATATGCTGTAGAAGAAGAAAAATATACAAGTCAAAAAGGACTAGAAATAAAAATTGTACACTCAAATTTAGGACGAAGATTTAAAAAGATAGGAGATCAACTATATCTAATGTTAGAAAAAGAATCAGCAAAACTAGAAGATAGTCTAACAGCAATGGTAAGAATAAACAGAGAAAATGAAGAAATAGACAGAAAAAAGGAAATAGAAAAAATTAAAAAACAAGCACAAACAGAAGTTCAGCAAATTAAAGAAGAAAAAGACACGAAAATCCAAGAACTAGAAAAAGAATTAGAAAAACTTAAACAATTATATGAAGAAAAATTAAAAGCTAAAGAAAAACAACGAGAAGAGTTAAAACTCACAGAAGAAATAGAAAAATTCAAAATATTATTAGAAGAATCAGGAACAATAGAAAATCAACCTAAAATAGGGATAGACGATATAAGCGAACAAAATGATGAAGATTTAGATAAATATTCAGAAACTTCGGAAACCTATACTAACCTAATAGAAAGAGAAAACAACATAGAAATTAATGTAGAAGATGTAGATGAAAAACCTAGTACTTCAGGAACTAGAAGTCCAAAGAGATTAGATACTAGCCCAACTTATTACACTTACGAAAGAGAAAATAGAAATAAAACACTATGGAATAAAAGACTAAATAAAAACTGGACACCTAGACAAAACATAGAACAATATAACTTTTTAGATTTAGACTGTGTAACAGATACAAATAAAACAATCCAATTATGGATAGGATATATTTCAAAACAACTAATAGATAATAAAATATTAATAACAGATACCCCTGGATATGTAGAAAGGACACTTATAGGAACAGCTAAAATATGGTTACAAAATTTATCACCAGAAAGTTTAGAAACATTAAGAAATAATAAGAAAATTAATAATGAACCAGCAACAACATCTATAGACATATTAAATAAATATGAAATGGCAATAAGAAATGAATTTAGTAGTATGACTACCGAAATAGATGAACGACAAAAAGATAAAGAACTAAACAGAAATCTACTGAATAAATTAAGTATATGTAAGATGAGTTATATGGATGAATACATATGTGCATTTAAAGAATACTACTATAAAGGACTATATACGAATGAGGAAAGTAAAGAAATAAGAAAATTATACTATGCGAAATTACCAGAACCATTTAGTTCAAAAATAACTAAAGAATGGCAAGAGTCAGGATTGGTAGATACACTAAGATCTAGAATAAAATTTTTACAAAAATGGTTTACAAAATTATGCGAAAAACATAAAGAAGATATGAAAATGGAAAAAATATTAGTAAAAAACTTAGCATGTTGCACAACTAGAACAGCACCACAATTTGGATGCACAAATAAATATAAATACAAGAAAAGAATCAAAAAATACAGACCATTTAAAACAAAATACAAGTATAAAAAGCCAAGAAAAAGATACTATATAAAAAATTACAAACAAAAAAGACCTCACAGAACTAAGAAAAATATAACAGAATGTAAATGCTACAATTGTGGCAAATTAGGACATTTAGCTAGAGATTGTAAAATGCCTAGGAATATAACCAAAAAACAAGTATCAGAAGTAGTAATAGAGAATGAAGAATACAGACAAATAGAATACATAGACTATAATTTAAACGATGACGATAGTATATACGAACTAACAGAATATGAGAAAACAGATAGTGAAAATGAGATAATAGAATACGAAACAGATAATGACTGAGACAGATATAAGAATTATAAGTAAAGAAGAATACCAAGATAGTGAAAGTACAGAGCAAAAAATAATATTTGATAATAATATGTTTGAACAAATAAAAGGAAAAGAATTAGATTTAAGTATAGATAAAATACTAGAAGTACCTAAACTAAGAAATTTCTTTAAAATAAGACAAGAAGAATATTACGTAGTAAGCCAAAAAGAACACATAATAGATTGCAAATATACTCAGGGTAAAGCTAAAATACCCAATTCCGGAATTGTAAATTGAGAGAGAACTTGTGGAATGGAGATTGCGGATGCCTTTGGCTTCCATCTCCTTTCTATTTATAAACAAAAATTTACAAGTGACTCTTTACAAGTGGCCTTTACTGTTCATAAACGACCTCTACTGTTTATGAATAGTAATTTGTGGCCGACACTTTACTATTCTACTTTGCGACTTTTGTTAAAGCAGCCGCCCTATTACTGTAGACTTTACGACTTTTGTACAAAAGAAAAAGTAAACTTTACATCTGTCTACGAAACAAAACAAAAAACTTTACAAATATCTTATCTTCTTTATCTGTTTGTTTTTACGTCATCTTTCACTATCTGAGCTTTTCTTTTTCTTCGTATTATCTCACTCCAGCTGTACTTCCGGTATCTTGTCCATATCTTCACCATGGCATTTTGAGCAATGGTGGTCGGGGTATTTTTGTCCGATAATTTTACAATATCTGGTCAATAGTGCTGGAGATATGTAGCTTTTCCGTATTGCTCTGGTGGTAGGTGTTTCTTCTCGTTTCAGCAAGCTGATTATCCATTGTCTTAATTCTTCCATATCAGCTTCTTTGTATTCTTTAGAATTTGCGTATATAATCGTCTGATCTCGTGAATAATAGTTCCAGACTGCATTTCCGTTTAGATAATTGTTAGCTAATTCATTTAATATTGTTGCGAGTCCTATTATCCTTTTGTTGGCATAGAACTCTCGTATCTCTGCACATGCTATTTCATCTTGTTGGTCTATTTTTTCAGGGATTATCATCTCTTTTGTAAGTCCAATTTTTACCACCTGTATGATGGGTTTTATCTCGTCAAGTAATATTTCTGCTGGGGCTGAATATATTTTTATGTAGAAGAAAGTCCCTTTGGTAATTCTTTTGTATGTAATGAAGGCCTTATGTATTTCGGGTATCATAGCTATTTCGTCTCCCGTTGCTATGTATACGGTGTTAAGTAACCCGTAATCATAGCAAGTTCTGACTAAGTTGGCATTAGTTTTTGGTTGTGCAATCAATTTATTATATCCTTGTAAATATTGGGTAACATAATCTTCTGCTGAGTTATCTGTGGTAGTAGATCTTGGATTTTTATTTAGGAAAGTCTGGATTCTGTGAATATTTTGTATATATCTGCTGGTAATATGGTTATGTGTCTGTTTATTTTGGTTTAGGCTTTCCCTATATGTTGTAGTTTGTGGTGGTGGAGTGAATGGTATATTTTTCTTGGGTGTAAATGGCTTGTCAAATAGTTGTTTTCTAATGGTATCTCTTCTTTCTGTTGTAGATCTTGAGGTACCTGCAACTGCAATAGGTGAAATGTTAGCTTGGGTTTTATGGAGTTTCCCAACGTCTCCTTTTAGCTCTGGAAGTTTAACGTCTTCCGATCGACGTAGTTCCGCGTTTTTTGAGTCACGCTGCTGACTACTAGCTTTGCCTTTTAGCTGCTGTATCTCTTCCTCCATACTTTCCACTTTTTTACAAAGTGTAGTTAGGAGTTCAAGTATCTGTTCCATTTTACCTTCTTCAGGTTTTGCATCTTGAGATGTAATCTGCAATTGTATTCTTTTCAGTTTTGATGACTTCAATTGTGAATGAGAAATTCAATATATTTAATACCAGTCTCCTTATCTCCTTTGTTGTTACAGAATCTTGTACTTTTCTAGTTATCCACCATTTTACTTGTGTATTATCTGTTCTAACAATAAATTTATTATAAACAATATATGGTTCGAATGCAAGTAAACATTTATATAATGCAAATAATTCTTTTCTGTTTATTTCCCATTTAATCTGTGGTTCCGTATATGATCCTGAGTGATATCTACAGTGATGTTCTATTTTTTCATTTTCATATTTGTATTTCAGTACTCCTCCATAGCTATGGTTACTAGAATCTGATTCCACTATATAGGTAAATTGTTTATTTTCATCCGGGAAATATAGTTTTGGTAATTTTTTACACATTTCTTTTATCTTTTTTATGTAGTTTCTGTCTTTTTCATCGAAATTATATTCTACATCCTTTTTTAATTTCCTTTGTAATGGTTTTAGATTTTCTGCTAACTTTGATATATATTCTCGTAGTTGGTTAACTAATCCTAAAAATGATTGTAATTTTTTCTTAGTATCTAATAATTCTTCAGAATTAATTATCTTTTGTACTATATGTGTTTGCATTTTTACTCCGTTTTTGTCTATCTGTATGCCTAGAAATTCTATTTGGTTTTTTAGTATCTCAGCTTTCTTTTCGCTTAAGCCTATTCCTGATATTTCTATTATGTGTATGAATTTTTCTAATAACCTTATATGTTCCTCTTTTGTTCTTGAGTAAAGTAGTATATCGTCTATGTATACTATACAATTTTCTAGTTGGTTGAAATAATTATCCATGAAGTGTTGGTATCTTCCTGGTGCATTTTTGTATCCAAAGGGTAATACGTTCCATTCGTAGAATCCTTGTGGTACAGTAAATGCTGTTAGTTGTTTTGATTCTTCTTCTAGCCTTAAGTGGTAAAATCCTGATTTACAATCGAATTTACTGAAGTAGTTATATCCTTGTATTTGCCTTATTTTTAGTACCTTATTTGGTATTGGGTAGTTATATGTTTTAGTTTTTGCATTTAGATTCCTATAATCTATTACCATTCTGCTTTTTCCTCTTTTTTGTTCATTATGTTTATTTACTATAAATGCCGGACTGTTATGTTTACTATTGCTTTCTTGTATGTAATTATTTTCTAGTAGTTCTTTTATATGCATCTGGAATTCTTTTTGATCTTCAAAATTATATCTCAATGGTTTTTGTGTTATTATACTATTCTCATCTATTAGTTCGATTTTTACTTTTGTTTTATGTTTTTCCCATCCTTGTAATGAGTTTTCATTATATAATGATTTTAACTTATCTTGTAATATTTGTATTTTATCTATTGTGAATATTATCATTTCAATCTTTTGGTCGTTTGGTGTTATATTTTCTAATTTTTGAGCAATTTTTTCGCTTCCTTTTATCCATGGCGTATTTTTTCTTATTTTATTGTTTACTCTTTTTGCTCCTATTTTCTTATTACATGGGGTAGTAAACCACCAATGTGTTTTTGTTATGGTATGTGGGTATAATTTTTCTAAAAATGGCATTCCTAATAATATATCTCTATTAGTGAATTCGTAACTATACATTTCTTCTATTATTAGTATTTTATCTCATATCTGTATTTTTATATTTTTAGCTTTATGTGTTATCATACTACCTTCATTGTTAAATCCAGTAACTATAAGTGGTGTTTTTAGTTTTTCCCATTTATCTTCTGGTAAGCAATTATGTTTACACATATTTGCTCCTGCTCCCGTATCTACCATAGGTGTGTAGTATCTATTGTAATATCCTTCTACTATAATTTTCATTAGTATATAGATTTTTGTCATTCTTTCATATTAGGGTCCTTTTAATGATTATCTTTTGTTTTCATAGTGTATTATTAGCTGTCTTTCATCTAGATTATAAGGTTTTACTATTTCCAGCCATTTTATTCCTAAAATAATATTATCTTTTCCTTGGTGTATTTTGAATTTTATCTTTATTTGTATTCCGCCAATAATTAATTCTTGTTCTGTACTTTGTTCCATATTTGTTAGTATTCCTGGTAATTCTGTATTTATATTCTCGTTTTTATCAATTTCTTCTTCTTTTACCAGTTCTCTTGTAATGTAGCTTTCAATTTGTCCTGTATCTATTTTTATTAGATATTTTCGTTGGTTTAGTATTCCTGTTATATAATATTGATAGGGTTGTATTTCATTTATTCTTTGTTCTAATAATCTTGGTTGCATTTCATAATCTATCCTTCTTGAGGTACTATTTCTAGATGATGATGGTGTATCATAGTTTATTCTTTTTGATGTGCTTAATCTTTCTTTTACTATTTCTAGATCTTCTTCAATGTCTATTTCTTTGTAACTATAATCATTATTATCAATGATAGTAACTATTTTATCGAAAGGATTTTCTATTTTAATTCTTTGGATTTTATTTCTAGCCATTATTTTATGTTTTGTTGTTAATACATATAGATTTTTACATCTTGCTGTAAATATTTTACTGCCTGGTGCTAGCTCTATTCCTGACATTTTCCAGTATAGTACTAGTGATTTATCTATGTTTCTGTCATCTAATGCTACTGAGTAGTTAGCACTTATTATAAATTTAAATTTTTGGTATATTAAATTTCCTTTAACTGCGCTTATTATACTTTTTTCTATTGGGTGGATAATTCTGTCATCTGCTAAATATATTTCAATTGGTGTATCTATTCCTTCTCTAAAACATGCTTTTATAAGTATTTCTGTTCCTCCTAAATGTACATATTTTATCGGATTTTTAGCTTTTATTTCTTGAATTTCTTTGTTTATTATCTTTTTATTTATTATGGGTATTTTAGCTTTACCCTGAGTATATTTGCAATCTATTATGTGTTCTTTTTGGCTTACTACGTAATATTCTTCTTGTCTTATTTTAAAGAAATTTCTTAGTTTAGGTACTTCTAGTATTTTATCTATATTTAAATCTAATTCTTTTCCTTTTATTTGTTCAAACATATTATTATCAAATATTATTTTTTGCTCTGTACTTTCACTATCTTGGTATTCTTCTTTACTTATAATTCTTATATCTGTCTCAGTCATTATCTGTTTCGTATTCTATTATCTCATTTTCACTATCTGTTTTCTCATATTCTGTTAGTTCGTATATACTATCGTCATCGTTTAAATTATAGTCTATGTATTCTATTTGTCTGTATTCTTCATTCTCTATTACTACTTCTGATACTTGTTTTTTGGTTATATTCCTAGGCATTTTACAATCTCTAGCTAAATGTCCTAATTTGCCACAATTGTAGCATTTACATTCTGTTATATTTTTCTTAGTTCTGTGAGGTCTTTTTTGTTTGTAATTTTTTATATAGTATCTTTTTCTTGGCTTTTTATACTTGTATTTTGTTTTAAATGGTCTGTATTTTTTGATTCTTTTCTTGTATTTATATTTATTTGTGCATCCAAATTGTGGTGCTGTTCTAGTTGTGCAACATGCTAAGTTTTTTACTAATATTTTTTCCATTTTCATATCTTCTTTATGTTTTTCGCATAATTTTGTAAACCATTTTTGTAAAAATTTTATTCTAGATCTTAGTGTATCTACCAATCCTGACTCTTGCCATTCTTTAGTTATTTTTGAACTAAATGGTTCTGGTAATTTCGCATAGTATAATTTTCTTATTTCTTTACTTTCCTCATTCGTATATAGTCCTTTATAGTAGTATTCTTTAAATGCACATGTGTATTCATCCATATAACTCATCTTACATATACTTAATTTATTCAGTAGATTTCTGTTTAGTTCTTTATCTTTTTGTCGTTCATCTATTTCGGTAGTCATACTACTAAATTCATTTCTTATTGCCATTTCATATTTATTTAATATGTCTATAGATGTTGTTGCTGGTTCATTATTAATTTTCTTATTATTTCTTAATGTTTCTAAACTTTCTGGTGATAAATTTTGTAACCATATTTTAGCTGTTCCTATAAGTGTCCTTTCTACATATCCAGGGGTATCTGTTATTAATATTTTATTATCTATTAGTTGTTTTGAAATATATCCTATCCATAATTGGATTGTTTTATTTGTATCTGCTACACAGTCTAAATCTAAAAAGTTATATTGTTCTATGTTTTGTCTAGGTGTCCAGTTTTTATTTAGACTTTTATTCCATAGTGTTTTATTTCTATTTTCTCTTTCGTAAGTGTAATAAGTTGGGCTAGTATCTAATCTCTTTGGACTTCTAGTTCCTGAAGTACTAGGTTTTTCATCTACATCTTCTACATTAATTTCTATGTTGTTTTCTCTTTCTATTAGGTTAGTATAGGTTTCCGAAGTTTCTGAATATTTATCTAAATCTTCATCATTTTGTTCGCTTATATCGTCTATCCCTATTTTAGGTTGATTTTCTATTGTTCCTGATTCTTCTAATAATATTTTGAATTTTTCTATTTCTTCTGTGAGTTTTAACTCTTCTCGTTGTTTTTCTTTAGCTTTTAATTTTTCTTCATATAATTGTTTAAGTTTTTCTAATTCTTTTTCTAGTTCTTGGATTTTCGTGTCTTTTTCTTCTTTAATTTGCTGAACTTCTGTTTGTGCTTGTTTTTTAATTTTTTCTATTTCCTTTTTTCTGTCTATTTCTTCATTTTCTCTGTTTATTCTTACCATTGCTGTTAGACTATCTTCTAGTTTTGCTGATTCTTTTTCTAACATTAGATATAGTTGATCTCCTATCTTTTTAAATCTTCGTCCTAAATTTGAGTGTACAATTTTTATTTCTAGTCCTTTTTGACTTGTATATTTTTCTTCTTCTACAGCATATTCTTCTTTATTCATGGAAGTCCGTGTTGTAATTTATATTCTAGGTGTTGTAGTTTGATTTCTAAATAGAATATTTCTTTCCTTTGTGTTTTTATTGATGTGTGACATACTCCTGCAGTTATGTTGTAGATTAACCTTTCCTTTCTGAATTCAATTTTATCAGTTATTTCATTTATTTTATTAAGTAGTTGTCGTCTATATTCTTCGCTGTTATCGATATTATTTCTCATTTTTGCTTTTTTAGATATTTTATATAATTATATTCTATTTTTGAAATTAGGTCTATTAAGTATTCGAGTCTAATGTTGTTTGTTTTATTTGAGCTTAATTGCTTATATTCAGGATATAACATTTTTAATTGATTCTTTAATTTTTTGACTTTTTTCTGAATATGTCCTTTTCTTGACTTCCGTAGTTCTTTATTCATTAGTCTTGTATAAACATTTTATTATAATATTCGATTTTTAGTGGTTCTACTCTCTGTATTTCTTTTATATTTTCTAGTGCATATTCTAAATATTCTAGATCTCTATTTCTCATATATTTTCTTATATTTTCTTCTAATAAAAGTTCTAACAGTCTTATGTTTTCTACAGTATCTAACAAATATTTCATATATTCGTAGTTTATCATTTCTAATCTGAATTTTTATCTAATTTTCTAATTTCTTCTATAGTCATCTCCTTCCAGCCTTGGTTCATTAATTCTATGGTTTCATTGAGTTCTGTTATTTCTTCTAATATCTGGACTAAGATTTTTATCATACATAGGATAAGTATCTGATATCTACGATCTTTACCTGGTTGGTTTGAATTCATTTTATGAATTTTTTCTAAACATAATATTCCCTCTAATCTCTTTAGGCATTATTTGAAATTATCCAGTTATTATAATGCAAATATTTGTAATATATATATATATATATATATATATATATATATATATATATATATATATATATATATATATATATCTTTCATAGAGAATCGAGGGTTATCGACCATTGAAACATGTGACCAATATTTCTGACAGCTAGGTGGTCACACCAAACTATGCCCTACTATCAGTGCAAACTAACATCTCTTGACTAATGATTTGGAACTTCAGTAAAGGAAATTCACACAGTGAGAGAATTCACATAAGAAAGTACCTAACCACACCCCATCATAGAGTATACCTACTCATGAAAGTTTCACAAAAATATATGCACAAAATCACCTATAGGTAGTTCAGTCTCTCAGATTTCAAAGCACAGAAAGAAAGAAAAAAATCAGTTGTTAAGATTATTTAAAGGCTCAGTACAACTATTTCAATTAACAATGTAAACAAAGAGCTGACAATCACATTAATTCAGAATTACAGTAAAAGATCATTCACACAGCAAAGTGACTCATTTAGTCAATTGAGCAAACATCTTACGGGCAACAAGTTTTCCGGATAGATTCACAACTAAAAGGAGTTGGATTATTCCCCCAATTTGGGATTTCAAATCTCAAGTTACAGCATAACATCAGCCACAATCCCATAATGTTCTCCCAACAAAAAAGAGTATCAGTCATCATCTTTAACCCACAACAAAGAGAATTCGAACAAGGCACAATAGCCCAAGCAATAGAATATTCTCAATACATAAAGTTGGTAATACAGAGAAGAGTTCGAGATTTCATACCTGACGTTGTTCGATTTGAAGATAAGAGAGGAAATTGTGGCTGTTTTCTATCCTTCTATGGCTTTTTTTCCTTGAAATCCAACCAACCACTTTCTATTTGACGACTGTGAGAGTTTCTTTCTCCTCGTCTTTTTATGCCTTTCAAGTTTCAATCCATTCAACCTGTGCTGTAAAAATACACTAAACAACCCTTCTATTATGACTTAGTTATCAAAAGAACCCCTTTATTTTAAAATTAATATTTACACTCCTAATACTATAAAATTCTACACTTACACCCCTTTTAATATAGGAAAACTTATAAAGTTGCCCATAAAAATTAAAATATTTACATGAGCATGCCCCTTTACTTTTAATGCCCCCAAAGATAAATACACAAAATACCCCATTTAATTTGTTCTTTTTTTGGGCTTACGTTTGTCTCATACATGTCACTATCATGATATTAATTTATTTCTTTTTCTCTCTCTTTCTTTAATTTATTTCTTTTTTTAAATTAATTTAAGTTTTGGTTACTATTTTTTGGTCTTTTCTTTTTATTTTTTATTTTACTTTTTTAATTAAAAAAATACATTAGCTAACTATATTTAGACTACTAAAAATATAGAAAAATTAAATAATTTAATTACAACAAGAAGTAATTTACAAAAAAAAAATACTAAAATCACTAGCTTATTTATTAAACTTAAAATTAATAAAAAAATATTCTTTAAAGAATAATTTTTTTCAAATCGTTATTCTTATTTTTTTAACCATAATCTAATTTCATGCTTAAATCCGGCTCTTTTTTTATTGTTCAATTTTTTTATTTTTCTACTCCTTTTTTCTTGTTTTTCTTTATTCTTTATCTTTTTTCTCTTATTTTGTTATTTTTTTCTCAAATTATATTTTTTTTATCGTAATCTAATTTCACTCTCAAATTTGATTCAATTTTTTTATTTTTTATTTTATTTTTTCATCTTATTTTTTATTTTTGTTTTTTCTAATGTATTTTTATTTTTTTCATAATCTAATTTTATTTTTTTGTCTTTTTCTTTAAATTCTACTTTTTAATATTTTTGGTATCATTGAAATATCCTCTAGTCCTCTAATGTACACTCTTCAATCCTACATGATATTACCACAGTATATTTATATATCGACATGGTATCATGGAGAATTGTTACGGTCCTTCTATAAGACACTCTTTAATCCTCCATGATACCATCATAATATATCTATCTACTAGCATAGTTAATTAAGGTCGGCTTTATCCCTATTGTTACGACCCATTTTCGAACCCGCATTCAAAAACGTTCCATAACTTCAGCTCTTTGTGAAAAATATAGAGTCGCCACCTAATTTTAGGAAAATTAAGAAACTAATTTAAAAAGGGTAATTTTAGAAAAACCTTTTAATAAAAAAAAATCAGAGTTTTGAGTAAGGGTTCTGGTTATCTCCCGAGAAAGATGTTAAGCACCTCGGAAAATCCACAATGCGATTGACCGGCGAACTTTAAAATAATTTGTGACTAAAAGTATATAACTTGTTTGTAAAAAGAAAAAATTAAAAAAATGAATTAAAGAAATATTTGTCATTATATTTTATCAACTCAAATGAAACATTTTGATTACTTGTTTGTGCAATTTAAGACTTTACAGGGCACCTCTATTTTATAATGTGATAATAAAATATTATTGAATTATTAATTAAATATCTATTGCCTAGAAAATACTAGGAAATTACTAAATCCATCTTCAAATTACACATACCAGAGGCATCAAATTGAGATAAGGGGGTGAGGGACTAAAGTTAGTTAACACATTCTATCAAATTGAGAGGAACTAATCATTGACTTGATGAGGAAAAGAAGGAAAATGCAGACAAGGAAACTAAACATATTAATCAAGTCTTTAATCAAACCTAGAGGCTTTCAAAGACAAATTTTCATCAACAACATAATCGGATTATCCTAACTGCTATGTAAACTGGTCTAACAAACTTTAAGATGCCAAAAATATTCATCGTCATACCAGAAGCTAACCATGTAGTCCTAATAGAATCACCTCACGTAAAAAAAACATATAAGTGGAGTTGATTAACATATGAGTTAAATTGTGACATTCTAATATCTCACTCGACACACATAATTTACCAGAAAGTAAGGAGGCGGGAAAGAACGTAGATTCAATTTAATATTAATCATAGTAATAGAAAAAATCAAGAATTCATAGTTAGATATTATATTTGAACTACTCTAGTATCTAAACAGATAACACATGGAGAAAATGAATATATAAAAATGAAGATTACATCATGGCTAGATTAACTTGACAAATTCTAGCTCTTTACCGAAAATTGCATGAAGGAAGCACATTACAAACCTAACACATAAACTAGCCAATTCCCTCAAAATAAGAAAATAAAAAATAGAAATGCATGAACTGAACTTAGTTCCATCATGGAAAGCAAACTGGAAAAGAATATAAAAGAGAAAATTAACAATCTGACAGAATTATAACTAAACTAATCTACATGTTTGTGTTGTTTGTCGGGTGTATTGGGCCGCTGTTGTTTGCTAGAAGTAAAGGAGAAGTGTGGTATTTAGGCTTATAGGAATAAATGGGTTGCTGGGTAGTATTAGTATTAAGTGGGCTGTTTGAAATGTTTTGGGGTCCAAAAATTTTAAGAAAGGGGCTAAAATTGTGATTTAAAAAAATATTGCTAAAATTGTGATTTAAAAAAATATTGCTAAAATTGGATTTAAATTGTAGTCAAAAAATTTATTTTAATAGAATATTTAAATTGACTAAAATTATTTTGAGGTAAACTGAGATGAATTATTTTTCAATCAATTAGCCAAGCTTCTTAAACTTAACAAAGTAAAATAATTATTTGCAATAAACTAATTATCAAAATTAAGCCGTAAATGACTTTTGATTCGCAAAAATGATATACGTACTTCATTAAACCAATTATTCTTGATATAAAAAAATAATTTTCAAACTGACCAAATAGACATATTTAATATTCATTATTTATATAAAAATATATATCACATACGTTAGGATATTTTGCCAAATGAAAAATAGCAAAATCACACAAAAATATTTAAGAAAATAGTTTTGATTATGTAAAATAAATATTTCACTCTATTTGTAATTTGAGAAGCTTGAATAATTAACTAAAGATATGGAGGGCCAAAATTGGGTGTCAACACCTATAGGGAGAAAATCCTCAGTCCTTAGTGATACAATTATAGCATGTCTATATACTGTCATAGTATCATTTAGGTCTACTTTAGTCCTCAATGATACCATCACAATATATCTATATACTAGTGTGGTGTCATTGAGGGGTGCTTCAGTCCTTCAATAAGACTCCTCAGTCCTCCATGATACCATCATAATATATCTATATACTGTCATGACATCATTGAGTTCTTCTTTAGTTCTTCAATAAGACACTCTTCAGCCCTCCATGATACCTTCACAGTATACCTATATAATATTGTGGTATCATTGAGGTCTTTTTCAGTCCTTCAGCATGACACTCCTCAGTCCTCTATGACACCATCATAGTATATATATATATACTAGCATGATATCATTAAGGTCTGCTTCAGTCTTTCAGTAAGAAACTTTGTAGTATTTAATGATACCATCACGGTATATCTATATATTGTCATGGTATCATTGAGGTCTGTTTTAGTCCTCACTTATACTATCATAATATATCTATATGTTGTCATGGTATCACTGAGGCTTGCTTCAATCCTTCAGTGAGACACTCCTCAATTCTCTATAATACTATCACAATATACCTATATAATATCATGGTATCATTCAAGTCTGTTTTAGTCCTTAATGATAACATCACAATATATCTATATACTGTCATAGTATTATTAAGGTTTTCTTTTGTCCTTCAGTGAGACACTTATCTGTCCTTCATGATACTATCATAGTATATCTATATAGTAGCATGATATCATTAAGGTCTTTTTCGGCCTTATACTGAGGAACTTCTGAGTCTTCAATGATACCATTACAATACATTTATATACTGTCATGGTATCACTGAGGTTTTCTTCAATCCTCTATGATGTCATCACAACATATTTATATACTGGTATGGTATAGAGGTTTGCGTCAATCCTTCAATATACGTAACAGTATATCTATATACTATCGTGGTATCATTGAGGTCTGCTTCAATTCTTCAATGAGACACTCCTCAACCCTCCATGATACCATCACAGTATACCTATATAATATTGTAGTATCAATGAGGCCTTTTTTAGTCTTTCAGCGAGACACTCCTCAGTCATGCATGATACCATCATAGTATATCTATATACTGTCATGGTATCATTGAGGTCTGTTCCAGTCCTCACTTATACTATCATAATATATCTATATGTTGTCATGATATCATTGATGTTTGCTTCAGTCTTTCAGCGAGACACTCCTTAGTCCTCTATGATACCATCACCGTATATTTATATACTAGCATGGTATCATTGAGGTTTGCTTCAGTCATTCGTGAGACTCCTCAGTCCTCCATGATATTATCACAATATATACTGAAGTTTGCTTCAATGAGACACTTTTCAGTCCTTTACGATACCCACATGGTATATACCATATATTGACAATGTATCATAAAATGGATAAAAGAATTGAAAAAAATAAAACAAAAAAGAAGCAAACAAGAAAAAATAAAAACCAACAAAAGGAGCCAACGGGAGAAATAAAATAAGACAAAAAAAGTCATAATCTAATCATTTGAATTTTTATATTTTATTTGTCTAAAAATTATTAGTTAATATTTTTATTTTAAAAAATAAAAATAGAGAAAAGAGCAAAAACAAAGAGGATAAACTAACAAAATCATTGAGGTATGCTTTCTTCCTTCAATGAGACACTTCTCAGTCATTCGTGATACCATCATAGTATATTTATATACTTGCATGGTATCATTCAGGTCTACTTTGATCCATCAGTGAGGCACTTCTGAGTCCTATATGATACCTGCATGGTATATATCATATACCCAGGTATCATGGAATTTACCTTTAATTTTGATATTTTTATTTTTACTTTATATCAATTTCAGCAAGTTAATTTTTGTAAAATAATTACAAAAGATAGAGCCATATTTTAGATATAAGTTTTGTTTTCATTTGCAAAAGCAAAAAAAAAAATATAAAAATAAAATTTTCATTACTTTATATTTCAATAAATAAACTAGTGGATTTTAGTATTTCTTTAAAAAATTACTTTCTATTGTAGTCTAGTTATTTATTTTTATTAATATAGAATAGTTAGTTTATTTTTTTACTTTGTATTTTAGTTTTTTAAAAAAAACAAAAATATAGAAAGGGACAAACAAAAGATAAGGTAACAAAAAAAAGTAAAAGGAATCAAGAGAAAAAACAGAAAAAATAAATAAAATAAAATAAAATAAAAAATAAAAAAAATAAATAATGAAAACATTAGCAAATAATATTTCTGATAAAGAAAAAAAGAGATAAAAGAATAAAAATAATAAATGAAAAAAGGACAAAACAATAAATGAAAGGATAAAAGCAATAAATGAAAGGATAAAATCGATAAATTGAAAGACAAAAAAAAAGAGAAAAAAAAGGCGTGCAAAGGAGAATGTATTTTGGGTAAACTTTGCTTAAATGAGTATTAATGAAATTAGTATGAAAAAGAGAAAATCAGGGTAATTATTTTACTTTTATGTGATACTTTACGTACTTTTCCCTTTAATATAATCCGTAATTAAATGTATTAAAATATAAATTAAATTATAAATAAAATATACTTTTTTTAGAGTTACTTTTATGAAATTATCAATTGAAGATAAATAATTTGACAAAAAAATTATTTATGCTTTTAATTAGAAGAATAATAAATATTTCTAAGGCATTTATCGTTGGAAAATCATATATAGAAATGAATTGATTATTTAATAAGATATACCAACTATTAATAAATAATTTTCTTACATTTGAATAAGAAAGCTCTGTAATTTTATTTAATTATAATATTTATTTTATAGAATTTTTTTAAAATTTTATATTTATTTATTTATTTGCTTTAAAATTATCTTAAATATATGTAGTTAGATGAAGTTACATTTGTGTAGAATTTTCATAATATAAAAGGTTTTAATTTTTTTTTTAGAAAGGGATAACATCATAAGGGGGTGTAAGTGCAAAATTTTCATAAATATAAGGGATGTAAGTGTTTGATTATAAAATATAGGGGGTGTATCTGTAATTATTTATTGTAGTTATAAGATGAAAACTGACAAAATGACATAAAAGTAGTACTTTTTCTGTTAACTTTTATTTATCCACTATACTAAAAATAAATATCGATTTTTACTTATCTAATATAGAAAATCAATAGATAATTTACCAATTTAATTTCTATTTGACCTTTATTATTAAGTACTATAATTATTTTTAATTCATTACAATGAGTAAGATGACTTATTGTTACACTCCGTAAGTTTCTGACGTTTAGTATGTTAGTGATGCTGATAAAATAAAATGATAGGGCGCTCGTCACCAGGCCATGTAGGCTGCGCACAGCCAAAATTTGGGGCCGAACGGAGACGGTCAGTCAATCTCGAGAAATCCGTGGGCTAACACACATCGAAAATCGCGAAAATAGTAAATTCTCATTTATGCGAAAAATAGTGATGCCGATCAGATGAAATGATAGGGCGCTCGTCACCAGGCCATGTAGGCTGCGCACAGCCAAAATTTGGGGCCGAACGAGACGGTCAGTCAATCTCGAGAAATCCGTGGGCTAAAACACACCAAAAATCGCGAAAAATATTCGTATGTTGGTTGAGAGTTTTAGAATGTCATATGTACGAGGAAAGGGCCCGGGGAAAGGCCGAATGAGTGCAAAGTCGGGATTTCGTGGGAGGAGGCCGAACCAAGCTGCCCAGAGGGGCAAAATGGCACGGAGCAGCTCCTCCGCATTAGCCAACGTGGCACGGAGCAGAATCAGCGCGATGGGCAGAGTGCCACTTTGCCTTGTCTGCTGCCTCAAGAATATAAAGGCCTCACACTTTGAAATTAGATCATTATTTGCAAATCACGGCCAGAACAGAGGGAGAACGAAGGAAAACATTTAATAATCGTCCGATTACGCCACTAAACGCTGTCCAAATTTAAATTAACTCCGGGTACTGAAGTATAAAGCTGTAGGGAGCATCGTTACAGAGTTATTTTCGTAAAATACACCCGGAAAATCGTTGTCACGCCGAGCTTAAGTTGATGGAAATGTTCCAAACTAGTGTCAATACGATCACGTGTCTAAAGTAAGTATTTTTCCCTTCTAGATTTCCGAGAAATTATGAGTTTTTGATCGTCTTTCAATAAGTTGAAGTATAGTCAGTATATATATATATATAAAGCAGCCCTATTCCTTTGTTAAATATGATTACAATTGAGAAGGGCAGTTGAACACGAGCCGAAACTCGCCAGTTAATCGGTAAACAGCAAACGAGGTATGTTAAGGCATTTTCTTTCGGCAAGTTAGTTTCTTCAGCATAGTAGTCCAGTATGAATCCCAGTAAAGCATGTCTGGAGACGACGCTCGTCACCAGGCCTTATAGGCTGCGCACAGCCAAAATTTGGGGTCGAATGGAGACGGGCAATCAAATCTCGAGAAATCCGTGGGCTAACATACACCGAAAATCGCGAAAATCATAAATTTTTATTTATGCGAAAAATAGTGATGCTGATCAAATAAAATGATGGGTCTCTCGTCACCAGGCCTTATAGGCTGCGCACAGCCAAAATTTGGGGCCGAACGGAGACCGTCAGTCAATCTTGAGAAATCCATGGGCTAACACACATCAAAAATTGCGAAAATCGTAAATTCTTATTTATGCGAAAAATAGTGATGCTGATCAAATGAAATGATAGGGCGCTCCTCGCCAGGCCTTGTAGGCTGCGCACAACCAAAATTTGGGGCTGACAGAGACGGTCAATTAAATCTCGAGAAATCCGTGGGCTAACATACACCGAAAATCGCGCAAATAGTAAATTCTCATTTATTCAAAAAATAGTGATGCTGATCATTTGAAATGATAGGGCGCTCGTCACCAGGCCTTGTAGGATATGCGCAACCAAAATTTGGGGCCAAACGGAGACGGTCAATCAAATCTCGAGAAATCCGTGGGCTAACATACACCGAAAATCGCAAAAATCATAAATTCTCATTTATGCGAAAAATAGTGATGTCGATCAATTAAAATGATAGGGCGCTCGTCACCAGGCCTTGTAGGCTCTGCGCAGCAAAAATTTGGGGCCAAACGGAGACGGTCAATCAAATCTCGAGAAACCCGTGGGCTAACATACATTGAAAATCGCAAAAATCGTAAATTCTCATTTATGCGAAAAAGAGTGATGCCTATCAATTGAAATGATAGGGTGCTCGTTACCAGGCCTTGTAGGTTACGCACTGCCAAAATTTGGGGCCAAACGGAAACGGTCAATAAATCTTGAGAAATCTGTGGGCTAACAAACACCGAAAATCGCGAAAATTGTAAATTCTCATTTATGCGAAAAATAGTGATATCGATCAAATGAAATGATGGGGCGCTCGTCACTAGACCTTGTAGGCTGCGCACAGCCAAAATTTGGGGCCGAACGGAGATGGTCAGTCAAATCTCGAGAAATCCGTGGGCTAACATACACCGAAAATGACGAAAATCGTAAATTCTCATTTATGCAAAAAATAGTGATGCCGATCAAATGAAATGATGGGTCGCTCGTCACCAGGCCTTGTAGGCTGCGCACAACTAAAATATGGGGTCGAACTGAGACGGTCAGTCAATCTCGAGAAATCCGTGGGCTAACAAACACCGAAAATCGCGAAAATCGTAAATTCTTATTTATGCAAAAAATAGTGATGCCGATCAAATGAAATGATAGGGCGCTTGTCACCAGGCCTTGTAGGCTGCGCACAGCCAAAATTTGGGACCGAACGGAGACGGTCAATTAAATCTCGAGAAATCCGTGGGCTAACAGACACCGAAAATCGCAAAAAAATCATAAATTCTCATTTATGCGAAAAATAGTGATGCCGACCAAATGAAATGATAGGGTGCTCGTCACCAGGCCATGTAGGTTGCAAACAACCAAAATTTGGGGCCGAACGGAGACAGTCAATTAAATCTTGAGAAATCCGTGGGCTAACATACATCGAAAATCGCAAAAATTGTAAATTCTCATTTATGCAAAAAATAGCGATGCCAATCAAATGAAATGATAGGGCGCTCGTCACCAGGCCATGTAGGCTATGCGCAGCCAAAATTTGGGCCAAACGGAGACGGTCAGTCAAATCTCGAGAAATCCGTGGGCTAACACACACCAAAAATCACAAAAATTGTAAATTCTTATTTATGCGAAAAATAGTGATGCCGATCAAATGAAAAGATAGGGAGCTCATCATCAGGCCTTGTAGGCTGCGCACAGCTAAAATTTGGGATCGAACGGAGACTTTTAATTAAATCTAGAGAAATCCGTGGGCTAACACGCACCGAAAATAGTGAAATTCGTAAATTCTCATTTATGCAAAAAATAGTGATGTCGATCAAATGAAATGATAGGGCGCTCGTCGCCAGGCCATGTAGGCTGCGCACAGCCAAAATTTGGATCCGAACGGAGCCGGTCAATTAAATCTCGAGAAATCTGTGGGTTAACATACACCGAAAATCGTAAAAATCATAAATTCTCATTTATGCAAAAAATAGTGATGCCGATAAAATGAAATGAGAGGGCGCTCGTCACCAGGCCTTGTAGACTGCGCACAGCTAAAATTTGGGGACAAACGGATACGGTCAATCAAATCTCGAGAAATCCGTGGGCTAACATACACCGAAAATCGCGAAAATCATAAATTCTCATTTATGCGAAAAATAGTGATGCCGATCAAATGAAATGATAGGACGTTTGTCACCAGGCCTTGTAGGCTGCGCACAATTAAAATTTGGGGCCGAACGGAGACGGTCAATTAAATCTCGAGAAATTCGTGGGCTAACAAACACCGAAAATCGCAAAAAAGTTGTAAATTCTCATTTATGCGAAAAATAGTGATGCCGAACAAATGAAATGATAGGGTGCTCGTCACCAGGCCATGTAGGCTGCGCACAACAAAAATTTGGGGCCGAACGGAGACAGTCAATTAAATCTTGAGAAATCCGTGGGCTAACATACATCGAAAATCGCGAAAATTTTAAATTCTCATTTATGCAAAAAAATAGCGATGCCGATCAAATGAAATTATAGGGCGCTCATCACCAGGCCATGTAGGCTATGCGCAACCAAAATTTGGGCCAAACGGAGACGGTCAGTCAAATCTCGAGAAATTCGTGGGCTAACACACATCGAAAATCGCAAAAATTGTAAATTCTTATTTATGCGAAAAATAGTGATGTCGATCAAATGAAATGATAGGGAGCTCATCACCAGGCCTTATAGGCTGCGCACAGCCAAAATTTGGGGCCGAACGGAGACTGTCAATTAAATCTAGAGAAATCCGTGGGCTAACACGCACCGAAAATAGCAAAATTCGTAAATTCTCATTTATGCGAAAAATAGTGATGCCGATCAAATGAAATGATAGGGCGCTCGTAACCAGGCCATGTAGGCTGCGTACAGCCAAAATTTGGATCCGAATGGAGCCGGTCAATTAAATCTCGAGAAATCTGTGGGTTAACATACACCGAAAATCGCAAAAATCATAAATTCTCATTTATGCAAAAAATAGCGATGCCGATTAAATGAAATGATAGGGCGCTCGTCACCAGGCCTTGTAGACTGCGCGCAGCCAAAATTTGGGGCCAAACGGATACAGTCAATCAAATCTCGAGAAATCCGTGGGCTAACACACACCAAAAATCGCGAAAATCATAAATTCTCATTTATGCGAAAAATAGTGATGCAGATCAAATGAAATGATGGGGCGCTCATCACCAGGCCTTGTAGGCTACGCAAAAAAATATTTGGAGCCGAACGGAGACTATCAGTCAAATCTCGAGAAATTCATGGGCTAACACGCACCGAAAATAGCGAAATTCGTAAATTCTCATTTATGCGAAAAATAGTGATGTCGATCAAGTGAAATGATAGGGCGCTCGTCACCAGGCCATGTAGGCTGCGCACAACCAAAATTTGGATCCGAACGGAGACGGTCACTTAAATCTCGAGAAATCCGTGGGCTAACATACACCGAAAATCGTGAAAATCATAAATTCTCATTTATGCGAAAAATAGTGATGCCGATAAAATGAAATGATAGGGCGCTCGTCACCAGGCCTTGTAGACTGCGCACAGCTAAAATTTGGGGACAAACGGATACGGTCAATCAAATCTCGAGAAATCTGTGGGCTAACATACACCAAAAATCGCGAAAATCATAAATTCTCATTTATGCGAAAAGTAGTGATGCCGATCAAATGAAATGATGGGACGCTCCTCACCAGGCCTTGTAGGCTGCGCAAAACAAAACTTGGGGCCGAACGGAGACGATTAGTCAAATCTCGAGAAATTCGTGGGCTAACACACACCGAAAATCGCGAAAATCGTAAATTCTTATTTATGCGAAAAATAGTGATGCCGATCAAATGAAATAATAGGGCACTCGTCACCAGGCCCTGTAGGCTGCGCACAGCCAAAATTTGAGGTTGAACGGAGACGGTCAATCAAATCTGCTAACATACACTGAATATTGCGAAAATCATAAATTATCATTTATGCTAAAAAATAGTGATGCCGATCAAATGAAATAATGGGGCGCTCCTTACCAAGCCTTTTAGGCTGCACGCAACCTAAATTTTTGGCCGAACGGAGAGGGTTAGTCAAATCTCGAGAAATTCGTGGGATAACACACACCGAAAATCACAAAAATCGTAAATTCTTATTTATGCGAAAAATAGTGATGCCGATCAAATGAAATGATAGGGAGCTCATCACCAGGCCTTGTAGGCTGCGCACAGTCAAAATTTGGGGTCGAACGGAGACGTTCAAGTAAATCTCGAGAAATCCGTGGGTTAACAGACACCGAAAATCGCGAAAATTATAAATTCTAATTTATGCCAAAAATAGTGATGCCGACCAAATGAAATGATAGGGCGCTCGTCACCAGGCCATGTAGGCTGCGCAGTGCCAAAATTTGGGGCCGAACGAAGACTGTCAATTAAATCTCGAGAAATCCGTGGGCTAACATACACCGAAAATCGCGAAATTCGTAAATTCTCATTTATGCGAAAAATAGTGATGCCGATCAAATGAAATGATGGATCTCTCATTACCAGGCCTTATAAGCTATGCGCAGTCAAAATTTGGGCCAAACGGAGACGGTTAGTCAAATCTTGATAAATTTGTGGGCTAGCATACACCGAAAATAGCGAAAATTGTAATTCTCATTTATGCGAAAAATAGTGATGCCGATCAAATGAAATGATAAGGCGCTCGTCAAAAGGCCCTGTAGGCTATGTGTTGCCAAAATTTGGGGCCATACGGAGACGGTTAATCAAACCTCGAGAAATTTGTGGCCTAACATACACCGAAAATCGCAAAAATCATAAATTCTCATTTATGCCAAAAGTAGTGATGCCGATCAATTAAAATGGTAGAGCGCTCGTCACCAAGCCTTGTAGGCTGAGCACAACAAAAATTTGGGGCCGAACAGAGACGGTCAATTAAATCTCGAGAAATTCATGGGTAAACATACACCGAAAATCGCGAATATAGTAAATTCTCATTTATGCAAAAACTAGTGATGCCGATAAAATAAAATGATAGGGTGCTCGTCACCAGGCCTTGTAGGTTGCCCACAACCAAAATTTGGGGCCAAACATATACAGTCAATCAAATCTCGAGAAATCCATGGGCTAACATACACCGAAAATCGCGAAAATCATAAATTCTCATTTATGCAAAAAATAGTGATGCCGATCAAATGAAATGATGGGGCGCTCGTCACCAGGCCTTGTAGGCTGCGCACAACTAAAATTTGGGGCCGAACGAAGACGATCAGTCAAATCTCGAGAAATTTGTGGGCTAACACACACTGAAAATCGCGAAAATCGTAAATTCTCATTTATACGAAAAATAGTGATGCCGACCAAATGAAATGATAAGGCACTCGTCACCAGGCCATGTAGGCTGCGCACAGCCAAAATTTGGGGCTGAACGGAGATGGTCAATTAAATCTCAAGAAATCTGTGGGCTAACATACACCGAAAATCGCAATAATTGTAAATTCTCATTTATGCGAAAAATAGTGATGCCGATCAAATGAAATGATAGGGCGCTCGTTACCAGACCTTGTAGGCTATGCGCAGCAAAAATTTGGGGCCAAATGGAGACGGTCAATCAAATCTCGAGAAATCCGTGGGCTAACATACACCGAAAATCGCAAAAATCGTAACTTCTCATTTATGCGAAAAATAGTGATGCCGACCAAATGAAATAATAGGGCACTCGTCACTAGGCCATGTAGGCTGCACACAACCAAAATTTGAGACCGAACGGAGAGGGTCAATTAAATCTCGAGAAATCCGTGGGTTAACATACACCGAAAATCGCAAAAATCGTAAATTCTCATTTATGCGAAAAATAGTGATGCTGGTCAAATTAAATGCTAGGGCGCTCGTTACCAGGCCTTGTAGGCTATGCGCAGCCAAAATTTGAGGCCAAAACGAGACGATCAATCAAATCTCGAGAAATCCGTGGGCTAACATACACCGAAAATCGTGAAAATCATAAATCTCAATTATGCAAAAAATAGTGATGCTGATCAAATGAAATAATAGGGCGCTCATCACCAAGCCTTGTAGTCTATGCAAAGCCAAAATTTGGGGCCGAATGGAGACGGTCAGTCAAATCTCGAAAATCTGTGGGCTAACACACACCGAAAATTGCGAAAATCATAAATTCTCATTTATGCGAAAAATAGTGATGCAGATCAAATGAAATGATAGGGAGCTCGTCACCAGGCCTTGTAGGCTGCGCACAGTGAAAATTTGGGGAGCAACGGAGACGGTCAATGAAATCTCGAGAAATCCGTGGGCTAACATACAATGAAAATCGCAAAAATCATAAATTCTCATTTATGCGAAAAATAGTAATGCAGATCAAATGAAATGATGGGGCGCTAGTCAGCAGGCCTTGTAGGCTGTGCACAACCAAAATTTGGAGCCGAGCGCAGAGGATCAGTCAAATTTCGAGAAATCCATGGGCTAACACACACCGAAAATCGCGAAAATCATAAATTCTTATTTATGCGAAAAATAGTGATGCCGATCAATTAAAATGATAGGGCGCTCGTCACCAGGCCTTGTAGGCTCTGCGCAGCAAAAATTTGGGGCCAAACGGAGACGGTCAATCAAATCTCGAGAAATCCGTGGGCTAACATACATTGAATATCGCGAAAATCAAAAATTCTCATTTATGCAAAAAATAGTGATGCCGATCAAATGAAATGATGGGGTGCTCGTCACCAGGCCTTGTAGGCTGCGCACAACCAAAATTTGGGGCCGAACGAAGATGGTGAGTCAAATCTCGAGAACTCTGTGGGCTAACACACATCGAAAATCGCGAAAATCGTAAATTCTTATTTATGCAAAAAATAGTGATGACGATCAAATGAAATGATAGGGCGCTCGTCACCAGACCTGTGTAGGCTGCGCACAGTCAAAATTTGGGGCCGAACGGAGACGGTCAATTAAATCTTGAGAAATCCGTGGGCTAACAGACACCGAAAATCGCAAAAAAATCATAAATTCTCATTTATGCGAAAAATAGTGATGCCGACCAAATAAAATGATAGGGTGCTCGTCACCAGGCCATGTAGGCTGCGCACAATCAAAATTTGGGCCGAACGGAGACAGTCAATTAAATCTTGAGAAATCAGTGGGCTAACATACATCGAGAATCGCGAAAATTGTAAATTCTCATTTATGCAAAAAATAGCGATGCCGATCAAATGAAATGATAGGGCGCTCGTCACCAGGCCATGTAGGCCAAAATTTGGGGCCAAACGGAGACGGTCAGTCAAATCTCGAGAAATTCGTGGGCTAACATACACCGAAAATCGCGAAAATCATAAATTCTCATTTATGCGAAAAATAGTGATGCTGATCAAATGAAATGATAGGGCGCTCGTCATCAAGGTTGGTAGGCTGCGCACAACTAAAATTTGGGGCCGAACGGAGACGGTCAGTCAAATCTCGAGAAATCCGTGGGCTAACACGCACCGAAAATCACGAAAATCATAAATTCTCATTTATGAAAAAAATAGTGATGCAGATCAAATGAAATGATAGGGCGCTCGTCATCAGGCCTTGTAGGATGCGCACAACCAAAATTTGGGGCCGAACGGAGGCAGTCAATCAAATATCGAGAAATCCGTGGGCTAACATACACCGAAAATCGCAAAAATCAGAAATTCTCATTTATGCGAAAAGTAGTGATGCCGATCAAATGAAATGATAGGGCGCTCGTCATCAGGCCTTGTAGGCTGCGCACAACAAAAATTTGGGGCCGAACAGAGATGGTCAATTAAATCTCGACAAATCCGTGGGCTAACATACACCGAAAATTGCGAAAATCGTAAATTCTCATTAATGCAAAAAATATTGATGCTGATCAAATTAAATGATAGGGTGCTCGTCACCAGGCCATGTAGGCTGCGCACAGTCAAAATTTGGGGCCGAATGGAGACAGTCAATTAAATCTCGAGAAATTCGTGGGCTAACACACACCGAAAATCGCAAAAATCATAAATTCTCATTTATGCAAAAAATAGTGATGCTGATCAAATGAAATGATAGGGCGCTCATCACCAGGACATGTAGGCTGCGCACAGCCAAAATTGGGGGCCAAACGGAGACGGTCAGTTAATCTCGAGAAATCTGTGGGCTAACACACACCGAAAAATCGGGAAAATCGTAAATTTCTATTTATGCGAAAAATACTGATGTCGATCAAATGAAATGATAGGGCGCTCGTCACCAGTCCTTGTAGGCTGCGTACAGCCAAAACTTGGGGCCGAACGGAGACGGTCAATTAAATCTCGAGAAATCCATGCGTTTAACATACATCGAAAAAAGCGAAAATCGTAAATTCTCATTTATGCAAAAAATAGTGATGCCGATCAAATGAAATGATAGAGAGCTCATCAACAGGCCTTGTAGGCTGCGCACAGTCAAAATTTGGGGTCGAACGGAGACGTTCAATTAAATCTCGAGAAATCCGTGGGTTAACATACACTGAAAATCGCGAAAATCGTAAATTCTAATTTATGCCAAAAATAGTGATGCCGACCAAATGAAATGATAGGGCGCTCGTCACCAGGCCATGTAGGCTGCGCACATCCAAAATTTGGGGCCGAACGGAGACTGTTAATTAAATCTCGAGAAATCCGTGGGCTAACATACATCGAAAATAGCGAAATTCGTAAATTCT
Organism: Datura wrightii; assembly: GCA_035772735.1. Lineage (NCBI taxonomy): Eukaryota > Viridiplantae > Streptophyta > Magnoliopsida > Solanales > Solanaceae > Datura > Datura wrightii. The sequence goes on along the minus strand of JASDFA010000006.1, from coordinate 151,159,923 downwards.
CATTTATGCGAAAAATAGTGATGCCGATCAAATAGTTTTTTTGATGATTATGCCTAAAAATGATAGGATAAAGATTTTATAGTCTTATGCTCCTGAGAAACTTTATCTATATTTTTATATAGTTTTTTCAATATTTATCCTTATCCTTCTTTGAAATATATATATATATATATAAATAATCAATGTAAATATTAGTTGATAGTGAGAAGAACAACATGAGATCGATGATGAAACAGATGATGATTTTATGTTAAAGATTATCTCGGCTATTCATTTTTTATTGTTGTTATCTTTCCTCAATAATAATTATAATATTTTTTTCTATAATATTGTGATTTGTTTGAATTTTTTTTAGAATTACTAAATATTATTTTTATTTATTTTCTTTGTAATAAAATTATAAAATTGAAAATACATGAGATATACGCCCCGTAGATCCATAGGGCTTATGCCTTGTGTCTCGGGTCTTACTCCTCGCCCCGTGCTGCATAAAACGCCTCGCTTTTTAAAACACTGGTTTTAACTTAGCAAAATCTTCATTGATGATATTTATTATTATTATCATAAATTATAATCCTACGTAAAAATAAATTTAGCACAAAATTATCATTTTTATATTGAACTAAGATATTACTAGAATTATAATAAAGATATTTAATAATAATTGCTAATAACACAATTACTAGTTATAAAGATCTATCAATGCAATAGTAATAACAACAACAACGACAACAACAAAGATACTAACTACAAAAGTTTGAGCTTTCTTATTTTTATTTTTAAAATAGGCCAACGATTATAAGAAGAGACCTGAAGCAAAATATGGGATTCGAAGATTTTGTTTTCAAAATCTCCTAAAATTAGATAAATTTTATGATCAAACAGATATTATTTTTTTTAAAAAATATATTTTTTAAAACTATGACCAAATGGGAGATTAATCCACAAATATTTAATTTTTGAATCAAAATTTTATAAAGTAATATAGGTGTCGATAGATTAGTATAATTATGTATAATATGATTTTTATAGATTGAAAGCTTTTCGAGACGATTCAGAGAAGGCAAGGAGATTTTCTGAAGGTTCGTGGCATGTTTATTTAGCTTTTGAGGTAGATTATAACTTACTTTCTTAGATCTTGCTTGAGCGATGGTTTTTAGTATAAAGTATGTTGTGAATTGGTCATATTAGTGGATTTGATGAATGGAAAAGATGAATTTTATTTATTTATTTATTTATTTATTTTATTATTATTATTATTATTATTACTACTACTACTACTACTATATATTTTTCTTGAAACTGGTAACATAGAATGGGAAAAATGACTTATCCTTGTGTGAACTTAGTTGGGACCTAGTTGATCGACATTTTATGACTTAAATTGCTTATTCGTTGTTGAATTGCTCTATTTTACGTGGTAAACTATATCTTATGAGATATTGACCTAAGGACACTATATTGAAAACAATTTATTTATTTTTGAGGAGTTATGGCCTAAGGACACTATTTTTGAAAGAGACACTCATATTTCTGTGCATATGAATATTTTTTATATTGTTGTGATCATGTATACATAGTCATTTTTCATGAATCACAGATATGACACTATGATTGTGACAAAGTGATGAAACCCGTAGAGAACTAATTTGGGTATGTGTTGATGATTGAAACAGATACAGATATATCTTTGACATAGTTTATTGCGTTTTAAATACATCATACGATTTGTATTGAAGCATGGTATTATATTAGCCAAACGGGCCCGTTGTTTGAATCATTGAAATTCATCCTCATTGAAAGGTTTTTTTGAAACTTTTGCACACTGAGAGAAAATAGTTCCGTCGGATTTAAAATCATGCTTCATACTATATAATATCGAGGTAAAATTTTGATTTGTATGCCTAAGAAAAATAATTTCGGTCAACTATATGGATCTTGTGAGTCCCCCATGAATTCGGCTCACAGCATATCACTGTGGAGCAGGTGTATACTGGTAGGACCAATGGTCATTGATTGCATTTTATTGTTTTTCTTGGCTTGCACTTTTCTTACTCGTCATCATTACTTGAGTTACTTGACGTCATCATTGCATCCGTCTGAAACAGTGTCATTCAAAGGTCGTGGTGAGCTACTTGATGTCCAGCGCGACACCTGAGTTCTTTTCTCATTTTCTTGTCTTTATTATTTCATACAGAATTATTGTTTAAACAGTTGTGCTAAAACTTTAGAATCTCTTGTATGGGTAATATTAGTTTTTGGGTGCATTTGTTACTTGCGCATTTCTATATCATCTATATATGAAAGCTTTGCATTTTGATACTTATTTTCATTTGTCTTATTAATTTTGCAAGACTATTGAGTTTTTCTTTCAGGTAGTAATTTGGCTTACCTACCGGTGGGATGATGTAGCTACCATCACGACTTTGAATTTTGAGTTATGACAATTTTTATATCAGAGTCTATCAGTCTCACAAGTACAAGTGCATGTGTCTAGTAGAGTCTTGCGCATCAGTACAAAGACGTCCATATCTATTTTGAGGAGCTAAAGGAAATTTTTAAAATTCTATTCTTTGATCGCTTATCATGCATAATTGGTTACTTCATGAGTTTCTAAACTTCGTTTTCTTATTCTTCGACGGATGAGAAGGACACGATCAATTATGACAGGAGAAGAGACATCCACATCCCCAGCTAGAGCCACCGTACAAGGTCGAGGCAGGGGTCAGTGGTAAAAGTCAATATCAATCCAACAGTTGCCCCGTAGAGTCGGCCGAAGTGGTCATAGGATTAGTGGTGGGTGAGATATCCAATGACGTTTCTTTGATTCGATCGAATGCTTTTCTGAAGTGTTAATTTTTTGCCAGCAACAAAAAATTTTGATCATTTTCAGTTCAACATGATTATCTTTATCCACTATTATCCATTTAACCAACATGTAATGCCACTAATAAAGGTAATATAATAATTAAGAAATATAATACAAATTAAAAATAGTATTAGTCAACTAATATTATAGGCCTGAAAATACATTGAATGTCTTAGATTTTTGTATAGTCACATTGAATCTCTTCGACTTATTAGTATTTTTATCACTAAATTAGATGAATATTTTTATACCTTGTTAACAAGTATACATTATTTTCCTAATTCTACTTTGATTGCTATTTCTTACTAAATTTGAAATGGTTACTTGGAGAATGTAAAAAATACTATAGTAGAAATAATAACATAGGTTATTTACTTTCTATTTTATGATTCTTGTTTGGGATATAGAATAAGCTAAAATAATTTTAATAACCGTAACATGGTATTATTATTTTAATTAGTATATTAAAGTAATTCTTATTAGTAAAATGTAAAAGTGTTCCAATTGTGTGAATGAGTAATTCAAGTAATTCTGTTAGAAGAGTACAAAATGGATTTATATTGCATATAATATTAAATTTGTATGAAAATAAATAATTTTCCAACGAAAATTTGTTCCAAACAAATAGCATAGAAATCTAACTTAATCAATCGCTATTAATATTAAATAATATAAATTCACATATTCTATTAAAGAAAGGACACTTGAATTAATTTTTTATTTAATTAATACTATTTAATTTACATATACACACATTCAAAACTACATTATTGTCATTTTTTTGTGTGTGCATAAAAGAATGAATCGCAAATTATGGTTGATGATAAAAAGAAAAAAAAAGATAGAGATTATATTAGGCAAAATTAAAACCTCTTATCAAAATGATAGAGGGTAGTGTTGCAACTCTTAGGTTACAACTCTCATCTCTTCCTTCTTCTCATTCTTCCTGCAACTAATTTCTATCTTATAAACACAAAAAATATATTTTTTCTTTCAACAATTTGTTGATTAATTTTAAATTTCAGAGACAATTATCCCAAATTCATTTTAAAAAAAATGCAAACAAAAGATGATAAGAATGAGAACAATCCAACATCTCCTGGTCAATTGTCCCCTTTGCAAATTCCAAAACATGAACCTTTTTCACCACAATTTCCATTTCCTCATCAAGTTCCAATTCAAGGGCCACAAAATTCTACACAAGGAAATCCCTCCTCATCCTCGTCATCATCCTCATCATCGCAAAATTCAACAAATGCATCTCATTTAGCTGTACCATCACCATCACCATCAACAACAATGTCTAATTCGATGTCATCATCACCAAATTTCCCTCCATGTGGACCTCCCTCGCCAGCGCAAATGTCATCATCATCGACATTAGCACCAAAATTCCCTCCTTGTGGACCCCCCTCACCGGCGCAAATGTCATCATCAATATCACCACTAATATTTCCCCCTTGTGGACCCCCTTCACCGGCGCAAGTATCATCACCGTCGACACGGATTCCATGGCCATTAATGCCACCCCCACAACAACCACCACCTCTGTCTCATCAATCCTCTACGATGTCGTATTACCAGCCAATGGGGGTGCCACCACCATTTCCATACTTCTCTATGCCCCATCCTCATGACCAATTTCATTCATTTCATTATCCAATGATCCCTGGAAATAATAATAATAATGATGTCTCCAACGGCCAGATTTATAGTCAGCCCTGGTCCACAGGCCTTTTTGATTGTTTTTCAGACCTCAAGAACTGTAGGTTCCTCTAATTATTTCTTTATTTTTTCTCTCTCAATTATTTTTTTTATAGAGCTAATCATGTCTTTGCTATATTGTTGTAGGTTTTATTACATGTTTATGTCCCTGTGTTACTTTTGGGCAAGTGGATGAGATTTTATCCGAAGGACAAATGAGTAATTTTCTAATTAAGATATTTTATGGTGATATTCTATATAGTTAATGTACCTAAACTGGAAAGAAAAGTTTAACACATAGTAGCCCCTTAAACTTGTTAGAATATTCCATCAGATAAATTAAGCTCTGTTCCAATTGAACATCTCTAACTCCTAATAAAGTATATCAGTTAGACACTTTCGATTCAAATTTTGAAAAAATAATTTGTGTGTGTTTTCATTCATCTATATATTAAATAGTCAAATTAACCACATAAAATATGTCCTTCTTATTTAATTATATGCATCTACTTCAAATAGAAAATACCTGGGTTTTACGTCTTATTGAGGCGAATGCATATAATTAAAGAAAATAATTTGTTTTATATGATCAACTTAACTGCATAATAGACGAATGAGCATACATACACAAAAAGAAAATTTCAAAATTTGAAAAGTTGATTTCTCATATTGTGACTCAACTAATAGCTATTATTTCGGAAAGTCACCTTTCTTCTTGATTCCAATTTTCTTCAACAAAGAAAGTGACTTTCTAAGATATATAATAACTACCAGTTGAGTAACTTATGAGAAATCAATCCAAATTTGAACTGAAAGTGTCTAACTGAAACACTTTATTAGGAGCTAAAGCGTTCAATTGACACATCGCTTAGTTCGAGTGTTTAAATGGAATATCCAGACAACGTTAACACCTATATGTACTTTGGTCTAATTTTTTGACATTTTATGTGTCATGCAGCTTGGTGGGAAGGTGCATTAATGTTTGGAATTCTGGACACTTTATGCATCGGTCAAGCATCATTCATTTTTGCATGGTATCATAGAGTGCAATTCAGGAAAAAATACAATTTGATGGGTAATCTCTTGAGTGAATTTGCAATTACTCTCTGTTGTATGAGATTGGTCCTTTGTCAGAATTACCGTCAGCTTAACAAACTCGGGCTTGATGTAGCCCTAGGTAATCCTCAAGATTTCTACTTCAATTTGTTTTCTCTTTTCATCATTCTCATATATCTATAAGAGGGGTGGTTTGATTCACATTGAGTATATAATACAAGAATTGTTTATGTAGTGAATAGTATTAACTAGATTGTCATGCAATGAATAATAATATTTTTTTTCGTGATAATTTATGCGACGATATTTGACTGGACATAGAGTTCCAGAAAAGAAAATGACTTTGGAATTAATGATCTGAAATAAGCCTTAAAAATTGATGTCACTATAAATCATCTCATTAAAGGTAAAGTTTAAAGTCCGAATTCTTTTTAATATAAAGATATATCATTCTTTTTTAATCAAAGTACAAATATAAAAGGGCATAATACATAAATAGCCACTTAAACTTGGCCTCAACAGACAATTAAACACTCAAACTTTGAGAGTACACATCTAGGCACCTCAACTTGCTCTCAATTGACAACAAAGTACTCCAACTAGTCCCCACTATGTCTTGTAGGCACACAATGCTGACGTGACACATGACACAGTGAAACCAAGTTGAGGTGCCTAGATAATCATCTTGTAAGTTGGAGTGCTCAACTGACATAGTGAAACCAAGTTGAGGTGCCTAGATGATCATCTTGTAAGTTAGAGCGCTCAACTGATACAGTGAAACCAAGTTGAGGTGCCTAGATGTGCATTCTCAAAGTTTGAGTGCTTAATTGTCAGTTGAAGTCAAATTTGAGTGTCTATTTATGTATTATGCCATATAAAAGTGTCACACAAATTGATAAATATATGTTTCATTCTTATGTAGTGACTAGTGACATGAGAAATCTGAGACTGCTACAAATAAGCTTTATGTTTTGTCTTCACCCAATGATGAATACATATGTAGGGGAGTGTATTTATATATATACAAGAGTCAGACTCAACCTAAGACTTGTTCTTCTAATACAACAGGAAGACTAACCTACACTAGAGTTATACATTGATGTTAACTCTACAATACTTATACAATCACACTTCTACTTTTTCATACTTATACTAATTGATTTTGTCTTAATATTTAATACTTCCCCTCAAGCTAGTTGGAAGAGAGTTCACCACTCTTAGCTTGTCTTTGATGAATTTGAAATGGTCTTTTACTAGAGCCGTGGTATGAATGTCATCTAGTTGATTTTTGGATCTGACAAACTGAATGATCAACTGCCTTTGAGCTACCTTTTCTCCTAATAAAGTGATAATCCAATTTTACATGTTTAGTTCTAGCATGTAACATGAACTGGATTTGGAGTCATATATAGTGCACTCATTTGTCACAAAATAGTTTAGGAGCAGACTTGATGTATGACCCTACATCCCGCAGAATATAGATTATTCATGTGAGTTCAACTACTGAGGCAGCTAAGACTCTATACCCAGCCACACAATTTGCACCAAGCTAATATGTTATAGCTAGTAGTGGATTTTTTTGTTATTGCACAACCTACCCAATCTGCATCGGAGAAACCATATATCCCGAAGAAAGAATGAAATGTAATTCACAACCCATGACTAATAGTTCCTCTAACATATCTTAATATTCAATTTACAGCTCGGAGATGGACAAAATTTGGATTATGCATAAATTGACTTGTAAGGTTCATAACATGTGTTATGTTTAGTCTGGTTAGTGTTAGGTATTGAAATCTTCCTACAACGATTTTTTATACTGAGGAATCAACTGAAGTGCCAACAACTTCATGCAAACCATGTTTTTGAGTCAAGGGAGTATGAATTATCTTTGCATTAGCCATGTCCACCTTCTTGAGAAAATCATTCCCATATTTTCTCTGAGTGAGGTGAATTCCTCCTAGAAAATAGGTTAGCTCAATATCTAGGAAGATTCATAGTTGTCCAAGGTCCTTCATGGCAAATTCAGTGCCCAATTTCTTCACTACTTCATTCATTTGCTATGTATTACTACCTGTCACAATTATGTCATCCACATATAACAATAGTAGTATTATTCCCCTCTGAATTATGAAGAGTATATAAGGATGAAACAGCTCTGTTGCATTTGAATCCAATGTGAAGTAAGAATAGGATGAATCTTTCAAACCATGCTCTAGGTGACTGTTTGAGAGCATACGTCGCCTTTTTCAGTAGGTAAATATGTATTGAATATCTTGGAGTAACAAATCCTTGTGGCTGACTCTTCTCTGCCAGATGTCCATGAAGGAACGCATTTTTAATATCTAGTTGTTTAATAGATCAGCATTAAGTGATTGCTACAGACAGAACAACCCTTATTGAATTGCATTAACAACAAAACTAAAGGTTTCTTCAAAGTCTATTCCCTCAAGTTGTGAATAGCCCTTTGTAACTAATGTTGCTTTATGTCTTTCAAGTGACCCATCTGGTTTCATTTTAGTTTTAAACACCCAGTTTGACCCTACTACATTCATCTTAGTAGTTCTAAAAACCAGAATCTGATTCTCATTTTTATACAGTGCCTCCAATTCCTCTTGCATAGCTGCCATATATTGTGGTATATTAAGGGTTTTTTTAATTACTTAGGTTCACTATGTGCATTATTTGTTCTAGCTGCAAATAATGAAGTATGAGTCAATGACAAGTTTTTAGCATTTGACCTGGTCACCACAATATGTCCTATTGTAGAAGGCTGAGATGGAGCTGGAGTCTGTAATTGAGGGGAGCTTGTTGTTGGTCCTCATATAGTTGTATTTGCATCATTACAACATCTTATTCCTCATCTTAATAGTCTTTTTGTGATTGTGAGTCCTCAGAAGTTGAGTTGTCATGAACTAAGTATTCCACAATATCTATTTCCCTTGAAGTATCATCATAGACATCTGTCAGCACTTGTGGTGATGTTATTGTCTCATTTGTCAAAGCTTCCTTGAAACATCATGTATGTCAATAGAAATAGGATCCAAACTAGACACAGAATCATTTGCATTCTTTAATTATGAAAAGAACTTAAATAATATGGCAAGATGAGTAGAACCTCTGCAAGAGTTATCAATAGAAATAATATGGCAGGACCCTATAAATCACAATAATTTTTTTTAATAATAGTTCCTTCTCAATTTTATTTCTCAAGACAAAAGGCAGTTTACAACCATTTCCTATTTGAAAACTAACACAAACCGTAGGATTTTTTTTCAACAAGTGATATTGATAAATTTATTCTTATCTAAAACTTCTAAGAACATTGAGTTTGTATGCTCAAGTCTGGAATGCCAAACATTACTAAACTAAGACTACTCCTTCTTGTCTGTGTTGTTGTCAATGCTAACAAGTTGTTGTCCTCCAAGACATAGATACCTCATTTTCTAGTTTCCTGGGTCAGTTGCTTCCCTATTCTCTCTTTCTTACATTAAAAGTTGATTCATCAAACTCAGTTGTACATGAATTGTCCTTAGTTAGCTTAATTACTGACAAAAGTTACTTGTGAAGTTCAAGAACTACTAGTACCTCATTCAATTTTAAACTAGACATACTTCCGCTGCCAATATATGTGATATTAAGTTCACTTTCATTTTCCGCCACTATCTTATCTGTCCTTTTATAAGGCTTTAAATGAGATGGCTTACTTGAAGAGTTTATCATGCCAGTACTTGCTCTTGAATCCACATACATTATATTGATTGTATCCGTTATTGGGATCTTGTAAGTTAACTGATGCTAAGGATTGGGGTAAGTCCTAAGATGCTTGATATGGAAAATTTCCATCTATAGAAACGTTTACGGGTAGTGTGATTATTCCTACCATAAATTTGGCAAGCAATAGACTCTTCCTTCTTCTTTGAGGGATTTGTAGTGCCCTGAGCAGTGCGATTTGAGCTTTGTGCAGCTTGTCTAAAGCCTCTTCCCTTAAACTATAGTTCATATTACCTCTTTTTGGGTAAGAGTTTCCTCTACTCCCATAGTTGTTTGACCTTTGAGTTGTAAAGGTTGTGTAATGATTGACCTATTGTGAGTCTTCTTTATCATCTTTCCCGAGATCAAAACCCCTCAGAGCATTGACCAACTGACTCAAAGTAGGATAGGGTGGTTTTCCAAGCATGACAGTCGTGAAAGTTTTGTACTTTTGGCTTAATCCTTTGGTAAAATTGATTATCTTATTATTTTCGTCAACTGGTTTATGTATGGCTGACTACTAAACCATCATATATACTCTTGAATTCTTTCGAGAAAATTCATCAGTAATTTTAGTTTTAAGTTTAACAGTTTAAAGTTGTTGCTTCAACTGAAACTATTTATTCTTATTTATTCTTAATGGCCTGAAAGTAAGTTTCCTCCAAAGTTTCTCATATCTCTTTGGCATTTTGCAACCTATAATAAGATCCATGATATCTTCTGATAGTATACCGGAAATTTAACTTCTTAGTAGAACATCTTTCTCTCCCCGTACACAAGAGTTAGACTCAAACCTAAAACTTGTTCTTCTAATACAATAGGGAGACTAACCTACATTAAAACTATGCATTGATGTTAACTCTACAATACTTATACAATCACACTTCAACGTCTTCATACTTATCCTAACGATCTTGTCGTGATATTCAACAGTGACTACGTACTTTAAGAATTTGTCTTTGAACACTTTTATCTCATAATTTTTTATACACATATTCTTATTTCACATCATAATCTACATAAAATAATATATAAGGACAGTCGAGCTATCGTTGAATTAACTATATTACAATTATCTTTTCTTATATGACCAATCAAAAACTTCATTAATTATGCGGGACTTATTTTTATTAATCCCTCCAATCAAACACAATATTACTTTATGCAAGATTTTTATGTTTGAAACTATTTTTCATAGAATCTCTAACCAAATTACCCCTTATTTTCAGGATGGAAAGCAAATCAGAAGAAACAAAGAAGAATTTCAAGCCAAGCTTCAGTACAATTTGTGCCACCAATGGCTAATTCAGGGATGTTTAGATGAATAAAAGATTGTTGGGAGATTATTGCTACACCAAATGAGATTGTCACACACTAGTCACTAGTGGCAAATGTTAATCAATAGTCCCATTTTGTTCATTTGACAAGACAAGGAAGTGGTTGAAGAAAATTATAGATTATTTGTTGTTTACCAACATTGTATGGTACAAAAGAAGAAAATTGGATATCCAAGTTAAAAATTAGTATATAAAATATTAGTCATTAGATATATAATAAATGAAGCAGTTACATGCATTTTAATTGTTGAATTCTTCACATTGAAGAATCTATATGCTATGTACCCAATTTTTGAAAATTAAACAGGATATATCACACTCCTTTTTTATAACTTATTTATTTGATCAAATGAAGTTAATTTTAATGAAAGAATAGTTCTTTCATGATATATATATATTCTTATTTTACAACAAAACATATCCATACAGCGTGTTTAAATCAAACTTATGGAGACTTGACATATAATACATATGATTATAACTATATTCATATATATGATTCTTGAAGTGTGTTAATGAGTAACAAACAAATACACTTGAATATAGTTATAATAATTTAACCCCTTTTTTTGAGTATTTGTGTGTCGTTGCGTATAATATACTTCTGAATATATTTTGATTCCGAATCCAAGGGGATCAAGCGTATTTCAGTATATTTGGAGCAACTTATATAGTTGCAAAATTTTGCTGGTTATGGTTTTCTTCTTGCCCATCACGAGGGCGGAAAGGACTAGAGCAATCTGAGTACTAATCGCGACATAGAGGCCCGTGCGATGAACCATGGGAAGTTTGCCCCCGACTGTAAGTACTATGTCTAGATTACCTCCCTTGGACAGCTACATAGTTGCATGAACTGGTCTACTGGACAAGTGGCGGTAACCTTTTTCGAGGTAACCCTTATCCCTAGACGAGACACCATTATATGTTTTGAAAATGCAGGGCCTATTATCCTTCTGCTCCCCAAACTCCTGACATCTAATATGCTCTACCTCTTTATTCATATCAACCACTCTCTGAAAAGAAGCTCCCATGGAAGTTATCTGAGTTGCCGCCACTCAAATAGTGTAAAGTAAACTATTAATGAACCTCCTCACATCTCGGTCTCATCGCCGAGTATTATCAAAGCATGATGAGACAAGGCATGGAACCTCATCTCATACTCAATGAAACTTCTTTTTAAATTAGTCTCTCTTGTTCTCACTCACACTATGGGGGACAAACTTTTATAGAAAACCTTATGTAAACTGTGACTAAGAAAGAAGAGGCGACCCTGCTGGTTTGGTCTCAAAATAAGTTCTCCACCACCACTTGGCTACTCCGATCACCTGGAAGATTGTGTAGTCAACTCTCTGGGACTCTACCAATCCCAAGTTGTGCAGCCTCTCCTGACAACTAATCAAGAACTCATAAGCATCCACTACAAAAACTGCCCAAAAAATGAGAGCCAAGACTGACTACGTTGGTTTATTGAAAAAAATCGACGGCTAACATAGATTGATATTCCTCGAAATTTGGATCGTCGGAAATAACAGACCAACGGACAGTATTAGTTAATACCGAGGGGTTTGTCAATTTATTAAAATTCAAGTTCATGAATTTTTTTAAATGCCACCTTATATGAAAAAATAGATTACTAACGGACACCCTCAGTTTGTTCTAATTAACTAATAAGTTATTTTTATTAAAAAAATTTAAATATCTGACTCTGTCCATCTATATATTCTTCATAACCAAGAGCAAACTGATGGACTTTGTTGATTTTCTAGATTTTTGCATCCGTTTTTCTCTTTTGTAGAAAACCGATGGGCAAACCTATGTTGTTCGTCGATTTTCTAAAAAAAAAAAAGCAGATGCAAAAACCTAATATTTTTGTATTCCATCTGCCAAATAAATTGCAATTCAATATTTAGCTACACACCAACACTAAATGTTGCCAAATCAATTCTAAATGAGCTACAACATCAACAACATACTAATTATCAACTAAAAACATCAAAAACAATACTAAATATCCACCAAAATAATCTACAAAGTCAAACAAAATTTTAAAACTTCAATATTTACAAAGTTTGTAACTTGTTTTCAATGTTCAACAATATAACTAACAACTAGGTGTCCTATTGACACCATCATCATCATCACTCAAACTCTTATCTTCAATCGAGGTGGAAGGAGAACGGACACATCTATGCACTCCACTAGCAAGGAGGCTATTCACTTGTGTCTTGAGAGCCTCGATAGTTTGACACATGCTTTTATTCTCAAAAACGCGTCTTACTTGGCATCTGCCAACGCACATGTGAGGTGTTTGATCTTCTACGACATAGTAGCTGTCTGAACACCATCAACTGCCTCGGCCTGGCTAGAAGAGCTAATACCTTCCAGTCCGAGCTGTATCCGTCAAACTGGGTTCCTAGGTCACAGACCGTAGACTCTCCCCTTTTGTCTCCGTCCGATCATTTTTTCAGTTCAGATCTGAGTAGCGACATCCGATAGAGGGTAAGTCGGCCTACCTTGGGCTTGCTGAGTTTGGCTTTACTCAGACAAGAGCCGTTGATAATCCATTTGCATAATTAAAAAGAAAAGTGAGTATATGCATGCTTGTTCAAACTTAACATATTACTATTTATATGTAACTTATTGGGACTTACATAGGCTTGTTTAGTCCTTTGATCGACCCATGTGTCAGAATCCGACTCGTTCTTCTTCTTTTACATGTGGGTAGCCCGAAAAAGCTCCTCCTGAGTTGGGCTGCGACCCAATTTTTTGTCTTGCAAACAAAATATAACCAAAGTTAGTCAATATATAAAATTTAATCAAATTTAGATAAGTATATATATAGATTGTATGCTAGGGTTATAGAAACTTGCTATTATAACTGAAATTAAGGAACATTCATGAGTTGTTTGAAAAGACTCTAATTCATAACTCCTGTAGGGCTAAGAATAAAGAAAATTTCATAAAATAATTTGGGGCACAAGGATGAAAGGAATCCTAATGTTGATCCCCACATACTTGAAAGAAAAACCCTATGAAGAAGCCTTGAAATCTGAGAAGACTTGGGAAGATCTAGCTCTAGCTCTAGTTCTTAAGAGGAAGTTCTGAAGTTCTACACTTTGATTTTCTGAAGATGGAAGTTAGGAAATGAGGAAAACCATCTACTTCCCCCTAAATCCCCCTCATTTTTCCCTCAAAACAACGTAGTTTAGGAGTTAGAAGCTTAAAATTTTACAAAAATGCCCCTAAAAATTCATTTCAAAATTCAGCCCGTCAGGTGATATGACCCATACCATGAGTATTACCAGGATCCCATGATCCGTACTGGCGACTCGTGGTGAGGGGATCATGCAAGCCACCTTCTGAATCTCCTTGCCATGGGCTGTCAGTACGATCCATACCAAGATGGTACGAGTCATGATGACACCCGTGGTTTCCCCCTCTACCAACTCTGAACCTCAAGTCTTGAGTCATGGTACGACTCATACCATGGTCCCACGAGTGTACTGTGACTCACACTGAGGGCCTTTGTTTTGAATTTTCTGCATAATCAAGTTTTAAATCTAAGGGCTACTCTTAGAGGCTTTTGGGGTGTTACAATAATTGTTCCTTTATTCATAAATAAATAAAAAGTGTCGTTACTTGCACGTGCATGGATAAAATCTTTCTATTCCCAAATGTAAGGATTTTGTTAGAGCCAATTAGTTTTTATTGTCCTCTATAGGGAGGCCAAGCTCAATCCCCCGATTGTAACGAGGTTTGCTTGTACATGAAGATTCTAATTTAAAAAGAAATTAATATATGTGGTTCTTAAATCTTTTTTTTTTTCTTAATGAATTAGATTTGTACGCGCCTTGAGTTAAAAGAATGTTGGAGTAATAAAATAGGCAAATGACAAGTGTGGGGGACATAAAAAATTTAAACTTTTGCATACTTAATAACCATCCATTAAGCCTTCCTTTCCTAAAAATGGAGTCAATATATCCTTCTTTTTTTTTTTGAAAAAAAAAATACTAGGAGCCAGTATGGCCCTGTCTACCAAGAAAAATTGATTAAACAAATTCTTGGGGGAAAAGAAATATTAATCAGAACTAAAGCCCTTTTACTTGTCTTTTCTTCTTCCCATTGTATCCCCACCATTTCCTTCCATGCATTGTTTTGTCCTGATCCCTTTTTCTGCAAAACGCACACACCAATATGTATCTTCCCCACATGAACTCGAATGGATATAACCAATTTGTTGCTAATATACCATTAGATAAAGCTCCATCTAATAATCAATCATATTCTAATTACCCTCATTTATTACCTTATGGATATGGTATGCCCCCACCAATACAACAACTTCCTCCACCACCACCACCTTATGGATCTCATGATGGTTCTTCTGTATATATTCAAAGAGCACCTATTGGAATAACAAAACCTACCCAAGAGACAACTTGGTCAACCAACATTTTTGCATGTGCTAGAGACCCCAAAAATTGTATGTCTCTATTTCTTATTATCACATTACATTTTCAAATTTTGCGAGTTTAGAATTTAATATCTCTGTTGAATCATTATATATTTCGTCGGCTTCTATCTTCTTTTATATTGTTTTGAATCATACGGGCGAAAGTTTTCTAGTACTTTTATGAATTGAGACATAATTGTTGTTGTTGTTGAAGTATAACTCATTTCCTATAATCTAATGAATGTGTTGATTAATGATCGCATTTTATGCATATATAGGTCTTACAACATGTATTTGTCCATGCATAACATCCGGGCAAATTGCTGAAATAGTGAGTGAAGGACGAACATGTAAGACAAACAATTTTATATCACAAGTACAATTATATATAGTATGTGACATAAGTTTAATTAAGAGTGAAAGGGTGAAAATCATACTTAAAATATCTCGATTTTTCGAGTTTCATATCTAAACTATCACCAAATATTTATCGAAACACAACTCAGCTATTAGTTGTTCCTTTTTCCAACCTGATATACAACTGATAGTTGAGGTATGTTTTGATAAATAGTTGATGATAGTTCAAGTAGGAAACTCGCACACCTGGTAGTTCATATGTGAAACTCGAAAAAGCGTGATACTTCAAGTGTGTTTCTCATCCTTTGATCACTCTTTAATTAAACTTGGTTTATGTTTAATTATTATTGTCTAATTTTTTATTTTTTTTCCTTCTTCCTATTTTTGGACAGCATGCATGGAAGGAGTGATAATAAACTTGTTGCTCTGTTGCTTATGTTGTACTACACCCCTTTATACTTTTTACAACAGGGTTAAATTGAGAAGAAAATTTAAGTTGGAAGGGAATGGCTGTCTTGATTGCCTTATTCATACAGTTTGCTGTTCTTGTGCCTTGTGTCAAGAATATCGTGAGCTTCATCGTCAAGGATTTGACCCTACCATTGGTAATTTCTTCTTGTATATCTCTATTGAAAACGGGATAAAATAAGACTTTTTTATCTTTAGGAGGTCAGCTAGTGCACAAAGCATTTTGAGTTCAACGTAGAGTTAGGAGAAAGGCCACACCTCAAGGAGTGTGACATAAACAATCTATCTTAATACAAGTATTAGTGAATATTGTTTCTATTGCTCGAATTTGTGACCTACAAGTACCTTACTCCAAGGCTCCCCTTTATACAATAAAACTTTTTAGTGACACCAAGATTTTGTGTATTCATCTATTACTCAATTTATGTGACACACTTTCCTTTTTAGTCAGTCCGGAAAAATGACAAATTTTCTTATTTGACTAATAATTAATGATATTATCAATATTTTACTCACGTTGAATCCCATTTATTTGGCAAAAAGACCACAAAAAGTGTAATCCTCTATTTAAAACTTTATTTATTTGTAGGGTAATTTTGAAATATTACTTTTTTAAACTCCAAGTTCAGTTAAACTACATCACGTAAATTGAGATGGAGAAAGGAAATAGTGTGTTTCTATGGGGATAGACAATTGAATTTCTACAAAAAGGACCTAGCCTGATCAACCCGAGTGACAGAACTAAGATCAATGAAGGAGGTTCAATTGAATCCTGTTTCACACAATATAAAGTTTTTGAATCCCTTGAATCATGAGAAGCTTTAAAAGTAGTGCGAGAATTGCTCTAAGTAAAAATTTCTGACTCCACCACTTTCTCGATCCTTCGAACATTATGCTAATTTTTTTTATGTAAATTGATATGTTCAGGATGGGCAGAAAATATTGAGCGACAAAGCCATGCTGTTGCAGTTTTCACCATCACTCCACCTCCGGTTCAAGAATCCATGAAAAGATAGAAACAAAAACACATTTCAAATATTTTTGATCAGTTTAATTGTCAAGGTAAGAATTATATAGAGTTTTGTTCTTAAATACAGAAGAGGCAGCTTGTTTGTTTTTACACTATATAGTTTTGGTTCTAATGGAAAAGTTTTTAAGTCACTATTTCCTCCGTTTCAATTTATGTGACAATTTTTTTATTTTAGTTCGTTTCAAAAAAAAAATAACTCTTTAAGTTTTTCATTTTACGAACCGCACAAATATTATAACATATGTAAAATCACAACTTTTAAAAATCTTATAGTCACATAAATACTGTGACATGTTTTAAGACTATAAATTTCAGAATATTTTTAAAATTTTATGCCCGTTCAAACTTTGCCATAAATAAAAATTGCGAAATTATATATCATGACTATTAGGTCTGTCATATAAACCAACATAATATTGTTGACAAAAATGACCCATATAAATAATATTCACGGTATTTAACTACAATAATTATGAATTAAGCACCAAAATAAGGTAATAATTGATAATAAAATGAGAAAAAGGAATACCGATAATTTTTACATGGAAAACCCTTTTAAATTAATGGAAAAATCAGAACCCAAGAGAAGCAACTGTTATTATTAATAAAAAAAAATATTTTAGTCAACATATTCAAAGATTACTACAGACTCAAAAAAAAAAAAAACTCTTTTCTTTGCATAACTCCGATATCATTTTGGTCAACATCTTTATTTAGGTTAAAGACCCAGATACATTTGAGTGATCTTTTATCTTTTTGAAATTCTACCAAATTCATACGTGCCATTATTTTTGTAAATTCTCTAGCCTAGTTCTCCCTCGTCATTAACAAGGATATACTCAGAAGAAGGAAGAAGTAAGGGGTCGTTTGATTGGGAAACAAATTATTGCAGGATTAGTTATCTCACCCTCAATGTGGGATAAAAATAGTCGTAATTACTAATCTCAAGATAAGTTATCATGAGATTTTATTTCAATTAAACGTGGAATAAACTCATCTCAAAATTTCTATCTCTTGTTCAATTCCTGGACTTACCGCGACCTTTGGATCTATCATAGCTTCTCGAAGCTCTCATGTTATGACTTCTGCATCTATTTTCCATGATAAGAGTTTGCCCCTAGAGTTTAGAATAAAAAATAGTGTTATCTACTTTAGTGATCTTCTCTCTCGAGGTTGGCTAGCTACGTGATTAGTTCATTAAATATATTTAAACATGACAAGAAACGCATATCGTCACTTGTATGAATGACATACAATTGATTTTTTCAAAAATAACTTGTTTGTCAAGGTTTTATACATGTGCAAACTCTCTAGTATTTTCCAAATAGAACAAACACTATTTCATCACCATAATTGTTAAGTACTTTATCAAACAAGTACAATCTGATTGCACTAGCCGCATTTTCATTTATGTCTGCACAATCATCTAATTTAATGGCTTCGGGCTTTGTCTTATTGCTCTCTAGTGCCTTTTGTAATCCTTGTTGAGTGAGTAGATCTCTGATTTTTCTTTATCATATGGAGAAACCGATATCATCATTAAATCTTGTTACCTCGAACTTTACTTCTCATATTTGTTTTTCTTCTTTTTTCACCGAGTAGAGTATAATTGACTATGAAAAATATTTTTGTGAATGAACAAAATCTATATGGTACAAATTATTGGGAAAAGTGACTACATAAATGATATTCACAATATATATAACTACAACAATCTTGGAGCAACTGATACCACTATAACAAGAAATCTTACATTTTATAATTTAAAGTAAAATACTCAAAGATCACTACACATTCAAATGAAAGAACCTTCTTTTAATGTGAATTTGGGAACAAAACAACATTAATAATGGATGCACAACAGGCGAGTTTATTAATATTTTGTGAGTGAAGGGTCAAAACATACCTAAAATATCCAGGTTTTCTTTCCTAACTGAACTATCAGGTATTTACTTTTCCTATCTGAACTATCACAAAATATTTATCAAAACACAACTCAACTATCAATTGCACATTTTTCCTACCTGAAATATCACCATCATTCAGATAGGAAAAAGAAACAACTACATTTTGATAAATATTTGGTGATAGTTCAGGTAGGAAATTCGCACACCTGATAGTTTAGGTATGAAACTCAAAAAATCGTGATACTTTAAATGTGTTTTTCACTCTTTTTCTTTTAAATCAATTTCCCAGTAGGCCCTGGGTATTTGTATTAATCCCCAAAATTAGCGCCAGTCAGTTACAAGGAGGAGGATCTCTGCCTCCATTCTAAAAATTGCAATACATTTTTATACTACTATATAGATTTCATAGAATTAGTCTAAAGAAATTGGTCATTTACCAGGCTTCACAAAAGTATAAAGTCATCAAAAATTAAGCTTCTTGTGCTTGAGTCTTATCGAGGGTATTTGTGACTGATCCATTCTGTACGGGCCTTTCGCACTTTATGGTAATTCCTCTGGGGTAAAGAAGTTGTGATCTTGATTGTGGATGCTCCACTTATCCAAAGCATCCGCTACTTGATTAGCTTCCCGATAGCAATGTTGAAATTGACAATTAATTCTTTGCGCCAATTTCTGAGCTTCACCGATAATTTCTTTCACATGCCAAGGGGGGGAATAATTTTGCCATTTAGCATATCGATAATTAACATCGAATCTCCTTCCAAAATAATGTTATCTATGTTATTTTGTGTGCAACATTTCAGCCCCTGTAAAGCAGCCTTGGCTTCAGCTGTATTGGTACTGTCATTACCCAAGAATGATGCAAAAGCCATAACAATATTAGCATGAGCATCTCTGCAAATACCTCCTGCCCCTGCTGGGCCATTTTGTAACTTGCTATCATCAGTGTTAATTTAGAGCAAGGCCAGTTAGGTTTGTCCCACTTTACGACTAAGCAATCAATTTTTGGAACCAATGACTTAATTTATCTGCATATGTAAATCCAGTCCGACTTCCAATTCCTATCAGGCTGCACCTTGCTCAATATCCATTTCATATGTGACAAGATTTGGTACTTAATCCTCTTTAAAGTACTCCTGGTATTGCCATATCTTTCCGCACATTTAGCTTTCCATATTTCCCAACAAATCACCATCGGAGTGGTTTGTAATAAAATTTGATGGATGGAGTTATGAGGTCTGAGGATGAATCGTCTCACTTTGAGGAATTCTGCAACAGAAGCATCTGGATATCAAATTTTGTTTGAACTTGAGCAAGATGTCATCAAAAGGCAATTTGTTTTTCTGAAGTTTCCACAAAAGAAATGACATCTTAAAAGGTATATACTTGTTCCATATTCTCATAAGCAATGGTGATTTTTTCTTTTTTTTTTTTTGCCTAGCTAAATTCCAGGCAGTAGAAGTTGTAAAAATTCCTTGGTTGTTAGGGGCCCAAATAGGAATATCTTTTGTATCATGTTCCCCTATATCAATTGACAAAATATATTCAGCTAAGAATTTTGGATAGTGCCTATGCTCAATATTATATCAGTCACTTTACAATTCATAGGGGGATCCCGAAAATGAATAATATGAGCCACTGCTCCCATGTTTGTCCAGTTGTTCCACCAAAGATTGGAGTTACCATCATTAATCTTCCAAAGTATCATTTCTTCCATCATGTCTCTACTTCTAAGCATCTTTTTCCGGATAAGAGATTGAGTAGGCATAATTCGCGTAGCAACAGGTCAGGTGAGGTGAATCTACGATACTTGGCCGTTAGAAATTTGGACCATAAAGGTTCCGTGGTCCTAAACTTCAACCATCTTTTTCATGTTCAAGCTCTCACTAATTAACATACTGAAGCCTCCTTAGCCCCAAACCACCTTCATCTATTGGATAAGTCATTTTATCCCCAAGCACTCCAGTGATGTTTTTGTTTACCCTCTATAGCTCCCCAAAAGAATAAATCTTCCACCAATGGATAATAGCTTACCATGCCATCTGGTAATTCTTTTGATAATTTTAGCAACCATGTCCCCATAAAAGGCAATTTGTTACCTACCAATGTATAAAGGGCATCCCAAATAATTAAGTTATAGGAAATTGCGCTTGCCTGTAACTTGTAGTCTCTTTGATCCTCAAAATTTGATTTGTAGTGGCGTTGTTACCGACCGTGTTTTTCACCCTTCACTCTTGTATTTTTGGTACAAGGTTTATTTTTGTTATTGTTATTGGTATTATGATTATTATTATAATTTCGTCATTAATTTTTGGAGATAAAACCAGCTACACCTGGGTTTGCTTTGACTAATGCACTGTGATCTTTGAAAATTTCTTCTAAGCTGCCTGGATCTTGTGGTCAAAGATGGAATATTCCAAGCTAGTTTTAATTTTTTTTTTCCCCCTCAATATAGGTGAATTCTCAAATAGCCTGTGATTACAAGAACTACCCAGTTAATTATCTTTCTTGAATTAGGATTAAATACAATTTTGGATTGTGCATATATTTTCCTCTTCAAGTAGATAGAAATCGATCTCAAATAGATATTACGCTATGGACATGATTTCCATAAACTACAAGCATTGGGCAAAAAGTCAAGGTAGAGATCTACAACTAGTTTTCTCTTTGTATGTAGATAGGTTGTACAAACTCAGTTCTTGAATTTCAGCATTCCTTCGATGCTCAAACAAAAGTTCATGTAAAGTCCAAGATTATAGGTTACACATAATCCAAAGAATTAAGCATAAAGGGCCGTTTGAAGTATAAAACATTCTGTGTTCATGCAGAGTCCGAGAAAGGGCCGCACTCCAAGGGGTGTGACGAAGACAGTCTATTTTAATGCAAGTATTAGTGGCTACTTTCATGGCTCTAACCCTTGACCTATATGTCACACACAGACAACTTTAATTTACCGTTGCTCGAAGGCTCCCCTTTCTTACTTGTTACAAATTCTTTAACATCATCATGTCATAGTTAGCTATTTCAAGAATTCGATTTACTAATCACAGCGTTGATATTGCTCCTGGACTCCTCCCAAGTCTCCCCTTGCCTATTCAAACTACCGTAACACCTATATTCATATGGTCATCACTAGTAATAAAAATACAGTTGCATCAATCTCCTGTATTTGACTAAGCAAGGTGAGTATGTATATCCATATCTTAAATGCAGATCCATTCAAGAACAAGCTCTACTTTATCCTATATGCAATCTATGGTTGTCTCCCCCGAGTTCAACCCTAAATTCATAGATAGTATTCAATTAGTGATAAGGAAAATCAAATACTTAAGTGCATTATAAAATAAGTACCACAATTAAATCAATAGGTGATAATCAAATTATGTTAGCACCAAGCTTCAAACTACAATATTCATGAATAGTCCCGCAACTTTAAAATAAAGAAAAGTACTCACTCATACTCGTGGCAAAAATATAAGTCATGACTAACATTCAACTAGGCAAACAAAAGAAAAAAGAAATAAATGGTGCGAATCTCCGATCCACGTGCTCTAGCCCTCCTTGTCATTAAAGTCTGTCTAAAAACATATTTGGAATGTATTTATAATGTGTAGAATTAACCTTGGGCTGAAATACCACTGACCTGGATTGGCCAGAAATGTGTTTGGTGTATCGCATGGTTCAACGTGGTGCACTAGACACCAAGTCAAAACTTCATAAATTTAGAATCTTGAAGGTTTTCTGGAATTCACCCTGGTGCGACGTGTGGCTCACCAAGTGGCACGGCACGCTTGGTTATTTTGTGTCATCTTATTTTTTTCAGCTTCTTTCATGTGTGCTTAGCCCTTGAGTCCTCAACTTGACCCCGATCTTTGGTATTGACTTCTATTTAGAATAAAGTGAACGAACTAAACTATCAACTAAATCAATCAAATACAAATTATCTATTCAAGCGACTCCAAGAAGTGATTAACTAAAACTACGTAAAGAAAACACGGAAAGTTCAAGAGGATGTGAGGTCCTAGGGATATGGTTGCTAACAATTCTATTGAGTTATTAATGAGAATTGACTTACTATTAATCTAGTTTACTAATCACATAATTGATATTGCTAGATAAGATCGCAATTGCATTTCCAGTATTTGACTAAGCAAGGCGACTATGCATATTCATATTCTAGCCACAAATTTATTCCCAGCATACCTCATTTCAAGAACTAAATGTCTTAGCATCTAAATCTGCTTCCTTAGCCTTTCCATGCAACACTTTGTCTCTGATGATGTACAACTTCTTATCCTCAAACTGTTGAGCCTTGATTTGTTCAATTAGAGCTGGTCAAGCCTCCATACATGCTAGAATAACCTTGACAAGTTCCAAAATTGTCAAGTCTCATGAAGCTATATCTAAAGACACACGACTACCTACTAACATATATTCTAGTGCCTCCATACATGCTAGAACCATGTCAAGTTTCAAAATGTCAAGTCTCATGAAGCTATTATCTAAAGACTGAACACACAACTACCTACTAACATTCTATTTTAATAAGGAGAAAAGGAGACTAGCTAGCCCCTATCTCTCACACAAAAAGATACTACAAACATGCAATTACCTACTAACATTCTATCCTAATCCTCAACCTCCAAACCTCCCAGAGATAAACATGAACCTAAAAAGGTAATAGGTGACTCTAAGATTATACAAATGACTCTTGATACTAGGAAGGCAGAAGATCAAATATTCTTTCTTGGCATAATAGCAAACACAACTTGAAAAAGTGTACATGGAATTGTCTAAAAAGGTTTCACAGCAAGGGGAGAATTATGTATTCAGGCTTGTTAAGTCATTGTATGTACTTTAAACTATCATTGTTCATTAAGAGGTGGACAGTAGGTTGGTAATCACCTTGTCTATGAATAAGTTACAGATAAATTGATGATGGCAATAATTAAAGAAGGCATTGCACAGGATTTCAAGATCAAAGATTTAGGAGAATTGAAAATTCTTTCTTGGCATTGAGTCCATCATATGAAAGCAGAGAAATCTAAACAGAGGAAGTGTGTGCTAAGGGCAATCAGATTGATGTTGCTTGAACTTTTTAAAATTGTTGCCACACCCCTATCGGATTCTTTAGAATGCACTATTTTTTTAAGTATCCGGCTCACACAAATGTTGACATTTTAGAAGAGTCCGAATAACATAGAATCAGATATATGCCAGCTTTGAAGTCAACCAAGATAATAAGAGCTCAGCATTAGTGACTGTTGAAGAGTGTGGGCAGCAGAGGAGGATTCAGGATTTAAATTTTATAGGTTCAGTTTTTAAGATTCTTAGTGTTGAACTCATCGTATTTTTAAAGTTATTAGTTTATATCTACTATTTATTACATTTTTCGTGAACTATCACATATAAATTTATGTTCCATGACAAAAGTACTAGGTTCAGTTGATGCTACAGGATACATAAAAAAAATTCTAGACAATGTTATGGTTTTACTTCTTAGGAAGAGCAAATATCTTTATAACTAATGCAACTTTGTGAAGCACATCACTATTTTTATACTTTCTACTAATTGAACAATTCAAAGAGAGAGAAAAAAGTGATTTCCCAAATCTTTATTAATCAACATATAAAGTCTTCAATTATTACAATATATAGTGTCCTTCATGGTATGAAACAACAAAAACAGCATGAATCTCTGTTTATCAGCCAGTATAAGTAACTACATATTAGGATTGTTCTTATTTGTGAACTTGCAATCTTTGCGGATTTCCCCATTTTTGCCCGTCAACACTTTAAGACCACCCATCCTGCTAATTGACAATGCAAATCCCCTTCGAAATTGCTCGAAACTGTTTGCATATTCATTGACTAGTTCACCTGTGTCACCTCCATAAGATAGTTGTTGATCAACTCTAAGAAGAGATTCATGAGCAAGAACTTTGGTGTAGAATTTGTTGCTGAATGTGTAGTTAGAACCATATTCTGGTGTGAAATACACAGCTGAATCTGTTTTGCTGTTTTTGGGGCAGTGTGATCTAAGGCTTACTAACACAGATCTCTTCATGCTGGGGTCTGGTTTTCCAGTACCTTTGAAATTGTAAAGGCGGTCATAGAAGCTGCTGCAATGTGCTTGTCCCATTGTATGTGCCCCTGAAATAGGAACCAAATGGCGTTTAGTGAGTACAAGTGGAGTCTGGAGAGCAGAGGATGTACACAGATCTTATCTCTACCTTTTACGTGATAGAGAGATTATTTCCAATAGACCCTCGATTCAAAAAAAAAGTAACCCGTGTTGGAATGTAAGACAGAAACGAAGACAACAAAATAACAAATGCACAAAACAAGTGTAGCAACATATATTCATATTTAAATGATACTACTAAAGGTATGACAACACTCCACTGCCTACTAATCTTCTACCTAATCTTCAACCTCTATATCTTCCTATCTAATTATGGTCATGTCCTCGATCAGTTAAAGTTGTGTCATGTTTTATCTATCACCTCCACCATTTCTTCTTTGGTCTACCTTTAACTCTCCGGACTCTTGCTACAGTCAACCTCTCATACCTCCTTGGGTGCATCTTGGCACTTCCTATTCACATGTCTAATTACCATCTCAGTCTTGTTTCCCTTATTTTGTCCGCTATGGAGGTCACTCCCACCTTGTCCCATATAAATTCATTATTAATCATTTCTCTTCTAGTATGCCCACACATCTATCGCAGCATCCTCGTCTTCGCTACCTTCAACTTTTGAACATGGACATTCTTGGCTGGACAACACTCTGCGCTATATGGTAGAGTTGATTTAATAACTACTCTATGCAACATACCTTTAAGCCTATCGCATAATAACTTAGAGGCGAGCCTCCATTTCACCCACCCCGATCCAATATAATGTACAACATTATCATTAATCGCTCCGTCTCCTTGAATTATGGACTAAAGATACCTAAAGCTTTTTCTCTTAGGTATATCTAGTACATCGATCTTCACTTCCACCTCCATCTCATGCATCACCTCATTGATCTTGCACTCGAGGTACCCCTTTTTACTGCATCACCTCATTGATCTTGCAATCGAGGTACCCCTTTTTACCGGTACATTTCAACAAATCAAGAGAAATTTATTATTTTCTTCCAATATTACTTTTTATCATTAAATAACTACATAAACTACAAATAGTCAAACTTAAATTTTCATAGTTAATAAATAAATATTTTTTTTTAAGAAGGATAATATCAAGTCAACATGCGTTAAGTTAAGTGGAACGGAGAGAGTAATAGTCATATATTTGTGTACCTAAAAGTGTGACAAAGTCCTGAACATCAAGGTTTTTGGATTCAAAGTAAGCAAGTCCTTCCTCCCAAGACATGGAAGGTGAAGGGTAATCTATCCATGCAGCATTTGACTCTAATCCATCCCTTCTTCCCAAGAAAACTGGATAAGATGGTGCACCTGCCTGTTTTAGATATTTTTTAATTAATATATCGCGATAATCAAATAATATTGATTAAAATAAATAGCGCTAGCGCGCACGAGAGAGAGAGATATGTTAATTACATAATGAACAGCATCCCTAACAGCAAGATTGAGGATATCAGTACAAGAAACAGCTCCAGGACATCGAACTTCAAGCACTGTTTTTATTTTGTCAATCAATAGGTATCCTCCCTGCAGCATTGCATTTTTTGATGAATTTCTCTCTGTGTTTGGACCAGTTAGTAAGATTGATGCATCACAACCCTGGACACATTAAAGAAATTAAGTACACATGATTTAACAATAGCGAAGTTAGAAATTTTATTAAGAGTGTTTAAAATTTAATTTTTATTTTTTTTGTAAAAATAGTTTTGGACCTATATCTACGGTATATTGTTTTCAATATGCACGGTATAATTTTCCAACGACAGGTATTCAACTAACCACCCTTAAATCTACATAGCTACGCCATTGCACACGAATACTGCGAATTAATTACTTACTGATCTTATAACTCGTAAGCATCCTAACAAATATATACCAATAGTGTAATGAAACTTTTACATGCTACAAAAGATTAATTCTCATTATCAGTAAAACAAAGGTAATTATATATAATTCTCATTTTTTCTTTTTTATATATAGTTTTTCTTTCTTTAAAGAGAAGACAAGTCAAATTTTAAGGATTAGATCTAGATCATTGTCTAATATCTCCTCCATTTTAATTGGGAGATTTGTTTTTAATTTTATTTTATTTTTACGTGAGATCTTCATTTTTATATATAAGAAATCTGAAAAAATCATTTTCTTCTATTAATTTGTAAGTGGTTAAGGTTGAATAGAGATATATTCCCCCTCTCCCAGTTTACGTAAAGGTGTTACTGTTTGGGGGAGTCCAATAATATTATCTTTGACAATAGTTTTCTCAAACTTTTTAAAAATATTTTAAATCATTAACTTTGTTTACCTGTAATATGTACTTTTCGTATAGTTTTCAAATATACATATTTTATTTTTAAAAAGTTAAAAATTTTATACCCAATTACATAATCAAAATTAAATATTTTGACTCTCGTACTCTGAACTCCGTCACAAGAAATAATATAATTTACTCATATTCTTGGACAACACAAAGAATTTGATTTAGTTTGGATCTCAATGTAACCTCATAATTTGCACAAAATCCCATTTTTTTATAATCACAGTACACCGTACAAGTAATCTCCATTTCTATTCATAAACAAAGTGTTATTTTTTATGATTTAGTTAAACTTATATTCATCGACAGTGTTGTAAAATTTGCATATCATCAGTGTAATTTAATTTGTTATAAAAAATATTTTTAATTACGTTATTTTTCAGATTATTAATTTCACCTATTATGAAAATTATTACTAGGAATTACATTCTCAAGTGTGTGTATTAAACTTAGTTTTGTCTTTACATTTTCTTTCTTTTAAAGAGGAGACACACCATTTTTATAGGCTTAGATCTAGATCATTGTCTAATATATGTCCTCTATTTTTAGTGTGTATTATACTTAGTTACGTTACTTATGGCTAAAGTTATCTGAATTTACGATAACTTTAATAAAACATTTCAAACAGTTTGAAAAAAGGGATGCATGTGTGGGAGTAATAACAATAACAAAATAATGTAAAATGGATGGCATTACACAACAGACAGGAAAAAGATCAGTAACAACAACAAAGTTATGCGATAATTTTAGCATAGAAACACAGGTGATAATAGAAATCGAAGAACAAGAAACTATGAGAATAGTGCGAATAGTGAGACAGAAGGCCCAAGTATGATCAGCCTATCCCGCAAGAAAGCGAGAAAACTCTCAAACTACCAACTAATCTACTATCTTAATACGTGAATTGCAAACTCTTCTATCTAAAGTCATGTTCTCGATAAGCTTGAGATATGTCACGTCTTGTCTAACTAACTTAAAACTAAGTACGGTCTTGGAAAAAAACATAGAAGTGAGAAAAGCAGAATTAGCAATATACTAGACATTCAACTTGTGTATGTTCATTTTAGCAAATAATGATATTTTAAGCAAAAGACAATACAAAAGCATGATTCATATTCATCAAAAACTTGAAAATACTTCAATGGTAAAATCTCAGGATAACATAATAAAAAGTTTATTGTGCTTGGGTAATATAGAATTAATTTTTCAAACGGTTGCACCATTTTTTAAGTTTGGCAACGACTGATAAAGACAGACATGGGAATGAAGTTAATATAAGTAATTAATTAGACTTATAGCGATGATAAAATTGTCTTCGCGTGACTTATAGGTCATAGGTTCGAACCCTAAAAGCAATCATTACTAATATCTGCATTAGGATAAGTTGTCTACAACACACCCATGAGGTGCTATCCTTCTCCAAACCCTGTATGAACGTAAAATGCAAAAAATTGGGCAGGAAAAAAAATAGTTAGAGAGAGAGTGACAAAGAAACATACATTAACCATGCAATCAGCATAGAGCATCTTGAGGAGTTTAGCAGTAATAGTCTTATCCTTGTCCCAATAGAGTTTCACTTGGTGTCGAACAAATGGCTCCACATTTGCACATGTATTCAGCTTCTTATAGTAATGCCTCACTAGTGGCTTATCCTCCGGCGGCAAAAAGACGGCCGCGTTTGCGTAACCTGCATTCAAGCTCACTGCAACAAAACTCATCAATATCGAAAGAAGAAGAATCGATGAAAAACTCAAATAATATTTCTCCATTTTTAATTTTTTTAAAAAAACAGCACTTTTAGCTCCTCCTCTTCTTCTATTCTCTTCTCTTGTGTTGGCACTAATATTGTATGAGCTTGAATATGATAACAGGTTACTGTGTTATCCTATATAGACAAGGCTATATATAGACTTAATGAGATTGATGAAAGTCGTAGGAAATTCAAGAAAGTATAATATTTTACGTGGATCGATGAACATTTTTTATAAGTTGTTTTCTAGGCACTTTTGTGAGTTTTAAGGAACGTGTGTGAGGGAACTTCACGTGATTCAAAGTTTAAGGGCTTATTATCACACATCTGAGAGTCTGTTTAGATTCGATTAAAAGTTTATCAAATCATATTTTAATTACTTTTTCAAAATTTTCAAGTGTTTTGATAAAGTTAAAAACTGTTTAAAGTAAGTAAAACTATAAGTTGGGAATCTCAATCTTTATTTTTTGGCTTTTATGCATTTTTGCTTAAAAGTTGTTTTTTAAAACTAATTCAAACGGGCTCAAAATTATTTGGTGTTATGTTATTCTCTTTTCGTCTCAATTTATGTGATAATGTTTGACTAGACACAAAATGAAGAAAAAAATAAATACTTTTAAAATTTATAATCTGAAACAAATTTTAGGTATTTATATAGTTGTAATTATTATATTTAGGGTAAAAAAAAATTTAAATTAAGTTATTTTTAGTTATACAAAAATAATTCTCCTTTAAGATATAAATTAAGACAGAGAAGTAGTTAGGTGCAAGTTTACGTGTGGATTTGATATTACTCATATGCAACTTATACGTTTCAAAGTTCAAACATAAGAATTTTTCCTTTGGAAAGAATAAAGAAACAGTACTTTTAATTTGTCTGCATGGGGGGCATAACGGCATTCAAGCCAAGATGTTCGTTATATAAAGATAAAATTTATTTTTTTCTGTTTTTTTTTTTGGGGGGAAAAAAAAAGAAATAAACGAAACTCTTCACTAATGGCTTTTGTTTGTCGAAAATATCGTGTGAATGCAAATGAAATTAAATTTGTGAAATAGGGATTAAAGGCAAGTGATCAATTAGATTCGATCGAATATCTTTTTTCGAATAAGTCCAAAAAATGAAAATAAATGAAATGATTATATTTAACTAAGCAAAGTATTGGAAATCAGGATGTTAAAATGTAAGAGCTAGAACAAGAAATAAGAAGATATTTGTATTTAAGTGAAAAAAATGAGATATTTTCTCTTCCATATAAGGGATTATTTAAAGGGCAAAATTAAATGCTATAGATACTAGTCCTAAAAGGCTAATCTATTGTTTAGAAAAAAGTTATTATCAATGCTACATGAGTAATGTCACGTGCTTAAAAATTGACAGAAAACTCGAAATTGAGTGGTATCAGTCCCAAAATCATTGTTTGTGCACCCGATCAAAGCCGAGGACTCGGACCGAGAGGAATTGACTCTGCGAGAAGACCCACCCAACCCCAACCCCCCCCCCCTTCCCCCCACATAGCTTCCATGTGTTATGTTGTGACTAGACACACACACACTCCTACCTCACCCCCACCCCACCCCCCACCCCGGCATAGCTCGATTCCACGTGTTATGTTGTGACTAGACACTCACACACTCCTACACCACCACCACCCCCACCCCGCACCTCCCGGTAAACTGATTTTTACCTAATACAAAAAAATTCGATGTTTTTTTTCCCCACCCGCTCAGTCTGTTAAAAAATTGCAAATTTATGTTAAAAAAAAAAAAGGCTAAAACCCAGTACTCCTACCATTCCCTCACGCAGCCGAATCATCAAGGAAGAAAATTTCTTGCATGCATGTAATTGTTTTAACAATTTTAAAAAAATATATATATATATATATATACTTCTTTTAAAAAAAAAGAAATTGATATCAAGTGACAATTAAATATTTTAATTTTGAGTACGCATATCTAGATATTTTATAACTTGTTTTCATTTTGTCCGTTGAATATTCTATATTATAAAACGATCATTTAGACACCTTCAAAATTTATATGTTACGTCACCATCGGAGTTTACACAGTAAGAATGAGTTGAAATATTTAGTTATTATTAAAATTAAATTGAGATATCTAAATATACACTTTTATAATTAT
Source organism: Datura wrightii (assembly GCA_035772735.1). Classification (NCBI taxonomy): domain Eukaryota; kingdom Viridiplantae; phylum Streptophyta; class Magnoliopsida; order Solanales; family Solanaceae; genus Datura; species Datura wrightii. The sequence continues at coordinate 151,128,635 of JASDFA010000006.1, read as the reverse complement.
TAAAGTGTTTATTTATCCTAACTTAAATTTAAATATTTATTTCTATATTATGACTTTAAAAAAAAATAGAAAGACAAGAATGGGGACAGCTCCTAATTTCCTTTTTCGAACTTTTTGACTTTATTTTTGTTTGATAAAGTGTACTCCTATTATGGCTGGTCTACTCTACTTAACTTTTCCTAGCTGTCTCTGAATAGATGGATGTCGAAGTTTGAGTTTTCCTTTTGCTTAAGGATTCATGATTTATGGTTGACCTATATATTTATATATGGCTAATTATGATTGGATATTAAGTCAATTTAATATTAATTTTAATTTAAAATTAGTATTTATTTATAAAATTTGTATGTATTTTTAAATTATAACTTTAAATTTTAAATTCTTCAAAAAGTGAATATAAATTTTGAATTGTGCTTTCAATTTTTTTAAAAAGGTAATACTTGATACATAAATTTATATTTTATAAAAAGATAAAATAAAATAAAAATTCATCACTTTAAATTTTGTAAAAAAAAAAAAGATATATGCTCGATGTGAATAGATTGTCCATGTTATATAGAAGGACGATATTAAAGAACAGTTAGTTACTACTATTATTAATTTATTGTACTAGTGAATCTTTATAAAAAAATTATGTGTATTTGAAAACTGTGTAATAACATGCAATCATAAATATTTATTAATAAAAAGAACGTAGAGATATGCAACTTATATTAATGTGGGATTTTAGGCAACTTATATTAATGTGAGATTTTAGGATATTCTGATGATTTGTTCGTGAACTGTGATTTGCTTTGGTATGCTTTGGTAGGATTGTATAAGAGGTAGAAAGTTTTGATAGTTTTCACAAATTGTGAAATTTTATGTTTATTAGGAAAAAAAATACAACTATTAGAAAATTTAAATTGTATGTTCAAACAAAATTTCAACTTCAATCGACCTATACGGGCCGTTAGATATGAAAACAGATAAATTGGGAGCTCTTAAACTACTATTCCCACCGCTTCAATTCGTTTGTCTTATTTTATTTTTTAGTTCATTTCAGAAAGATTGTCATTTTTTTCTTTTTTGCAACTCATTAATTTTAACTTTTCACATGACATGTTTAAAAATACAAGATTAAAGAGTATTTTGGTACATTTAACATATTTTTAGTTTAAAACCACTAGATTCAAAAGTCCACTTTATTATTTTAAATTTTACCTTTATGTCAAGTCAAAATCAGATAAATAAATTAACACGAAAGGAATAGTATATAAGGTAGTTTCACCTTGTTTACAATATATCTTTCAACATTGTTTTTTTCTCTTTTTGTCAAAAAGAAACTAATATTATTAATTACTAGAAGAGTTTATTATATAAACTTGATTTGTCTAGGATTATAGTACTTGGACAATAATTTTCAGTGGAAGATAAAACAAAAAAAGACAACAGATGCATCATGATATTGCATTAAGTTTTTCAAAAATATTTAATTTGCTTCTATGTTTAGCAAGATCATCTGTCACCTTGTTGTCTTCCCTATTTAAATATATGTAATGTATTTTAGTTTCGAGCTATCCACCTTAGGCATCATTCACCTACAATGGATATCAGAATAATGGCTATTATTGTCAACATCGTTTATTAGGTGAATGATACTACTCTTAGACTTATTTGTTTCCAGTAAGATTAATAATACATGTGAAATTAAATACACATTTAAATAATTAGGATATTATCTTTAAATCTCAATAATGAATGATTAAGATTATTTATTTTTAAATATATAAATATGCATAATTTATTTATTTATAAACACAATAAAAAAAATATAATTGTGATGGGGGAGATGGTTGTTGTTGTAGTGACTGACTTGATGGCCAGCAGTTGGTAGTAGTGGTGGTGATGCTTGTGATGGTAAAGTTGGTTGATATTAGTAGTTGACGGCTTTGATGACTGAAGATGTGTTAGTGGTAGTTGGTGGCATTGTTAGTGGTGATGGTGGCGTTGATTAGTAGTAGAGATTGGTTGAAGTGGTGGTAGTGATTGAATGTGGTGGTGAAAGAGGAGGCAGTAACGTTGAATATAATTATAATAATGGAGGTGTTAATTGTGGTAGCAACTAATAGTAACGGTTGGTAGTGGTGGTGGTTGTCCGTAGTGATTGTGATGTAATGGTGGTGGCGGTGACGACAATTGGTGGTTGACAATGGTGATGGTATTTGTGATGGCAGATGTGGTTAATGGTGATTGTGGATGGAGTGGTTATAAAAATTATTCACACAAAAATACCTCTTAATGATATTAAGATTGTATTCAAGATCTTAATGATTAAAACATATTCAGACCGACTAAGTGTTTAAATATTAAATGAATACGTGAAATGCACTTAATGACCTAAGATCTCAAAACTATTTAGATTCAGACATTTATTAAGTGCAAATAAATAAAACCTTAGAGTCTATTTGGATGGATTTATAACTTATGACTTATAAGCCTAAGACATAAGTCAGGAATATTAACTTATAACTTTTAGCTTTTTTTATTATTATTATTTTAACTTAAAAATAAGTACTTCAAAAAAAAAAAGTACTTCAAAAAAAAAATTAAATTTTACTCAAATACTATAAAAATATTTTTAAATTATTTTAATTTAAAAACACTTAAAACAAGTCGATCAAAACATACTCTCCTACTCCTTTAATTTGGGAAAATTCACCTACTATCGAAGCTCGTTAGGTTTCCCTTGTTAGATATGGTTTATCACAGAAGATTAACAATATTTAAAGAGAGTAACATAACTTTTTATGGACTAAGCTATTGCTATATACAAAGTAAATTCTGTGAAGAAATTCACAAATTAGACCCAATTAATAAGTAAACATTATTATAATTGAAGTTGCAAGTGTAAGAAACTTACGTTTAAAATGTTCATGTGGCTCCATTATGAGCTTAATATTTAATTTAGTAATAGCTATTTTGTGGGTGTCGGGATAAGATTTTTCACAGTCGTTAGAAAAAAATTAATTAAGAATGTAATTTGATTAATGTCTCTCTTATTAATTTTTAAATTTTTATCTATTTACGTGATTCTCAATTTTAGAATAATTAATATTAAGGGAAAAGTTTAAAAAAATAATTTTCTCTTGATTTTTTTTATATTTACAAGTACTCCCTCCATTCCTTTTTAGTTGTTAGGATAAGTACTTTTTGAAAAAATATAATAATCATTCTTTTCACATTCTAAAATGAGTTAAATAGGGTAGATTTGATAAAAAAAATGGTCAATTATTTATTGAACTTTGAAACTAACAACTATTTTGAAACAATTATTTTTAATATATCTAACAACTAAAAAAAACGAAGAAAATATTTTAAAATAACTTTAGTATCAATGGTAACTAAAAGGAAACGAAGGAAGTACTTGTTAAAAGGATTGAAGTTTTCGAATTTACCAACATTATTTTATGTCTCAAACGTGAGGAAAATGGAGAAATGAGTTTCTAGTTTTTTATTATTTTTTTAATAAAAAATTATGATTTTTTTTAGCAGAGATCTTTATATTTACATATAAGAGATCTCACTATTAAAAATAGAGGTTTTTTTCATCGGAATCAATGAGAAATTTATGTTATAAAATATAATTTTTTCACCCAATTTCTAACGAACCAGCTCACTAGAAAAATGCATGGTAGGAAACATATTCTTACTAAAAGAGCAAGCATCATGCTTTTTATCTCTGGAAATAGTCATTTAACATTTTTTTTAGTGAAATATTTCGATGAAAAATAATAAATTTTTTAATAATATCAAAAAAAATCATTTTCTTTTATTTAAATATATAACGACAAAAGACCTCATTTCTTCGGATATAAAAAGATGTATTCCTGGGAAGCTACTGGAAATTTATGCTTTAATATTAACCTTTCTCTATAAAGGGACTTCTCAAAAAGTATAGTTTCCTAAATTCAAGCCAAAATATTCTCATCCACTTGGCCACTAACAGCCAGTAAAACACAACTGTATAATAAGGATTAAATTAAAACAGCTTAGCTTGTGAAGAGTAATTAAGTACTCGTTAAGCATAATGCATAAAGAAATTAAGGAACAAGTAAATGAAGTAACACATAAATGACTTGACCGACCACGGATTAGTGAACGGGTCATTCGCACGAATACCTTTATTTCGGGTAGTCATTAGTTTTTGTTCTTCAAATAAATGATTAGCATTTTAAGCACAGATATAAAAAAGTGATCAAAAATAATATTTCTGATATCGACAAAAGAAGTAAGAAAACGCCAAGGAAACTGTTTATATTTTTGTACTATTATAAACATAAATTATGCTTTACAGGCGTAGCAAGTTATGTTTCTTGATTCCAACTGAACTCGAGCCAATAGAGGCGTAAGATTAGTTTTAGAACACACAAAGTTGTGTCTTACCAATTCCTAGAGAAGTTTTGTCGGAAATTTATGCCCGACAAGATAAAAGTTCTCTAAACTTATGCTTTGCAAAATTAGGTTGCAGTTAAGAATACTTACAAATCTTTATTATATAACTAGTAGAAACAAAAATTAAAAACTATTAATTTGAGAGACAAAAATTAAAAATTATCTCAAAATAAGAATAATTCGAGTAAAAACTAGTTAGCAAACCTGTCAAATTAAACCTATACCATACGAATTTTGTCGTTAAGAAACTAGAAAAGGAAATAAAAGAAGGAAAATGAAAGAGAAAAGAGGAAAAGGAAGAGAAATTATTTTTTCTTTTGTTATTTACCAGGTGTTTTAGCATGAGCTTTAAAAAAAAATCTGAAATATATTATTTTAAGTGTCTAGTTGACAATAAATATTTTTTTTTCAAAAAAATAACTTTACATAAGAAGATGTTCACTTAACTTATTAATAATTTTAATAAAATTTTGGTTGAATTAATTTTTTTGTTTATGTATGGAGATATAAAATAAATTTTATAACCAGATTAAAATCAGGTCTATAAATATCAAAATATTTTAAAAAAAAATTGAAATCAACTCTAGAAAAGAAAACAAAGGAATGTAAAAAAGATAATATGTTTCTAATTTCCACCAATCTCTTATTGTAATATTTGTATGTAAAAAGATAAGTAGCTCAATGACATTTTTATACATATGATATATATTTTAAAATCTTGACAGATTATATATATTTTATATTATCATACATAAAAGTGAAAATTATTTTCGAATCATAATTTAGAAGAGGTATTTATTTATTTCAACATATTTATAATTTGCAATAATAATAAATAAATTACAAGGTCAAAGTATAGCAAAAGTTGAATTTTATTTGTTGCAACATTGTTTCTATTGAGAAGAATGTATAGTTTGTGTGTAGTTAGTATATTTATTTGTAATTGTTGCTAAGTCAGCATTGGTTAGTAGGATTAGATGCACTAATTAGTTAGTTAGTTAGCATTGGAGTTGGTTAGTTGCTAGTGAGTTGTCAAGCAGCGGTGTGTATATAATGATCTTCAACTTTGTTCAATGGTGATTTTTCAATTCCAACTTTTCAATAATCTGGAAGCTTCACAATCTCATTTATCTCAATATGGTATTAGAGCCACAAATGGCTGAATCGCACAACTCACAGGTCTATCGCGTGAGTTAGGAGAAGCTAATCTTCGGTTTCGCAGTGAATCTACAGGTCTCAGTCCTCAGATCACAAATCATTGTGTGTGTCTTTGACTAATTTTCAATCGGAAAAAGAAAACTTTCGATCAATTTCAAGCATAAAAATCAGCGATCTCATATTATGTACTTCCTTGATTGATTGCAATCTATCTAAGACCTTAAAGTTCTTCTAAAAAATAATCGAATAATGGCAACTGCTGAAACAACTAGCAATACTAATGCAGAATCATGGGGACTACGATCGATGTAAATAGTCCACTTTATATTCATCCCTCTGATAGTCCTAGTGCGACTCTAGTACCAGTACCTTTTGATGGGATGTGTTATAGATCATGGAGGAGAAGCGTCCTACGATCTCTTTTGGTGAAAAATAAGTTAGGTTTTATTAATGGAGAGTGTAGGAGGCCAGATTCGTAGATCTCAGTTGAGTTGCGTCAATGGGAGAGATATGACAATATGGTCATAGTGTGGATACTAAATTCATTATCAAAGGAGATCGGGGACAGTGTAGAGTACGTTTGCAATTCTCGTGAACTTTTGGCAGAGTTAGAGGATCGTTGTGATCAGACGAATGGAGCAAAACTGTATCAGATCCAGAAGGAAATAAGTGATCTAAGCCAAGGAATATTGGATATCACTAGATACTATACGCGGATGAAAAAACTTTGGGAGGAAATTAGCACGTTAACTGCTAAACATTAATGCATATGTCAATGCACTTGTGGAGCTAAGGATCTGATATACAAGGCAGAATGGGATAGAAGATTGATTTAATTTCTTGTGGGATTGAATGAAATTTACACAACAATCAGAGGAAGCATACTAATGATGAATCCATTGCCTACAATGGGACAAGAATTTGCACTCCTAGTCCGGGAGGAAAAACAAAGGGAACTAAAGCCAAGCAGTCACTACTTTAGAGAGTCATCTTCCATGAATGTGAGTGCAGGAGCTAGAAATAGAAGGAACTCTAAGACAAATTATGCGCCAAATAATCATGTTGCAGGAGGTAGAGATCGACTCTTTTGTGATTACTATAAGAAGCTGCGACATGTTAAGGACAAGTGTTACAAACTTCATGGATATCCTCCTTTTATCAATCAACATAATCAAGGAGTTAACAATTTCAATCAGGGATACAATCAGAAATCCGATCACTATAATCCAAAGGGTGGACAAGAATATAATCAGAACTTCAGGTCTGACAAAAGTAAAGGTATCACAGCAAATGCACATGATGTGAACTCTGATACAATGATAATGATGGTTGGAGGAGTGGAGAATGGCAGTGACAATCAGCAGGTCAGCTTTATCAAAGAACAGTATGGGCAGATAGTGAACTTGTTTCAACATTTTGGAATAGGTAATGGAGGAGATGCTTTAGACACTAGTGCTCATAATTGTGGAGTTTGGAATTTTACAGGTATTGTGGCTTGCACTTCTTTTTATAGAATTTAGTAAATTTTCTTGTGATTGTTTTAAATCAAGAGCTGACTTGTGGATTATAGATTCAGGAGCTTCATACGATATGACCTTTAACAGAAATCACCTTTCAAATATTGTTCTTTTACCTTATCCTTTGTTGGTCAGGGTTACTAAATGGCTATCAAGTAAAGGTTAGGAAAATTGAAAGTGTGACACTGACACCCAAGATTATTTTATACAAAGTCTTACTTGTGCTATCCTTTAAATTCAATCTCATTTTTGTCAGCTCTTTGGTAGTACATCTTCAATGTGTTGCCTTTTTCTCTGATTCTTCCTGTCTTCTGCAGGGCCTTTCTCAGAAGAGGCCTTAGAAAATTGGTAAACTGCATGAGGGCTTGTACTTTATTTGCTCAAAGTATTTGAAGAAGGGAAGTCACGATGCAGATTAGAAGCCTTCACTAACTTATTTTTCATCTCAGTTTAGTCAAGTAAACAAAGTACATTGTACTTGTCAGTCCCTTTCATATTCTCCCTCTCATGTTGTAGATAATGGTATTCGTGGAAATAATAGCAATGTACTCTTCTCTAATTCTAGTTAGTCTCAAGATACTAGTATTGATCTATTATGGCATCATATACTTGACCATGTGCCTTTTGTTAAAATAAAGGGGATGAAAATCATACCTGTGAAGTTCTCACCCAAATAGCCTTTCACATGCACCATATGCCCCATGGCTAGACAAGTCAGACTCCCTTTCCCTATTAAGACCACTCATACCTGAATGATTATGTACACTCGATGACTCAATCCTAATCTATTAGCTCTTCTTCTCAGCACCATTGCTCTTCTTCTTAGCACCACCTTCCACTGTCCCTACATGTATCCTTCTCTTAAACCATCACGTAGCCTCCACTGCTTTGACTCCTTCTAGTCAGCTACTTGAGCAAAACATTTATCATGACTTTAAACCCACTTCTTATGAAGAAGCATCCATGCATCCTACTTGGTAAGCAGCAATGACACAAGAATTTGAGGCTCTTTATACCAACGATACTTGGGATCTTATTATTTTGCCCTCTGGAAATTTAAGAAATCAATTAATTGTAGGTGGGTGTATAAAATAAAACACAAGACAGATGTGAGCATTGAAAGGTTTAAAGCTAGCTAGTGGTCAAGGGGTACACCCAACATGTTGTCATAGATTATACAGAAACATTTTCCCCAATGGTGAAAATGACAACTATGAGGATCTTGATTGCCACTGCAGTAAAGATGAAATAGGATATCTTTTAATTGGATGTTAACAATGCTTTCCTCCATAGGGATTTAGATAAGGAGGTCTACATGGAGTTACCACCAGGTCTTGCAATTGATGCACCTAAGCTTGTGTGAGAGCAGAACAAGTTTTTGTATGGCCTCAAGCAGGCTAGTGGACAGTGGTATGCTAAGTTGACTGATGCACTTAATTCCAGAGGTTTTACTCATTCTATGCATGATTATTCTCAATTTTACAAGAAAACGGGTACTTCATCTATCTTTATGGATGTATATATGGATGATGTGCTCATAACAGGTACCAATATAGATGAAATTACAAAACTAAAGACCTTCTTGAATGACACCTTCAGGATCAAAGATTTGGGTTTGCTACATTACTTTCTAAGCTTGGAGATCTTCTTGAATGACACCTTCAGGATCAAAGATTTGGGTTTGCTACATTACTTTCAAAGCTTGGAGATCCTACGCAAAACAGATGGTGTCCTCATTTCTCAAAGAAAATTTGTGTTAGATTTGCTCAAAGAGTTTGATTGTCCACATCTTAGCAGCTTCTCTTCTCCACTGGATCCTATATTAAACTGAAAGCACATGGAACTGTTTTGTCTGATCCCACTTACTATAGAAAGCTGATAGGCAAACTTAACTTTCTTACAAACACTAGGCTAGATATAGCTTATAGAGTTCAGCATTTGAGCCAGTTTATGCAGGATCCTAGAGAACCTCATGTGGCAGTTGTTTTCCATTTATTGAGATACTTAAAGAAAGAACCTACTCAAGGGATCTTCCTGTACAATAATGTTGATTTCACTATTCGAGCATATTGTGATTCGGACTGGGCAGCATATCCTGATTCAATGAAGTTAGTATCAGGCTACATTGTACTGCTAGAAAACAGCCCTATCAGTTGCAAATCCAAGAAGCAGGAAACCATCTCACTATCTTCAATAGAAGTTGAATACAAGGCCCTTCGAAAGGTGGTTGGAGAGTTAGTATGGCTGTCCAGATTGTTCATTGAGCTTACTGTTCCCTTTTCCAGTCCCATTTATATATATTATGATAGCCAAGTTACTTTGAATATTGCCAGAAATCCTGTGTTCCATGAAAGGACCAAACACATCGAAGTGGACTGTCATTTTGTGAGAAACGAACTTCGAGATGGCTTAATTTCTCTTCATCACATTGTTACTAGTGAACAACTTGCAGATATCCTTCCCAAAGCTCTCACCGGAATTAAGCACACAGCTCTCCTACACAAGTTGCCTATGGTCGTCCGACATCCAACTTGACCGGGGGGGGGGGGGTATTAAGAATAATGTGTAGTTGATGTATAGTTAGTCTATTTATCTGTAATTATTATTGAGTCAACATTGATTTGTTATAATTAGTTACAGTTAGTTAGTAGGATTAGATGCACTAATCAGTTGGTTAGTTAGTATTAAAGTTGATTAGTTGTTATTGAGTTGTCAAGTAATAGTATGTGTATATAAGGATCTTCAACTTTGTTCAATAGTGATTTTCTAATTTCAGCTTTCCAATAATCTGGAAGCTTCACAATGTCATTTTTCTCAATAGTTTCTCCTATGAACACACACATATATATAGACAATAATTTTTTATCATGATAAAGCAGACAAAATAACAAAAGAGAACATAAACTGATAATATCATATAAAGAACTATCAGGTGAGATACAACAAACAATAACATATTAGAGATATAACATTTATTTATATTATTTAAACAAATATCATATTTATTTTGATGTTAATTTTTATTTTTAAATAATTTTACTTTTTTTGTATATGTTAGGTTTAATATATTGACGCGAGACACACATGTAGCGCACATATACTAAACTAATTAATAAAAAAATTATGAAAAACTAAAATTGAATGTCAACACGACTAAGCCACGAGGAACAAATAATTGTTCAACAGAAAAAGCATATATAAATCAGTACATCCAATACAAAAAGTAGAATCAAATAGATAAAAATTTTCCAAAGTTTTCAACATCACAATTAATACCTAATTAGCATGTATTATCCTACATGTTAGTATCATTTCACTCATACTTTAAAAAACTGTGTCAAAACACCTCAGAAAGAAAATCAACTAAAAATAGAAGATAAAGAAAATGATAATTAACTGTTAATGTCGTGTTCTACTTCGAACTGATTCAAAATAAGTCACAACTTTATGATTGTGTTACTTCTGGTTATTGAAAATGTTTAGAGTCGTCGTTACCTAATTTTTAGGAAAAAAATGTAAAACTCTGTTTTGATCAATGAAAATTGGTGAGATTTCGAATAAAGTTTTTCTTCTCTTCGAAAAAAAGGTATTAAGCACCCTTCGGACCCTATCTGAAAATAGTCCTTAAATTTAGTTTTAATTAACAAATGGGGTTGTTTATCTCAATTATTACTTGTAAAAAGTGTTAACAATGGTTTAAAAAAGAATTAGCAAAGCGGTTAAAACAATTCGTAGCTAAAATGTATTAAGGTATATAAAAATATACAAATGATAAAATATGAAAAGTAATATACATAATATACGGGAGTGGTATAGTTGGTATATAGGGTAATATACAAATGTGTTAATGTGAGAAAGTGTAGTTTATATATATGTGTATTTGAAAATCATCATACTATATTATAATTGGGAATCTCCCATATTAAAAGTTAGATTATGACAAAATCCCTATAAAATTAAATAACATTATTGCCCTTCTATTAAAAACTAATGTTATATAATATTTATGGACATAAATGTAAGCACACATTAATCATAATAAATACTATCATATTCTATTAAACACTAATGTTGAAGTAATATGGACAAATGTTATATGTTATTTATGAACATAGATCTAAATACATACTAACTAAAATAAATGCTATCATATTTTATTAAATACTAATGTTATAGGATAATATAATAATAATAATAATAATAATAATAATAATAATAATAATAATAATAATAATCTAAAATCATTATCATATTATATTTAAAGTGGAAACTTCATAATTCTCTTAACTAAAACTAAAATAACAAGTTTACGATAGTAAAATTTCTACAATTTTTTGACTGAAGTTTAGATAATAATGAATATTAAAAGTGAGCGCCTTATTTAGTGAAATTCTATAATACCTGTAATAAATAGTTACTTGGAAAGAATACTCACACCTCCTACATTACAAAGCTTTATAACTTTTTGGATGAGTCTATATATATATATATAAAGGAAGATATAGAACAAGGTGATATGACACCTCTCTATAGCCTAGAAAAATATTTATCTTTTTTTTCTTTTTTTTGATTTTTTTTTAAATTTATGTGCCATGTTAAAAAAATTCAAAAGTCACTCTTTTAATTCTCTTAACTATATTAAATATACTACATTAAATTACATACATACATACATACATACATACATACATATATACATATATATATATAAAAAACTAAAGCCCACAATTTTTTTTTCTTTTATTTCAAATTTTTTGATTTTTTATTTTATTTTCTTATAAAAACTCTATTTTTACAGTGAAATGCTTCATTGAGTATTTTTTTATAAAATGTCATAAATAAATAAGTTCGACATCTCATAACCTAATATGAAAAATGCCGTCAGTTAAAAAAAAAGATTGTGGCTAGCAATCGACTTTTTTTTTTTGTGTGTGTATATATATATATATATATAATACTTAGAAGAAGTGATGTGGCATGCCTCTAAAATCAAGAATAATGTTCATTTATTTTTCTCAATTTTATGACATTTTCCTTATTTTCTTTTTATTTATATGATTTATAAAATTTTAAAATTATTTATTAATTACATTTGGTTAATTATGTATCCTTTTTTTTCAGTTAGAAAGTTCAAAAGTTATTGTCATTAATTTAATTATTTAATAGTTATGTATTATGTGATATCTTTTTATGACCATTAATTATATATATTTTTTATTTTATTTTTTAAATAAAATTTTCTTTATCTCCAACTTATTTAATATAATGGGGTAAGAAAGAAAAGAAAACGAATCAATTTGCTTAACCTAACAAAGCCGAAATAGCCAATAAAGATAGTAAATAGGAATTTATTTTCTTAAACTGAGCCATGAAACTATTGTTCTTAAATTTATTCATTTGCATTTATCTTTTCTCTTCTTTATTATTTTTTCTCCATTATTTGCTTTAAAATCATTGCCTCCTTAATTCATATATCTTGAAAGTTATTTTCAAAATGGTTAAAATCATAAAATTTTATACGTTAAGATCGTGATTTAAATAAAGGTTCAAAATTGGCTACTTGCTCCATTTTAAATGACTAAATTCACCTGATGAATTATTTTTTCAAAATAAAAATACTAAGTATTAAAATTAGGATGAATAAAAAGAAAACTTCTTTGTACAGGTGTTTTGATTTCTATTAAGTCATTTTTTTAATATTTATATTTTTTAATATTCGAATATTAAAAGTAGATTAGTTGAAATTCAACGAGATCTTTCATGTTTATATTTTTTAATATTTAATATTCAAATATTACAAGATTAGTTTGTAAACTCTTCGACAATTTTATGATACTTTTCTTTTTATATATTTTGTTTGAGAAAATCCAAAACAAAATTGCAGCTAAATTTTTGTTAGAATTTAATGACTAAATTTTTTTTAAAATATTTTAGTGTTGAAGTATAATAATATTTGATTATTATAAAAAATAATAAATTGAATAATATTTTTTATTTTTGCGCGAAGCACAAATAAGTTACCTAGTTATTCATCATTAAAATATTAATAGAGTGAGTGGGATTTAATGAATTATTAATTTATAAATAGTTATACTAATTAACAATTACTAGGAAAAAAATTTATAGCACCTTATGGGTTTTTCTTTTTCGTTACAAAATTTATTGATTTTCTTCAGTTAAAAATCCAATTAACATGAAATACTTAATTACTTGATATGTTAAATTCTGCTCATTAATATATAATCTGATATGAATATACATCAAGAATATATTTAACCCTCACTCTTCGATGAAATCAAAAAATAAAGCATAGCTACAAACTTATCAAATATGTAAAGTTTTTTTTTTTTTTTTACTTTCTTTCTTTTTTCCTTTTGTATGAGAAGCATGATCATAATTTAAGTTTTATTCCTTGTTCGGATATGATGCTTATGTAAATAATTTCATAATAAAGGAAAATTTTGTCAAAAGAAAGTTAACATTTGCATCGCGAACAAAAAATAAAATTCTTTTTGATTTTGAAAACTCCAATATCATGCCATAAATTCTGTTACACTTTTTAGAACACAAAATACTTTGATCGATTAGAACACAAAATACTTTGATCGCTTTATTTAATTTAAAATTAATTATGTTTTTCATATTCTTATGCAATAATATTGTACAAGGTGTTCCTACTTCTCATCATAGTAAACATTATTGCATGCTTGAGCATATATTTTACCAATAGCAATACTGACTTTTTTTTTTTTTTACATTCATAAAAGGAAATGATCTTGATGATCTTCAGTTGTAGCAACGAGCAGTATTGCAGGTTTCTTTGGCCAGCATCACTCGATTTCGACTTCCCCTAGCTATTTCGCCCACCTTGGTGAGCGGAAATATGAGATTCTTGATTTCATGACTTCCACCCACAGAGAGCTTCATTATTGAAGGTCTTGACAGAAAATCCAAAAAAAATCAGTGTAATTTTCAATATTCGAAGGGAGAGATTTGTTAAATATATTGATTTATGGATTTTTTTGTAATTAAATTTACTAATGTTGAAGAATTTATTCTAGAGCTACATATGAGTTTCCTTAGTTTGCATATAAGAATACATCTTTTAGGAATTTAGAATTATGAAATTGCACATTAAACCCTTTTGCTAATATGAATTGAAGTGCCCTCCTTTTTCTTTCATTTAGGTGCATGTATTTGATGGAGGGTGTCATGAAAAAGGTATTATATGGTTGCCCTAACTTGGAGTTCATGGAATTGGATAATTTTGTGGGGATTTCATTGTCTAAAAACCACCAACATGAAGTTGAGAAAATTGATCATAAACAACTTAGAAACTAATGAATGTGACTTATGGCTTGAACATTTACCTCATACATTCAAAATTTGCATCTTCTGGGGGTGTGCTTATAAATGTGTCTTCACTTGTTACTGCAACCTTTTATTTTGATTTTACTTTATATTTTGAAAATAGAGATCAATTGCAGAGGATGGAATGTTGCAGTTTGAAGGAACTTCTTCACAGTGTTGCACATGTTGAAAATCTTGAATTAGATTCCTGATAATTCAAGATTTGTTTATACGCTTCTCTATTCAAAATTTTGAATATATTGTTTTTCCTGTTTAAGACTTTTTATTTGCTATTAAATTCATTATAGTTTATTAGCATTATCAGTGATAATATTTAGGACAATCTAATAACCAATTTGGTAAGAACTAAATAATTATATTCTTATACCAATCTAGTTGTAAAGTGGCACGTCATTGAAATAAGACTTTTTGAATGAAATTTTGAATTATGAACATTGAGAATAAATAGTTTGCAATGAACAAAATACTGAGAATAAATAGTTTGAAATTTTTTTTTGATTCATTTACATTAATCATAATCTTTAAGTCATGAGAATGATTTTTTAAAGTGTTTAAAAGTTTATTTTTAAATCTCCAAATCATTCTTGTTTTTGACATATTCTGGTTTATCTATTTAGTTTATGATCAATGCAAATTAATTTAAATTTTTCACACAATTTATTCTAAATTAACCATCCATTTTTTTTTTTCAAAAGGACTTGTTTTAATCACCTGCCACTTTGCAAATAGATTGGTATAAGGATGTAATTTTTTTAGTAATTAACAAATTGGTTATCAGATTATCCTAAATAATGTCACTGCTAATGTTAATAAACTAATGAATTGAATAGAAAATAAGAAGTCCCAATTAGAAAAAAATATATTTTAAATTTTGGACAGTGAAGAGTATGAACAAACCTCAAAGGACCAAGGACCTAATTCAAGATTCTTGACATGAGCAACGCTGTGAAGAAATTCCTTGAAATAGCTAGACTCAATCCTCTGCAATTAGTCTCCATCTTCAAAGTCAAAGTCAAAGTCAAAATAAAGGATTACAGTGATAAGTGAAGCCACATTTCTCAAGCGTATCCCACGACACAGCCCCAAAAGTTACAAATTTTGAATATATGGGGCTTCTATTTCAAGTCATACATCACATTCATTAGTTTTTAAGCTGTCTATGATCAATTTTCTGAACTTCACATTGTTAATCTCTAGCTGATGAAATACCCTCAATTTATCTGATTTCAAGAATTCCAAATTAGGGTAACCAAATAATATCATTTTTATGATACCCTCCATCAAATACATATACCAAATGAAAGAGAAAGAAGACCACTCTAATTCACATTAGTGGAAGGATTCAGTGTGAAATTCCATAAATTCAAATTCCTCAAGGATATATTGTCATGTGCAAACTCAGAAAACCCATATGTAGCTTCAGATAAAAAGTCTAAGAGTAAGTTCTTCAATATTAGCAAGTTTTATTCCAAAATATACCCATAAATTAACATCTTTAACAAATTTCACCTAGTGAATATCAAAAACCACACTGAAATTTTTGAATTTTTTTGACACGATCTCCAATAATGAAGCTCTCTATGAGTGAAACTCAGGAAATCAAGAATCTCATTTACCTTCATCAGGGGCTAAATAGGGGTCCTTGAAAAAGTTGAAAACGAGTGATATCGGAACAGACTTCCACAGAAACCTCCATCGTCTAGATAATACACTGTTTCTAACAACTTGTTTTCCGTCAGACAACATAGAGAGAATGTAGAGTTGGATCGACTCCGGCAAATCATTAAGTTATCTCCTCCTGCCATTATTTTCCTGTGCATTTCCATGGAGGAGAAACCTTCAATTGTAGTTTAGTGAAGTTGACATAACTCTTTTGAGTTTAAGAAATGATGCATTAATCTGCATAATTTATATCTAAAATCTTTAATCTATAATATATAATCTATCTATTATCTATAATATATAGTTTATCTATAATCTAAGTTGTCTGCTTTTTTTACCATCTAAAAATAAATTTCACAATAGATAAAATACTCATTCAATTATTTTTCTAATATTTAAGATTTTAAAATTTAGGTTGTCAATTTTTCCCCATTACAAGTATGTAATATTTCAAATGCCATTTTTCTTTTTTTTAAAAAAAAAAAACCTTTGAAATAGATTTCCCCGCACCAATTATAGTCAGTTAATTATTTTCTTATATTTAAAATTTTAAAAATTAACTAAATCTTTGTATACTAAATACTTCCTTTTGAAAGAAGTAAGACGTCTTAATATCATATCATACAATATTATAAGTGAAAAACCAACAAAATAAAAACTAACTTATAAAAATATCCTTATAAAATTGAATGACATTATTTTCCTTTTATTAAACACTAATGTTGTTGTAATATTTACGAAAATACACTATATAATATTTGTGGATATAAATGTAAATACACATTAATAATAATAATAATAATAATAATAATAATAATAATAATAATATTATTATTATTATTATTTTAAAATTATCATTATATTATATAAAAGTGAAAAGTCTCATAATTTTGAAAGTTGATTTACAAAAATACGCTTCATGTTGAATGACTAAATTATCTCTTTACTAAAACTAAAATAACAAGTTTATGGCAATAAAATTTGTACAACTTTTTGGATGAATTCTAGATAATAATGAATATTAAAAGCGAGTATCTTATTTAATGAAATCCTATTAAATATTAAATAATGCCTATAATAAATAGTTACTTAAAAAAATGCTTACCTCCTATATTACAAAGCTTTATAAATTTCTGGATGAATTATACATAATTAAAATATGATAAGTGAATGGGGTTCAATGAATTACTAAAATATAAATAATTTTATACTAATTAACGGTAATTACTAGGAAAGAAAAATTATAGCATCTTATGGCATTTTACTTCTCCTAATACAAAGTCTTTTGGTTTTCTTAGATTAAAAATTCAATTAATTAATGATGAAATATATTAATTACCTGTTATGTCAAATTTTGTTCATTATTTAATAATTTGACATGAACAGATATCAAGAATATATTGTTAAAAGATCGAGAAACACAACTACAATAATCATTTAGATTAAGAAGACCTCTGATATAGTCAAATGCGCAAAAAGAAGGTGCATACCTTTATCTGCCATAGCAAAGCAGACGAACTAGGTTGAGTCTTTCTCTCCTTTAGCTTATGACGGCTGACACCTTATAGGAAAACGTCTTAGGTTATGATAGGATGGGGGGACTTAACCTCGTATTTAAAGGCTTAAAAGTCTTAACCTAGTGAGCCTCCCCATTACGGGCTCACTCGTCTCCAACAGACCTACACTATTTCCAACCTATACCTATTACATGAAATGATACAAGCCCATACAGAATCCACATAAATACATGTACGGCCTGTATCTTATCCACCAACTATTAATATTCGGCCCATTTCGCTAAAATAAAATAATAAGTTAATGTTAAGTCTACATTTAATAAATAATTCTAATATTCCCCCAGTTGGACATCATTAACTTAGTTATAAAATTTTGTTTATAAAAATGATTCGGCCTAAATAGATAATGGCCACAAACATATAGTGATGGAACATCATTTCCAACATGGTCTGATCAAACAAAATCATCAATGATGAAATGCAACAGTACTTGCTTCATTCAATGATGCAAAACCAGTCCACAATTACAAACATTGAAGTTATGTAGACATAAATCAAATGGTGTGGTAGTGTAGCAAGAAATAATCAACATAGACTCTCATCAAGGCAATTTCATTGTCAGTCCTTTAAACGATCTTTTTATAACAATGTATACACTTTAAATCAACAAGCATGCCATAGAAAAATCGTCACCGCGATTTTCTGTTATAGCATGTGAGCACTAAAACAACATGTACTCACCAAAAAATCTTGATTTTCAAGGCTCAACATGTACAACATATTATATCGTGCAACAATAAAAAAATTTCACAAGATTTGAATAATATATTGTGTATGTCTCCAAAAAGATCCAAGGAAAGCAACAATATGACCTTATCAACATGAGACATAACCAACACATAAGACAACAAGCCTCAAGATAATAAAACAACATTAAAATATACACAATATTAATCAACAACATAAATGATAGCAAAAATCTATCATAACATAAATATCTCAATAAAAGTGACAATATCACCATACGCCCCAAACAATAGGGTAAAAAAGTCTAATAATAAATGAAAATATCAATACTTAATCAAACGACTCAACAACGCCCATGTTATGAAAACATTTCTTAAAAATTATGAGCCTCAGTCCCTTGGTTAGTCAAGCATCAAATCGGTTGGTATATGTTCAATCATAATATTCCCCCCTTTAACCATATCCCGCACAGCCAAATATTTTTTTTCCATGTGTTTAGAAGCTAAAGAGGATTAATTATTCTTTGAGTAAAAGAACAACTTTCTTGTTGTCATAATAAATCTTCAAGGGTCTAGAGATAGAATCAACTATCACAAGTCCTATAACATTATTGCAAATGGCACGAGAAATAAACTCACTCTACAAATAATTGTGTAAATTTCACTTAAGCCAAATGGCTTGCATAGTTGCACCATAACAAGCCACAAATTTTGCTTGCACAGTCGAAGAAGCTGTAAGAGTATGCTTCACATTCTTCCAAAATATTGTGCCCTCTGCTAACATGAAGTGTTAGTTCTGGTGCCATTAGAATTAGGCACACTAATAGATCAATTATGACTTATTGATAACAAAAATGATATGATGAACTAATTATTAGGAATTAATGATAGATGTGTGAATATTAATGGTGTCTATGAATTTGATACGTTGGAGTTACTATTTCGTGTTTAGTTGTAGGTTCTGCGATTTCTCATATGATTATCATCGTGCAGACATAATTTGATAAATTGAGATTTTAGATTTAAGGTTCTTAGAGTAAAAATTTTTAATTTAGGGGTTGAATAATAATTCGGTTTAGCTAAAATTCGATGTTTAGGCTTATCATGTAATAGGTTAACAACATCTGAAATAAAATTTTAGATTCGGCTCCGGAACTCAGGGTGACTTTTTAACCCGATTTTTTGAGCCAAAAATAAATATATCCATATGGGTGTCATTGAATTCATATTCTTATGGAGATTGTGTATTTGAACATATTTTGACTGTTCGAAAGTGTTATAAAAAGGTAAATTCATAATTTGGTGTTTGGGCTTCGGTTTGAGGAAAGTAGAGATTTCTTGATTCTTTGAGGTGTTAGGTTTGATATAATAAATGAATTTAAGGATAATGAGTAAGGGTTCTGTATAAATGAGATGACAAGCATTTATACGAGTACAGGAATCATGATATGGGTAAATTTACACAAAATCAATATATGTATGGATGGTATTTCACAACTTATGAGGTGATTGATTTATTGTGACTTATGCACTATGTGATACTTAATTGTGACTTGATGATCCTTGGTTGTAGAGTCTATTGATGAACTTGTATTATATATTCATACCACTCTTATTGTTGCACGATGATTATTGGCTAATAGTTCCCATTGAGTTATTTTGTGAAAATTTATACTTTTGTGATCCCGATAGGAAATGATTTCAGCATGTGTTATTACCGATGGAAAATGATTCTGACGTGTGTTATTATCGATGAAAAATTATTCCGGCATGTGTTATTATCGATGGAAAATGATTCCGACGTGAGTGATTGTCAATGCGAAATGGTTTCAATAGGTATATGAACTTCGCGAGTCCCCCATAGGTTCCGACTATCCGACATAGGAAGTGGGTGTGTACCAATTCTTGACCAATGCATTGCATCGCATTATATTTCATCTTCATTGCATTTCATATTGATTTGACTATTAAAGTGTTGAGATGATTGTGATATTGATTTGACTCGATATATTTGAGGCTCATTGTGATAGAATCAATGGTGTAGCTGATGTGGTGACTATATTGAGGCATAATGTGATATTATTAGTAGTGTAGTTGACTTCGGATAATACATATTTTATTTGCTTTATTGTGTTGGTATTAAATCTGTAAACTCTTGTTGTGGTAAATTATTATTATTGTATACTTATAATTGTTGAAAAGGAACTGTTATGTTATATCTCGTCATCACTTCTATAAAGGGTCAGTTATCAAAATTTGCTGAGTACACGTGTTTTTCGTACTCACTCTATAGTTGCTGCAGCTTTTTGCGTGCAGGAACTATACCAAGTACTAGCGGTACTTGAGTTCTTACGCGGTTCGTACTTTAGTTCTTACGCGGTTCGAGACTTTTGCAGCTAAAGTTCAAGGTGAGTTGTTTCCTCTTCGGCAAATCACTTAATTTTAGAGATTTCTTATTTTATTTTATGTCTCATTTTCTTCTACCAGTTGTTTTAGTTTTTAGACTTATTTGGTATTTGTAGATGCTCTTGTACAAGTTTCACCAGGTCTTGGAGTTGTTTTAATTTTTTTTACTCGTTTGTTTGCTATAAAAGTAGTTGCTTATTTCATATTATTTTCGCATTGATTATGATACTAAATAGTTAATAAAGGAAAGGGGTTCGCCTGCGGGGATGGTGGGTGCTCTTATGGATCAATGAAATTTTGGGTCGTGACAACATGGTATCAAAGTATGATTCATAGGTCCCACTAAGTACAAGAGCAGATTCTAGTAGAGTCTTGCGGATAGGTGCGGAGATGTCTATTACTTATATTCGAGAGACTACAGGACTTTAGGAAACTTTTATTTTTTTTCTTTCCTTATCGTGCTCAGTTGATCTTTTTGGACACTATATCATTCTATTTCATTCTATGGCAGATGGTGAGAACACGATTGTCACGCCCCACCTTGGGGGGTATGACTGGCACCTGGTGCCCTACTAAGACCTGACCTGCTGAACTGCTAAGCCTGAGCGCATCTGGCGCCTGGCTGGCTCTAACTCAAATTTCTGGAAACAAAGGGCTATATAACGGATGTAAATACAGCCTCCGGCCCATTGGCCTATAGCCTTCTGTACCTGTATTACAGCTGACCAGAAACAAGGTAATTCAGGGCAACCTATGCGGGCCGACAAGGCCACCATGCTGTCTAGTTATCTGTAACTCAAGCATAACATACTGAAAAGCTACGTGACCGGCAAGGTCACCACTACTGGCAAACTATGGCCCCACACGGCCATTACAAAAGAAAGAAGGAGTAAAGGCAACTATACAACTGCACGACCCCACACGACCGGCTCATCTGACCACAGGGAATATATACAGACTGCAAGCCTCTAAGAAGGATAATAGAAATTATCGGGACAGGGCCCCGACCTACCCGTACTGTACAACAAAAGGAACTGAACTACACCTCTAGAAATTCAGTCTCCGGATGACAGGAGCTGAATATTCGACCGCTGATGGGGATCACGTGGTATCGCCTGCGCGTCTATGGGTACCTGCAGGCAAGTAATGCAGCGCCCCACTGGGCGTCAGTACCGCTGGTACTGAGTATGTAAATCAAACTGAATACAGCGGAATACAAGTAATATAACTAAAAATTCTGAATAGTAGGAGATAACTGAATCTGTAAGAACTGAAGGGATATCTGAAATCAATAACATAACTGTCAAAACTGAAATAAGAAGGAGTAGATAACTGTCTGGTGGTGTAGATCGTACCTGTTCTTAATCATACTGAAGGGAGTAGGAATCATACCTGGAGACGTATCATTCTACTACTAATCTGCTCGTATCTACTGTAATATAGCATAACATACATAACATAACATGGCATACACAACCTTACCCGGCCCCCATAAGCCGGGAGGTACAATCAACACAGAATCTATACCCCTACCCCGGTCAACCCATCTCCTACACTGGCTGTAAGCATCCTGTCGGTCCCCTGGGTATTCACTTGGGCTCGCTGAGCCCCTGACTATAACTGCATCTGAGTCCGGAGGACTCCTGAATCTGCACCCGGGCGTATCCGCTCGACTGGGGTGTGTAAGGGCCGATCAAGGCACAAATATGGGGAAAACTGGCATCCCATCTTCGTCCCTTGGCAGGACAGCATGCCACTCCGTAGAGTGACGTATCCTCGTCCTCTGGCGGACGAGTCGATACAGCTATTAACCCTGGGCGGTCATGGATGCTAGGTAATCCAACCCCAAACAATACAACGGTCTCAACTGGTAATACTATATGTGTATCTCACATGCTGAGGCTACTAGGGGTAAAGTATCATATATATTACATGCTGGGCTAATGATAGTAATCTGTACGTATTTAATACGTGCTGAGGCAGGTAAAGATATATAAATATGAATATAGTCTCCTGCCGGGCTGTACTGGGCAAAGATATATAAATATGAATAAATCTGTACGTATTCTATTGAAAACTCTGCTGTTTACTAAGTTTCTGTATACACATGCTGGACTAGTGATAGAAATATGTACACACTTGATACATGCTGAGGCTGGAAGTACTATATATATATGTACGAATATAGTCTTTCTGCTGAACTATGCTGTATACTGATTTTCTATAGTAACCTGATTTACTATTCCTGACATGCTTTCTGAACTTCATTTTAGCCTGCTATTCTATTTCTGAAGTGCTTTACGGATACTGTACTACTCCGCGGGGTTTCAGCTGAACACAACAATATCTTAACATGGCATATTACATCACACACTGAATATACTGGGCAATCTCTAACGCTTGCGTTAGAATCTATATCATACTGATAGGTTTCATACACATTACAACCCAATGTTTCTCACATCGTACCAACATTCATAATAACGCAATACTCGACTTTTGAACATTCTACTGGTCCGTAATTTATTACGCTATACTGATATTACTTAACTTGCCGAAGGAAACTAACTTTACATACCTTATCTTTGAATATTCGTCCGTCGGACGAGGCTCGGCCGGTACTTCAACTATTTTCTCCCAACTGCATTCATAAATACGTCAATCAATACTAAATACAACATTATTGTAAAGAGCGACGTTACTTTCGATTTAATTTATAGCCTAAACTTAGGCTTATCGAAAGACGGTCAAAAACTCGCTATTTTCCAGCGGCCCAGAAGGGAGAATTATTTACTTCTCAGCTAGGAACACATAGACATTAATTTAGAGCAATTCTACTTACTTTAGTTCGGCGGCTCACCGATTCGTCGGCCGTATTCGCAAAACTAACTCCGTAGAAATGCTCTCTGCTGCTAAATACCTTGGTATCTAGGATTAATTTGGGTTTGGGCAGCGTTTGGCAGCGTAATCGGACAAAAATATTTAATTCCCCTTCGTTTTTCTCTGTTTACAGCGCTCTCTGGAAATTTTTATAAGTATGAATGACTTCCAACCGAAGTGGGGGCTTTATATACTTGGGCCTGGACACGGGCAACGTGTCACGGAGCCATCGCGGAGGCCTCACCTCCGTGACACGCTGCCATCGCGGAGGGGCTCTGCCTCGGCTCCTCCCGCGATGGTTCGACAGGTTTCTCATCCGATCTTTTCCCGGGCCTTTCCCTAGCACGTATGGCTTTCAAATATGCTTAACCAACGTACGAATAGGTCATCTAAGTGCCGGAAATTCTACGGGGTATAACATTCTCCCCCCCTTAGGAACATTCGTCCTCGAATGTATACTGCTATCTAGAGGACTGCTTATTCTAGTTTCTGGAAAAATGGCAGAGTTTCCCCTGTAATATGGACTATCGCAAATACCTGAAACGCAGAAAAAAGTCCAACACAGGCACTGCACACAATATTCTACAATCTACTGGACAACTAAATACCACTTCTTTCTTTATCATTTACAACATACATACCATAAAGTACGGTGTAAATAATGATACGGACATACCTGTCGTCTGACTAGGCCTGAAATAAGTGAGGGTATCTGGTTTTCATATCTTCTTCAGCCTCCCACGTCATTCCTTCCCGATTTCTGTTACGCCACAATACCTTGACAGATGCAACGTCTTTAGTTCTCAGCCTGCGAATCTGTCTGTCTAAAATGGCTACGAGAACCTCTTCATAGGCTAACTCCTCTGTGACCTGAACATCCTGGACTGGAACTACTGTAGAAGGGTCCCCTACGAACTTTCTTAACATAGAAACATGGAATACTGGGTGAACCGACGCTAACTCTGGAGGCAAGTTTAACTCGTATGCTACGCGGCCTATTCTTCGCCGAATCTGATACGGCCCAATGAATCTTGGGATAAGTTTTCCTTTCTTGCCAAACCTCATTACCCCTTTCATCGAGGACACTTTCAGATATACCCAGTCGTTTACTGAAAATTCTAAATTTCTGCACCGCCTATTTGCGTATGACTTCTGGCGGCTCTGAGCGGTTAGCAAACGCTCTCGAATAAGTTTTATCTTTTCCTCGGACTGCCGAACAATGTCTGGGCCAACTAATGCTGATTCTCCTATCTCAAACCAGCCCACCGACGATCTACATTTTCGCCCGTATAATGCCTCGAAAGGCGCCATTTGAATAGCTGAATGGTAGCTGTTATTATAAGCAAATTCAATTAACGAAAGATGTTCATCCCAGCTACCCCCAAAATCTAACACACACGCTCGTAGCATATCTTCGAGCGTCTAAATTGTACGTTCGGCCTGCCCGTCTGTTTGAGGATGGAATGCTGTGCTCAAATTAATCTGCGTCCCCAGACCTTTCTGAAACGACTGCTAGAATCTAGCTGTAAACTGTGCTCCCCTATCTGAAATAATAGATACTGGCACTCCATGCAATCTAACTATTTCTCTGATATATAATTCGGCATAATCCTCGGCTGAGAAGGTAGCCCTTACTGGCAGGAAATGAGCTGATTTTGTCAGCCTGTCAACTATTACCCAAATGGAATCATTTCTGCGTCTAGTACGGGGTAACCCTGTTACAAAATCCATGTTTATTACTTCCCACTTCCACATTGGTATCATTATCTCTTGAGTCAAACCACCCGGTTTCTGGTGCTCTGCTTTCACCTGCTGACAATTAGCACATCTAGATACAACTTCAGCTATCTCAGTTTTCATACTTGGCCACCAATAGATGTCTTTGATGTCGTGGTACATTTTCGTCGCCCCTGGGTGAAGGGAATAGCGAGCGTAGTGTACCTCATGCATGATCTGCCCACGAAGTCCTGCGACGTTCGGGACACAAAGGCGGCCCTTACAATGTAGCACCTCATCCTCGGTTATCTGAAAATCTGGCTCCTTACCTTTCTGAACTCTATCTCTGAGTTGGACTAAATCGGGATCCTCATACTGTCGTTCTTTTACCTCTGTAACTAATGATGACACTGCAGAATTCTGAATTACTGGTCCATTATTTTCTGTTTCTATTACTCGAACGGCTAGGCCAGCTAACTGATGAATTTCTTTAGCTAATTTCTGTTTCTCAGGTCGCAAATACGCCAAACTCCCCATTGACTTACGGCTCAGGGCATCTGCTACAACATTAGCTTTTCCGGGGTGGTATAGAATATTCACATCATAGTCTTTCAACAACTCTAACCAGCGGCGTTGCCGCAGATTCAACTCCCTCTGGGTGAAAATGTACTGTAAGTTCTTATGATCTGTATAAATGTCAACATGGACGTCGTACAGATAATGCCTCCACATCTTCAAGGCATGAATTACTGCGGCCAATTCCAGGTCATGGGTAGGGTAATTCTTTTCGTGTTTTCTCAGCTGTCTGGAGGCATATGCAATTACTCTACCATGCTGCATCAACACACAACCCAATTCGACACCTGACGCGTCGCAATAGACTGAATAACCTTCTGTGCCTTCCGGCAGTGCTAGTACTGGGGCGGAGGTTAATCTGTCTTTCAGTTCCTAGAAACTCTGCTCGCATACCTCCGTCCACTGGAACTTTGCTGCCTTCTGTGTCAATTTAGTTAAAGGTACTGCAATGGTTGAGAATCCCTCAATGAATCTCCGATAATACCCTGCTAACCCCAGAGAGCTACGAACTTCAGTCGGGGTAGTAGGCCTAGGCCATGACTTAACTGCTTCTATCTTCTGCTTATCTACCTGTATACCAGCGTCTGAGACAATATGCCCTAAAAAGGCCACTGAGTTAAGCCAGAATTCACACTTTGAAAACTTAGCATACAACTGGCGGTCCCTGAGAATCTGGAGCACTATTTGCAAATGAGTCCGGTGATCTGCTTCAGAGCGAGAATACACCAGAATGTCATCAATGAATACTATCACGAACAAGTCCAGGAAAGGCCTGAAAATACTGTTCATCAGGTCCATAAAAACTGCTG
Organism: Datura wrightii; assembly: GCA_035772735.1. Taxonomy (NCBI): domain Eukaryota; kingdom Viridiplantae; phylum Streptophyta; class Magnoliopsida; order Solanales; family Solanaceae; genus Datura; species Datura wrightii. Next base: position 151,101,843 of record JASDFA010000006.1, on the reverse strand, counting down.
GGGCGTTCGTTAGCCCGAAGGACATAACCAGAAATTCAAAATGCCCATATCGGGTCCTGAATGTTGTCTTAGGAATATCTCTTTCACGTACTCGGACCTGGTGGTATCCGGACCGCAAGTCAATCTTAGAAAAGTATCTGGCTCCCTGCAACTGATCAAATAAGTCATCAATTCTGGGGAGCGGATACTTGTTCTTTACTGTAACTTTGTTTAGCTGCCGATAATCTATGCACATTCGGAGCGAGCCATCTTTATTTCTCACAAACAAGACTGGCGCACCCCATGGGGAAGTACTCGGCCTGATAAAACCTTTATCTAACAAGTCTTTCAACTGCTCCTTTAATTCTCTGAGTTCTGCAGGAGCCATACGATAAGGAGGTATTGATATTGGCTGAGTGCCTGGTAGCAAATCAATAGCGAAGTCTATTTCCCTTTCTGGGGGAATACTAGGTAACTCATCAGGAAATACATCTGGGAATTCATTTACCACTGGAACAGACTTGAGTGTCGGAGATTCTACTTGGACATCCTGAACTCTGACAAGATGGTAAATGCACCCCTTAGATATCAACTTCCTCGCCCGAAGGTAGGAAATAAACCTACCTTTTGGCGTCGCGGTGCTGCCCTTCCACTCCCGTACTGCTTCCCCCGGAAAGTGGAATCGGACCGTTTTGGTCCAACATTCAACATTGGCAAAGCATGGCACTAACCAGTCCATACCCGTTATGGCATCGAAATCTATCATTTCTAACTCGACCAGATCTACTGTGGTCTGACGGTCAACAATCTCTACTGTACACCCGCGGTAGATTCGGCTAGCTGTGATAGAGTCACCGACGGGCGTAGATACCAAGAAGGGTTGTCGTAATGATTCTGGTACAATACTAAACTTCCGTGCCACAAATGGAGTAATATAGGACAAAGTAGACCCTGGATCAATTAACACATAAGCAGGGTGTGAACAGATAGTTAGCATACCTGTCACAACATCAGGCGATGCCTCTGAATCTTGCCTCCCTGGTAAGGCATATGTGCGGCTTGGACCCGCACCTGTACTGGAGGCCCCTGATCTGCCTCGACCCCTGCCTGCTGAAACTGAGGGCCTACGCCCAGTCGAGGGTGTTGTAGCTCGTGATCCTGTTGATGCCCTATCCTGTTTGTCTCGGTCCTCACGACCTCTGGCTGGGCAATCTTTCATCAAATGGCCTTCTTGGCCACAAATATAACATGCGGTGGAGCCATATCTGCATGCTCCAGAATGGCGTCGATTGCATATAGGGCAAAGTGGTAGGGTATACCTACTCTGCTCTGCCCTCCTCTGTGATGATGAATCTGCCATCTGCGAGCCTCTACTAGTCCCTGACTGTCCCCTGCGGCTGGATCTACCCCCCCGTGACTGTGGCGGAGGCGGGGGCCTGGGCGGCCTGTCTGACATTTGGGGCCTGGGTCCTCCCCGGGCCTCTCCCTGTAATTCAACTGGCCTGTCCCGGCGACGCTGTTCCTGATTAACCCTTCTGACCTCTCGTTGCCGCTGTCTGATGCCCTCAATATTCTGAGCAAATGCCTGAATGCGAGCAATATCCATGTCCTCTCGCAGTGTAGCTGTAGTACAAATCTCAACATATTCTGGATTCAAGCCCGTAATGAAGCGATGCACTCTGGATGCCATGGTATCAATGAAGGCCGGTGTATATCGGGCTAGGGAATCAAACTGTAAAGAATATTCCCAAACACTCATGGCCCCCTGTTCTAGATGTAGGAACTGGTCTACCCGGGCCTGTTGAATCTCCCGCGGAAAATAATGATCCAAAAAGGCTTCTGAAAAGCTGGACCAGGTGGGAGGGGAAACATCTGTCCCTCGGGACCTTTCCCAGCTTTCATACCATAACACCGCAATATCCCGTAACCGGAATGCGGCCAACTCAACTGACTCGGTAGACGTGGCATGCATAACCCTGAAGATTCTCTGCATCTGATCCAGAAAATCTTGGGGGTCCTCTGTTCGATCCGTACCTGTGAACTCTGGGGGATTCAGGGCTAAGAATTCTCGGACCCTCGAACTACCGGGTCCTCCTGATGATTCTGCAGTTGTAGATGGCATTGGCTGACGCTGAGCAGCCATCATCTGTGCTAACAGAACTACAGCACTCCTAACCTCCTGATCAGAAGGAGTCAATATAGGGGATGCTGAAGATAATGTCGCCCCAAGTGGCTCCTGACGTGGTGGGGACTGCTGAGGAGGCTGGGATGATGCCTCTGTAGTGCCCTCTGATCGGGCTTTCTCCAAATGAGGGGGAGGCATCCTGCTGGTGCCTTCTCCTACTGCGATGTCTAAGTTCCGACCTGTAATAGGATGGCGCTGGTCTGACATTATCTGTAACCAAAGAATATGGTAAGATTTTCAGGGAATCAACCCTATACTGCACCGCTCTATAGCACGACTGAATCAGAATAAAAGACAACCATCCTATCATGCCTTGCAGCCTCCTACCCATAGTATGTGGTGCACAACACATCCATGGACAGGACTCTACTTAGCACGGCTTGCAGACTCCCTGGGATACGACCTGCTCTGATACCAAGTTTGTCACGCCCCACCCTGGGGGTATGACTGGCACCTGGTGCCCTACTAAGACCTGACCTGCTGAACTGCTAAGCCTGGGCGCATCTGGCGCCTGGCTGGCTCTAACTCAAATTTCTGGAAACAAAGGGCTATATAACGGATGTAAATACAGCCTCCGGCCCATTGGCCTATAGCCTTCTGTACCTGTATTACAGCTGACCAGAAACAAGGTAATTCAGGGCAACCTATGCGGGCCGACAAGGCCACCATGCTGTCTAGTTATCTGTAACTCAAGCATAACATACTGAAAAGCTACGTGACCGGCAAGGTCACCACTACTGGCAAACTATGGCCCCACACGGCCATTACAAAAGAAAGAAGGAGTAAAGGCAACTATACAACTGCACGACCCCACACGACCGGCTCATCTGACCACAGGGAATATATACAGACTGCAAGCCTCTAAGAAGGATAATAGAAATGATCGGGACAGGGCCCCGACCTACCCGTACTGTACAACAAAAGGAACTGAACTACACCTCTAGAAATTCAGTCTCCGGATGACAGGAGCTGAATATTCGACCGCTGATGGGGATCACGTGGTATCGCCTGCGCGTCTATGGGTACCTGCAGGCAAGTAATGCAGCGCCCCACTAGGCGTTAGTACCGCTGGTACTGAGTATGTAAAGCAAACTGAATACAGCGGAATACAAGTAATATAACTAAAAATTCTGAATAGTAGGAGATAACTGAATCTGTAAGAACTGAAGGGATATCTGAAATCAATAACATAACTGTCAAAACTGAAATAAGAAGGAGTAGATAACTGTCTGATGGTGTAGATCGTACCTGTTCTTAATCATACTGAAGGGAGTAGGAATCATACCTGGAGACGTATCATTCTACTACTAATCAGTTTGTATCTACTGTAATATAGCATAACATACATAACATAACATGGCATACACAACCTTACCCGGCCCCCATAAGCTGGGAGGTACAATCAACACAGAATCTATACCCCTACCCCGGTCAACCCATCTCCTACACTGGCTGTAAGCATCCTGCCGGTTCCCTGGGTATGCACTTGGGTTCGCTGAGCCCCTGACTATAACTGCATCTGAGTCCGGAGGACTCCTGAATCTGCACCCGGGCGTATCCGCTCGACTGGGGTGTGTAAGGGCCGATCAAGGCACAAATATGGGGAAAACTGGCATCCCATCTTCGTCCACTGGCGGGACGGCATGCCACTCCGTAGAGTGAGGTATCCTCATCCTCTAGCGGATGAGTCGATACAGCTATTAACCCTGGGCGGTCATGGATGCTAGGTAATCCAACCCTAAACAATACAACGGTCTCAACTGGTAATACTATCTGTGTATCTCACATGCTGAGGCTACTAGGGGTAAAGTATCATATATATTACATGCTGGGCTAATGATAGTAATCTGTACGTATTTAATACGTGCTGAGGCAGGTAAAGATATATAAATATGAATATAGTCTCCTGCCGGGCTGTACTGGGCAAATGCGATATAAGATAATGTTTCTATTGAAAACTCTGCTGTTTACTAAGTTTCTGTATACACTATATGCTGGACTAGTGATAGAAATATGTACACACTTGATACATGCTGAGGCTGGAAGTACTATATATATATGTACGAATATAGTCTTTCTGCTGAACTATGTTGTATACTGATTTTCTATAGTAACCTGATTTACTATTCCTGACATGCTTTCTGAACTTCATTTTAGCCTGCTATTCTATTTCTGAAGTGCTTTACGGATACTGTACTACTCCGCGGGGTTTCAGCTGAACACAACAATATCTTAACATGGCATATTACATCACACACTGAATATACTGGGCAATCTCTAACGCTTGCGTTAGAATCTATATCATACTGATAGGTTTCATACACATTACAACCCAATGTTTCTCACATCGTACCAACATTCATAATAACGCAATACTCGACTTTTGAACATTCTACTGGTCCGTAATTTATTACGCTATACTGATATTACTTAACTTGCCGAAGGAAACTAACTTTACATACCTTATCTTTGAATATTCGTCCGTCGGACGAGGCTCGGCCGGTACTTCAACTATTTTCTCCCAACTGCATTCATAAATACGTCAATCAATACTAAATACAACATTATTGTAAAGAGCGACGTTACTTTCGATTTAATTTATAGCCTAAACTTAGGCTTATCGAAAGACGGTCAAAAACTCGCTATTTTCCAGCGGCCCAGAAGGGAGAATTATTTACTTCTCAGCTAGGAACACATAGACATTAATTTAGAGCAATTCTACTTACTTTAGTTCGGCGGCTCACCGATTCGTCGGCCGTATTCGCAAAACTAACTCCGTAGAAATGCTCTCTGCTGCTAAATACCTTGGTATCTAGGATTAATTTGGGTTTGGGCAGCGTTTGGCAGCGTAATCGGACGAAAATATTTAATTCCCCTTCATTTTTCTCTGTTTACAACGCTCTCTGGAAATTTTTATAAGTATGAATGACTTCCAACCGAAGTGGGGGCTTTATATACTTGGGCCTGGACATGGGCAACGTGTAACGGAGCCATCGCGGAGGCCTCACCTCCGTGACACACTGCCATCGCGGAGGGGCTCTGCTTCGGCTCCTCCCGCGATGGTTCGACAGGTTTCTCGTCCGATCTTTTCCCGGGCCTTTCCCTAGCACGTATGGCTTTCAAATATGCTTAACCAATGTGAGAATAGGTCATCTAAGTGCCGGAAATTCTACGGGGTATAACAACGATCAACAAGTGCTAGAGATCAGGCACCTGCGCCTGCACTTGCACCTGCACCTTTGACTCAAGTCGTAGCATGCGGATGAGGCAGAGGGTGAGGTAGAGGCAGGGACAAACCGCTGCATCTGCTAGGGCTAGAGCACCAGCAGCTACAGCTACTCTAGTACCTGTTAGGGCAGAGTCTCCTGAGGGAGGATGTTTATATTCCAGAAGATGATCAGGTTCGGGATGAGGGGGTGGGCCCAGATCAGGCGCCACCTGGATTTATTGTTACTCCGGTACTTCAGGATACTTTGGTGTGTATGCTCAATTTCTTGGAAGGGATGAGTCAGGTCGGAATTCTGCCCAGTATGTTCGGCAGTTCTCACCTTCACTCATCTACCACTCATTTGTGTGCATATGTCAGAGGGTCTTAGACTTGCCCTTCCAGTCATGACGAGCAGGGGACTCTAGATATTCATGTATTATACCGATGTGGTAACTGTGCCTACTCATCTACTCATCTGAATTCTCTCGTCAGATACGAGACACTCATATCACAATCGCTCGCTCGGATGTTTACCTTGGGCACAATACACTCATCTCATAGTAATGGTATGTTACTCAGTTACCACACTCTTACCTGCTCGTCCGGATGCTCACCTAGGACATGAGCCTCTCATCTCAAGATAGTGGTGTATTATTCCACAAGCATTAACATACTTTAACATATTCATAAATCATTCATCACTCGAAATAAATCATGGATTATATACACAGTATTTACAATTTGCACAACATTATTCACACAACAGAGTCAAGTCACGATAAACACTATCCCAAATAAGTATACAACAATGTGATCTCAATTATTTTCAAACATCCTAACATGGATCTATAAGATCTTTCCATTCATTACTCCTATACATCATGAAATTTTTATACTACTATTATAATTTCCATTTTGAAGTGATTTTACTCGGTTGCATGTCATCGTCCCAATCATAACTACTATCTCACTAACAACTTACACCACACATAAGATATTTATTCTCTTTCAATCGTGGCTTTAGTTCATAAAATTAATTATTTATAGGCCTAAATTAGTACGTTCTTTCTTTCCTTCAACTTCTTTTTCAAAATCAATAATCTTTACTACCGATCATCCTCTCACCACAACAGACAAAACACTAACAAGAATATGCATGTTGGCATTTTCTTACTAAGAAGTAAGAATTCAAAGTAAAATTCACTGCATTCATTTCTTGAGAATTGATTGTGCAGATGAGAATACAAAGAAAAAGTGTGTACATTCATTCTCTAAAATTGATTATACAAAACATCCAAATCAAAACATCATTCTTCGAATTGTTTGAGAATTATAATGTATGGCTTTAATGAGAAAATGTATTCATCCATTATGTTCTTAACTGAACTATTTCATTTTTTACCATAACGTTTCATTTTCTACACCTATATATTTGGATGTCTTCTCTTTATGAAAAAAGACATATACATAGAAAGAAATATTGTCTCCTTAATTAGCTTTCTTTCTAGAATACTCTATTCTTTCTAGATTTTCTTTCTTTGAGAATTTCTAGGCATTTGTATTTGTGCAATTCCAAACTTCTAGCCACGAGCGCACGTGTATGGAAGAGCTATGAAACCTTGGGGAGTGACCAGCCATAACAATTTGCACCGGAGTCGGGCCGAAATCGCTTTCAAGACAGTGGCTTGCCACGATACAGTGTTTGTAATAAGTTGTTTACCATTGTATTAATTCCTGTTCTATATAAATATTGTAGTATTTTTTTCCTAAAATGTTAAAGCGATTTCGAATACAATATCGATAAATGGCTATTTTCTTGAACAAAACTTTTTCTGATCTTTCAAAGCTTGAGCCTTTGGACGGAAATAATTTTATAATGTTGGTCATAGAAACTTCTCATTTTCTTTGAATAATTAGAAGTTGATTATGTTTTGTTTTACGAACCTCCTATTGATGGTTCTAACGCTACTACTGGTTCTAGCACTATTGTGATTATTGATGATGCCAGTAAAAAGAAGTTCGAAAAGGATAACAAAACTATTATAGGACATTTGTTAAACCATATGACTAATCCTTTGTTTGATTTATTTGTTACTTATAAATATACCTAGGAAATATGGGACAATTTGAAAAAGAAGTATGGTGTTGATGATGCAAGAAAGAAAAAATAAGTTATTGGACAATGGATTAAGTTTCAGCTAATTGACAATAGGCCAATCATGAAACAAGTTCACGAATATGAGAACTTGACTGCTTATGTTCTCAACGAGTAATGAAGATGTGTGATATTGTTCAGGCCAATGTGCTGCTTGAAAATTTTCACCATCCTAGAGTGATTACAGAAATCAATTGAAGCATAAGAAAAAAATTTTGACTCTCCACGAACTAATTAGTCACATGAGGACTGAAGAGGCAAACCATCTCAAAGATAAGATGGAAGCTCTTTCTCTTAATTCTTCTAAAGCTAACCTTGTGAAATCTTTTGTTACTATTGTGACAGATAGGTTCAAAGGCAAACAGAAAAAATCTAAAAAAAGAAACATGAGAAGAAGAAAAATCAATTCCACAAGCCGAAGAGCCAAATAACAAAAATCAAAGGGACCTTGTTTTGTCTGTGGAAAACTTGGTCACAAAGATACCTAATGCTATCGAAGACATGGACAAAACTCGAAGCAAGAAGGAGAAGGTGATGTACTAGCTCATCTTACTGAGGGTAATGAAGTGATTGTTGTTGTAATAGTAGAGGCTAACCTAGCTGCTAACAAGACTGATTGGGTATTGGAAACGGCGTTTCAAGACATTTCTGCGCCAACAAGGAGTTATTCCATGACTTTGAGGAGTCTATTGATGGCGAATATGTCTACATGGGTAACTCCACTATTACTGGAGTTATGGGTAAAGGAAAATTTTTACTTAAATTAACTTCTAGAAAAACTTTAGCCTTGAACAATGTTATGTACGTTCCCTCACTCTGTAGGAACTTAGTTTCTGGAGCACTTCTCAACAAAGCATGCCTTAAACTTGTTTTCAAATCTGATAAAATAATTATTTCTCGTGGAGGAGACTTTATTGGGAAGGGATATCGTAGTGGAGGCTTATTTGTACTGAATATTATTCAAAAGATTGTCAATAATGCAAGTATTTTTAATTCTGCTTATACTACTGAGTCTGTTAATTTATGGCATGGTAGACTAGGTCATGTTAATATTGCTTCTATTAAAAGACTTAGAAAAATAAAATTAATCTCTGCAATAAAAGTTGATAATTTTTCTAAGTGTCATTTGTGTGTAGAAGCAAAGCATGCCAAGAAACCTAGAGATGCAGAATTTTTTGAGCATATTTTTTCTTTGAAAATGATGTGCCTAGTGATGTAAAAAATAATGCTTCTACATCTATGTTAATTCTCATGTTGTTTCTTCTTCTGATTTTATTGCTAATGAGCATGAAAATGAACTTAGAAGGAGTAAAAGACATAGAACTGAGACTAGTTTTGGTCCTGATTTTATCACTACTTTCTTGACTGAGAATTTTAACATTGATGCTTTAAATGATGAATTAGTGTCTATCTACTTAATAGAAGAAAACCCTAAAACTTATGATGAAGCAATGAGATCAATAGATGCTATGTTTTGAAAAGAGACCATTAAAAGTGAGTTAGACTCCATAGTTTCTAATCACACTTGGGACTTGTATGATTTGCCTAAAGGTTGTAAACCCATAAGTAGCAAGTGGATATTTAAGAAGAAATTACTTGATGGTACAATTGATAAATATAAGACTACACTTGTGATTAGGGGCTTTAACCAAAAGAAAGATGATAGCGACCATTAGGACTCTTATTGCTTTAGCCGTTATTCATAATTTAGTGGTACACCAAATGAATGTCAAAATGGTATTTCTAAATGGTGATTTAGAGGAAGAGATCTATATGACTCAACCTGAGGGTTTTGTGGTCCTAAGACAGGAAGATAAAGTATGCAAATTGAGAAAGTCCTTATATGTCCTAAAGCAAGCACCTAAGCAGTGGTATGAAAAGTTTAATGTGATATTAGTGGGTGATGATTGTGTTGTAAATTCAACTGATACATGTGTCTATTCCAAAATAATAGGATCAGATTGTATGATTAAATATTTGTATGTGGATGACATGTTAATCTGTGGTCCTAATGTGAATGTTGTTAATGAGGCTAAGAATTTTTTATCTTCGAAGTTTGAAATGAAAGACCTTGAAGAAGCAGATGTAATTTTAGAGATTAAAATCAAAAGAACTGATAATGGTTTATCTTTGTGTCAGTCTCATTACATTGAGAAGATGTTGAAAAAGTTTGATTGTTCTGATTTAATTTCGATGAGAACTCCTTATGATCCTAGCATATACTTGAGAAAAAAATAAAGAATCTGGTGTTTCTCAAACTGAATATGCTTAAATAATTGAAAGTATAATGTTTCTCATGAATTACACCAGACCTGATATAGCTTATGCTGGTAGCAGATTGCGTAGATGTACACATAATCCCAGTAATGAACACTAGAATGCTCTTCATTGTTTGTTAAGGTATTGGAGAGGTACTATGAATTGGTGTTTGCATTTTAATAAATTTTCTGCTGTTGTAGAAGTATTTTGTGATGCAAATTGGGTAATTGATAATGATGAAGTTAGCTTCACTAGTGGCTATATGTATACTTTGGGTGCAGGTGCTATTTTATGAAAGTCTTCAAAACAGACTTATATAGCATGATCTACTATGGAATCTGAATTCATTTATCTCGAACTGGCAGGGCAAGAAGCTGAGTGGTCGAAAAACCTTTTAGTAGATGTGTCATTATGGGGAAGACAAGCTTCACCAGTCTCTCTTCATTATGACTCACAGACAGCAGCTGAAATTGCCAAAAATAGTGTGTACAATAGAAAAAGAGACACATTCACATTAGACATGGTGCGATAAAACAATTGTTGAAACATGGCGTTATTTTCTTGAAATATGCAAGTTCCGAAAGAAATTTGATGGATCCTTTAAGCAAAAGTTTGGCAAGAAAACTGATCTTTGAAATGTCGAGGGGGATGGGACTAAAGCCCATGGATTGAGGTAGTATGGTGGATACCCGTTTGTGGTCAAATGAATCCATATAATCCTCTAATATACACTACAAATTTTCTGTCCCTGTGGCGTAAAGTAGTATTTAATAAGTTGAGCTTATTTTGCTCTTAATGATTTCATAGCCTTAAGATGGTCTATTTGAGATAGACTTGATGAAATCATCACGTGAGTGTAAAGGTGTGGTCGCCTTTCATGAAAGACTTGGGATGTCTTTCTAAAGCACTCATGAGACCCAAGGTGTGTGCATAACCGTAAAAGCACTTTGTTAGTATCACGGAGCTTGCATAAAATTAAAGATATGGTATGTATTGTGGGGGTCTCAACTTATGTCCATTTAGTTCAAAATTACTTCACTTTATGGATATTTGTTGTTTTTCCATTTCACTATGTGTCAACTAAATTGAAAGATATTGATACCTAAGTACATGTTCCTTCCTTTTGCCTAGAAATTATTTCTATTATTTTTTCTTTGCATTTGTGGGGGATTGTTGGCATTTTATTATTAAGAAGTAAGAATGCAGAGTAAAATTCACTGCATTCATTTCTTGAGAATTTATTGTGCAGATGAGAATGCAAAGAAAAAGTGTATACATTCATTCTCTAAAATTGATTGTACAAAATATCCAAAACAAAACATTCATTCTTTGAATTGTTTGAGAATTATAACGTATGACTTTAATGAGAAAAAAGGTATTCATTCATTATGTTCTTAACTGAACTATTTCATTTTTCACCATAATGTTTCATTTCCTATACGTATATTTGGATGTCTTCTCTTTATGAAAAATAGACATATACATAGAAAGAAATATTATCCTTAATTGACTTTCTTTCTATTCTTTCTATATTTTCTTTATTTGAGAATTTCTAGGCAATTGTATTTGTATAACTCCAAACTTTAAGCCAAGAGTGCACGTATTTGGAAGAGTTGTGGACCTTGAGGAGTGACTGTCCTTAATGATTTGCACTGGAGTCGGGCCGAAATCGCTTTCAAGGCAATGGCTTGTGTTGGAAACAGGTTTTGATGATTTAACAAACCCGCTGGAGAACCAGGTCACTGGTTGCATCTCTGCTGACAACTCTCAAGAAAAGTCAACCTAGTACAACTGACAAAAGGCTGTTTGCAGACCTGCTCTGCTGCGGTAACACAGTGGCAGGCCTGCGGCAGTGCTTCCTATTATCCATTGGACAAAGACCACGCAGTGCTTCCTATTATCCATTGGACAAAGACCACCATTTGAAATATATTCTTTGTCAACAACTTTGAAACACACTTTTGCAAACACACAAGAAGGACACTTCCTCTCTTGCAAAAGCCATCTGAAGACAAGACTCAACAAGAATAAGAACCAAAGTCATTTCATGTGTATTTGTTTAGTTCTAGGTTGTTGATTTCTTGTCTTTTGTTCTTAATTTGTAAACCTACTCCTCTTATGAGAAGCATTCGTAGGTATCTATTTTTTGGTTGTAAAATCGTTGTTTGGTAGGCTAGAGTTAGCCTTTGGTTTTCTTTGTAATAGAGTTATTGCAAAGGCTTACAATAGATGTATTGTAAGGGGGAAGGGATTAATAGGTTAATTCCTAGGTTACATGAGTTTGTAATCTGAACTTGCCCGGTTGTTTTAGTGGAGTTTGAAAATCCTACCAGTGTAGGTCGTGGTTTTACTCTCTTGGGCAAAGAGGTTTCCACGTAAAATCTCTTGTGTTATTTAGTTTCTGCTTTCTGTTAAGGAACCAGGTAAGGGACCTGGTACTTCGTTGTGTTTGGTGGGCGCACATAAACTATCAATTGGTATCAGAGCAGGTTCTTTCTAATCGGTTAACATCTAGAAAGTACCGACTCAAATGGCTGCTCCACCTAATCTCGAAGAAGGACAATCAACTACTCGACCTCCCAGATTTAATGGACAGTACTATGGCTGGTGGAAGACAAGGATGCATGATTTCATAATGGCCGAAGACTCAGAACTTTGGGATGTCATTTGCAACGGACCATTTGTGCCTATGAAGACTCTGGAAGACGGAACAAAAGTTCCAAAGACTAGAAAGGAGTACAGCGATACTGATCGCAAGGCCGTGGAGAAGAATTTTAAGGCAAAAAAATTCTTGGTGTGTGGAATCGGTCCAGATGAATACAATCGTATTTCATCGTGTGAAACAGCAAAGCAAATCTGGGAGGCATTGCAAACAGCACATGAAGGGACCAGTCAAGTAAAGCAGTCAAAGATTGACATGCTTACCACCCAATATGAGCTGTTCAAAATGGAGGAAGGTGAAACTATCCAGGAAATGCATACCAGGTTCACCTCTATCATCAATGAGCTACACTGCTTAGGTGAAATCATCAGAACTAACAAGCTGGTCAGGAAGATCCTTAGTGTACTTCCAAGTTCATGGGAGAGCAAGGTAAATGCAATCACAGAAGCCAAGGATCTTCAAAAATTGAGTATGGATGAGCTGATCGGGAACATGAAGACATATGAGCTCAAGAAAGAGCAAGATCTTGAGAGGAGAGATTCTAAGAAAGAAAAAAACCTTGCCCTGAAGTCAGCAAGAAGTGATTCAAGTGGAGATGAACTTGACATGGATTACCTGACTCGTCGATTCCAAAAGATGGTGAGAAAAAGTGGAGGCTTCGCAAAAAAGGGGAGTGCTAGCAAGTACCAAAAGGCCAATGACCTGTGTCACAAGTGTGGGAAGCCTGGACACTTTATTAAGGATTGCCCTATGCACAAACATGATCAATTCAAGGCCAATGCTGAGAAGGCGCAGAAGAGGAACCAGGTGCAGGACAGGTATAAAAGAAGAGAAGCGGCTGACATGGTGGTAAGGAAAGCCATGGCAGCCTGGGGAGACACATCCAGTGAGTCAGATCAAGGTGGAGAAACTCCTGCAGACACATCTATGTATGCTCATGAAGATGGACCCTCAAAATTTGATTCAATTTTTGCTCTCATGGCACAGTCTGACGCTGATGAAAATGATGAGGTAAGCTTTCGTGACCTACAGAAGGATCTCAAAACTCTCTCTAAAAGAGAGTTGAGAGCTCTTGCTGATGTTTTGATAGATGCATACTATGGTGTCGTTAATGAGAAAACCACTCTAAGTACTGAGTTGGAATTATCAGAAGAAACTGGCAAGTCACTAGGCTTGGAAATCACTAGACTCAGTGAAGAAATAAGGGAACTAATTAAGGATAAAGTAACCATAGAAGATAATCTCATAAAATGCATGGAAAACAAACATAATGGGGAAAGCTCTCTTGCTCAAGCTAAAATTCAACTGGAATGTGAACTTGAAAGGGCTAAATTAAGTTTGGTGGCGCAATCTGAGAAGAATATAACTCTTCATGAGGAACTGATGAGAGTAAAAAATGATCTTGACAAATCGCTTAGATGGACCAGGTCCTCCAAGGCTCTTGCTACTGCTAACTCTAGATGTATGCAAACCAGGGAAGGTATTGGGTTTAGACGACCAAGGGCACCTTATGACCCTCATAGTAAATATGTGTCTAATCCTGATAATTGGTTATGTATCCATTGTGGTAGAAATGGTCATCTCAAGGGTGAGTGTCTAGCTAGACTCTCTACCTTGACCAAACAACAGAAGGCGTCAGAGGCCGTGAAAAAGGTGAGCGTACCTGGTCCAGTCCTTAATAGAACCTGGTTACCAGCTTGGACTAAGAAGAATCTGATCCTTCCTTTATCGCAATTTTGGGAACTCAAGCTGAAATGGGTTCCTAAATCAAGCAAGTGATCTTTTGTGAAGGGTGAGAGAAGTGGAAGCAGCCAGAATGATTCGTGGATAGCGGCTGTTCAAGACACTTAACTTGAAGTATTAAAGATTTCCTCTCTCTCAAAGCCCTTCAAGGTGGGAGTGTATCCTTTGGAGACGGAAGAGAAGGTACGTTCTTGGTGTGGGAAAAGTCGAAAAAGCATAGCTCATGCAATTAAGGATGTATTTTATGTCAAAGGACTGGAGTATAGATTGTTGAGTGTGTCTCAGATTTGTGACAAAGGGAATGAAGTAACATTCGTCTCAGCTTCATGTACGGTGACCAACATTGAAATAGGAGAAGTGATTTTGGTTGCAAAAAGGTTAAAAAAAAATCTATGTGGCGGAGATGAGCTCAACAGATCAAGTCTTGCAAGTTGACGGTGTCAATACTCAGTCAACTGATCAGGAACCTGGTACCCCTTCAGAATCCTCAGAACATGAACATTAGTTAGATGTCTCTGAAGATATTTCTGCAAGACTCAGATCTAAAGGGGTCCCAGATGAAGGACCCTCAGAGGAACCTGGTACAAGTGGCCACCAAAACCAAGATTCCTCGTCAATTCAAGCCTCTACATCCATTGGAATCAGGAATCCTAATTCGATACAAAGTCAGGAACTTGTTTGCTGACTAAGAATTTTTACCTCAAATGGAGTCCAAGAACATCAAAGAATCTCTGAAGGATGTTGACTTGATTACAGTCATGCAAGAAGAGCTTTGTTAGTGTGAAAGGAACCAAGTGAGAACCTGGTACCAAAGCCACCGACAGGACCATCATAGGGACCAGGTGGGAGTTTAGAGTCAAGCTAGATAAAGAGGGAAAAGACTGAAGAAATATCTGCTCTAGTTGCTCGTATGGAGGGGGTCAGATCTTGTACCGCGTCTGCATAGCAAATGAAGTTTAAGTCCTTTCAAATAGATGTAAAGGATGCCTTTCTAAGTAGATACTTGAAGGAAGAAGTTTTCTGCAAACAACCTTCTTGAGCTGAAAATCATGAGCATCCTTTGCTATGTTTACAAGCTGGATAAGGTCCTGTGTGGATTGAAACAAGTCCCAAGAGCATGGTATGATAGGTTGTCTAGATTTCTCCTTTGCAATGGTTTCAAAAGGGGGAAGATTGACAACATGTTGTTCTCAAAAAAAAAGTGGGGAAGGGTTCATAAACATAATTTTTTGCTGAATGAAGGACCAGGTAGTGGACAGTTTCACGAAGACTCTTGGCAGAGAACAAGTTGAATGAAATTGCTTGAAGCTGGGATTATTGAAAATGGAACATCAGTCTTTCTTTTAGCTTTCTCTTGAGTTGGCTAGAAGCAGAGAGCAGGTATATGCTGGAGAAAGGCTAACGGATGTGTCTAACTCAGTCTTATACTTTTACAGGTATGCACGCATGGTGATGGGATCTAGGAGTAAGGCTACGAACAGATAGTACATTCGTTGAAGACAATGCTCCAGGGAACCCTCTGAGGGACCAGGTCTCTCGAACAGGTCAGTATTCTCAGTCTTACCTTAAGTTTTCTTTTAAATGTATAAACCTATGCCACGTCATCTCTGTCTTCCCACCTATAGAAACAATGCGTCTTTCCTAAAACGTCCCATCCCTCTAAATCGACGCATTTTTTTTGACCCATTATTTACCTGGACCTCATACTAAACCCTTAGTTTGCTTCTTCTTTCTTTTCTCTCCTAAAAGTCTCATATCTATCCCTTCTTTGTCTCCTTCTCACTTACTCTTGAATCTAAATATCTAATTGCTTTCGTTCTCATGGAAAAGAAAGTGGTTGTACCAAATGAACCTTCAGAGGTACCTAGTGCACTTCCAAAGAAATCAAAAGGAAAGCTTGTAGTTGAGGAGTCCTCGAAGGGTAAGAGGATTGTAAGCAAGAAAACTGGAAGGGAACCTGAAGAGCGACCAGATGTTCAATAACAGCTAAAACCTGAATATCAACTCCTCTTTGAGAGTTTGAATAAGGATGACCTTTCTCGCACTGAGTGACGCTCCATTGCTGCCTTTGCCGACATATTCATCTTAGAGGAATTATCCACTTTTCAATTGCTAAATTTGTTCGCACTCATGATTGAACATATGGTAAAGATTGTGCAAACCAGGGATGGTCGACATGAGCTAGGGTATGGCTAATTTTTCTCTAGGGTGTATGAGCATTTCAGGGTTGATTTTGGGAAAGGTACAGTGGCTACAAGGAAGCAAATGTTCACCTTAAACATGTAGGAGAAATGCTAGTGTATGGCCAAAAGGAGTGGTGTTGGTGTACAGTCCACGATCTTAGGATTGATCGAGGTACAAAGACGTGGAATTAAGGAGATTGATCGATTAGCAATGCTACTTGCTCAAGGGGAGGCAAACTTGGCTCTCTTAAAAGCAGACCAGACCACAACAGGAACAAGTTGGGAACCCGGTGCGATGTTAGCATTCCAGAATAAGTGCTCTGTTAAGGGAGAAAAATTGTGCCTTAAAGAAACATGTGGAGGACCTGGCACATCAGCTGCGTTGTGATTCGAATGCTGCTAATGCAAAGTTTAACAAGCTCCTATCCAAAATCTGATCTACTTCCTTTGTCTAGGATTCTTTTTTTTTCTTTCCTGATTCTCTTTTCTCCTAGTCCTTGCTCTTCTTCTGGCATAGTTTATATGTTTTTAAGAAACTTTTTATATGGCTGGGAATGCTAATGTTCCTTTTTGTTCCTTGGGCACTCTATTCTGAATGGAACTTTATCTGTTCTTCTCATTACTCTTTGCCTCTGGTCATTCATGTTAGTGTTGCCCCAGCGACCATGAGTTAACATTATCTCTGTCTCTCTCTGTCGTGTTACTGCTTTTCTTTTTAATGATGCCAAAAGGGGGAAGTTAGGCGTAAGGGTAAGGGGAACTACTGAAGGCGTAAGGGGGAATTAAATGTTAGAGGTGAAGGGGAATTGTTGGGTAAAAGGGAACTACTAAATGCTGAAGGGAAGTTGACAGTGTAAGGGGGAACTAGTAGCTTGCGGGCGTAAGGGGGAACTGGTATTGCTTGAAGGCATAGACGTTGGGTTTGTCATCATCAAAAAGGGGGAAATTGAAGAAGCATAGACGTTGAAGTACTATGTGTTGGTTTTGATGACTTGACAAACCTATCGATGGGCTAACTAGAAGAGTACTTGACTCGTAGGGGGAAGAAATCAAGGGGAGAGTGAACCTTGGCAAGGACCTGACTTGCAGGGGGAAGAAATCTGTATCATGTGTTTGTCATCATCAAAAAGGGGGAAATTGTTGGAAACAGGTTTTGATGATTTAACAAACCCGCTGGAGAACCAGGTCACTGGTTGCATCTCTGCTGACAACTCTCAAGAAAAGTCAACCTAGTACAACTGACAAAAGGCTGTTTGCAGACCTGCTCTGCTGCGGTAACACAGTGGCAGGCCTGCGGCAGTGCTTCCTATTATCCATTGGACAAAGACCACGCAGTGCTTCCTATTATCCATTGGACAAAGACCACCATTTGAAATATATTCTTTGTCAACAACTTTGAAACACACTTTTGCAAACACACAAGAAGGACACTTCCTCTCTTGCAAAAGCCATCTGAAGACAAGACTCAACAAGAACAAGAACCAAAGTCATTTCATGTGTATTTGTTTAGTTCTAGGTTGTTGATTTCTTGTCTTTTGTTCTTAATTTGTAAACCTACTCCTCTTATGAGAAGCATTCGTAGGTATCTATTTTTTGGTTGTAAAATCGTTGTTTGATAGGCTAGAGTTAGCCTTTGGTTTTCTTTGTAATAGAGTTAATGCAAAGGCTTACAATAGAGGTATTGTAAGGGGGAAGGGATTAATAGGTTAATTCCTAGGTTACATGAGTTTGTAATCTGAACTTGCCCGGTTGTTTTAGTGGAGTTTGAAAATCCTACCAGTGTAGGTCGTGGTTTTACTCTCTTGGGCAAAGAGGTTTCCACGTAAAATCTCTTGTGTTATTTAGTTTCTGCTTTCTGTTAAGGAACCAGGTAAGGGACCTGGTACTTCATTGTGTTTGGTGGACGCACATAAACTATCAGCTTGCCATGACACAGTGTTTGTAATAAGTTGTTTACCGTTGTATTAATTCCTGTTCTATATCGATATTGTAGTATTTTTTCCTACAATGCACATCGATGCCACACAAACTAGGCCTTACCATCTTAATCGCTTCGAACTATTAGTATAATTAAGTCGATTTTATAGTTACGTTATCACCTAAGGACCCACCCTTTCAACGTTAAACGTTATTCAACTTATGATCTTGTACATGTATAACAATATGCTTATTTGCTTATCATTTTACGCATATATACGAATTGCTAATCAAAGTCTAACCTAGGGTAAGGCATAACCTACCTGAGTGCCAAGCTACTGCTAAGACATTGAGGAAATTTCGTTCGTGAAGAAAGTCATCGGGGAGGATGGTGGAGTCTTTTTTCTTTAGGGAAACTCTTTTAATCTCTTGGTTAGAATGTCCAAAATTTTACCCCAGGACGTTTTTAATAACTAGTACTTATTAGAATAGGAACTGGATCTTAAGATAGACCGAGACACGGAGTTTTAGTCCGCATCATCTACTGCGGCGATGACTTCGTCGCTGCAGCAGTCCCGCTACAACATCCATTGTAGCAGTTCTGCCTGTCTGGGCTCTCTTAAATTCTTAACCCCGTTTATTTACTACTAACCCGTCTCAAACCTTTTTATTACATAAAAATAAGATTCTTCCTAAAAAAATTTAATTCTTACACTCGAGGTGCCAAGATTCTATAACGATCGGGCGGGTCGTTACAGTCTAGTTGTTTAAAGAAATTTCTTCACAGTGTTGTCCATGTCGAAAATCTTGAATTAGGTCCCTGGTGCTTCGAGCTTTTTTCATACTCTTCACTATCCAAAATTCAAAATATTTTTTTTCAATTTGGGACTTCTTATTTGCTACTAAATACATTAGTTTGTTAACATTAGTAGTGATATTATTTAGGATAATCTGAAACCTTTGGTAAGTACTGAAAAGTTACATCCGTATACCAATCTAGTTGCAAAGTGGCAAGCGATTGATACAAGACCTTTTGAAATTTTTTTGGATGATGAACACTGAGAATAAATAATTTTAAAATTTTAGATTAATTTACATTGATCGTAATCTTTAATTCATGTGAATGATTTTTCAAAGTGTTTAAAAGTTCCTTCTTGGATCTCCAAACCATCCTTATTTTGATATACTTTGATTTATTTATTTGATTCATATGTGTTTGAGCATACTGAAATTTGAAGGGTGCTAGCCTTCACCATTAAGTTGGAAATTCTTAAAGCTTAGCACAACCTTGGAACAATTGGATTTCCCTAGAATTTGCAGATTCCTAGAGATTCATCGGATCTTGAAACTTTGATCATTGACGGGTGCAATTACCAAATAAGAATAAGTTCCTTTAGATCTTTTGTTTTGTTACTTTATATTATCAATATCAAATAACTATTAGTGGTAGAAAAAGATGATATATGTCCATATATTGTTGATATACAATACACTAGGAAAGAAATCATAAAACTTAACTAAATAGGTTTATGGATCAACTCTTTAATTTCTTCAATAATAGGTTCATAATGCCAAGAAGGCTTTGCAACTAAAAAGTAGGCTTCCACATGAATATTTTTAAAAAAGGCAAGAATTCTGAGTCATCAATGCTTGTCCACAAAGTTTCAAGTAGGGGATTAAATTCTCGGCGTAATTAATCTGTTCCTCTGAATAAGGATTTGGAATTTCTCCGCCATGATTGAAGTAGTAATGATACATGGATTTCAAGTAATAATGAAGTAGCAATCTTGAAGTCCATGTATCATTACTATTTCTATCATGGGGGAGTAATTCCATATCCTTATTCAGAGAAACTGATTAATTACATCGAGGATTTAATCCCCAACTTGAAATTTCATGGATAGACATTGGTGACTCAGAATTTCTGCCTTTTTTAGAAATATTCGAGTGAAAGCCGACTCTTTACTTTAAAAACCTTCTTGGCATTATGAACTTATATTGAAAAAATTAAAGACTTGATCCATAAACCTATTTAGTTGCGTTTTATGATTTGTTTCCTAGTGTACTTGATATCAGAAATATGTGGGTATATATCGTCTTCTTCCACTAATAGTTGTTTGACATTGATAACATAAAGTAACAAAATAAAAGATCCAAAGGAATTTATTCTTGATAGGCAATTGCACCCGTCAATGATCAAAGTCTCAAGATCCGTCAAACTCTATAGAAATCTTCAAATTTCAAGGAAATCCAATTGTTCCAAGGTTGTGCTAAGTTGTAAAAAATTTCAGTTTGATGGTGGAGATTTTGCCCTTCCAGATCCAGTATGATCAGTCACCT
Organism: Datura wrightii; assembly: GCA_035772735.1. Classification (NCBI taxonomy): domain Eukaryota; kingdom Viridiplantae; phylum Streptophyta; class Magnoliopsida; order Solanales; family Solanaceae; genus Datura; species Datura wrightii. The sequence continues at coordinate 151,081,212 of JASDFA010000006.1, read as the reverse complement.
ATAAACCAAAAAGATAAATCAGAATATGTCAATACAAGGATTTGGAGATCCAAAAAGAAATGGGGTTTAATGAATTATTAAATTGTAAATAATTCTATACTAATTAGCAATTACTAGAAAGAAAAATAAGCACCTTATGCATTTTTAATTCTTCCGTTACAAAATTTTTTGGTTATTTTAGGTTAAAAATTCAATTAATTAATAATGAATTATATTAATTACCCGATATGTTAAATTCTGCTCATTAGTTAATAATCTAATATGAATATATATCAAGAATATATTGTTAAAAAATTGAGAAACATGACTACAACAATCACATAAATTAAGAACACATATAATATAGTCAAATACACGAAAAGAAGGTGTGTATCTTTATCTGCCATACCAACACAGACGAACTAGGTTGAGTCTTCCTCTCCTTTAACTTAGGACAGCTGACACCTTATGGGAAAATGTCTTAGGTTAAGCTTGAAGAGGGTACTTAGCCTCATATTTAAAGGCTTAAAAGCCTTAACCTAGTGGGCCTCCCCATTACAGGCTCACTAATCTCCAACAGGCCTAAACTATTACCAACCCACGCCTATTACTTGAAATGATATAGGCCCATATGGAATATAGATAAATACACGATCTGTGTCTTGTCCACCAACTATTAACATTCAATCCATTTTGCTAAAACTAAATAATAAGTTAATGTTAATTCCACTTTTAATAAAGAATTTTAACATTCTCCCGCTTGGACATCATTAACTTAATTATAAAATTTTAAAAATTTTGTTTACAAAAATGATTAATACTAAATAGATAATGGCCATAAACATATAGTGGTGAAATGTCACTTCCAACATGGTATGGTCAAACAAAATCATCAATGGCGAAATGCAGCAGTACTTGCATCACTCTATGATACAAGACCAGTCCGCAAGTACAAACATTGAAGTTATATAGACATAAACTGAATTGTGTGGTAGTGTAGCAAGAAATAGCCAACATGTACTACAAATCGAGGCAATTTCATTGTTAGTCCTTCAAACAATTTTTCATAACAATATATACGCTTTAAATCGACATGCTCACCATAGAAAAATCGTCACTATAATTTTCTGTTACAGCATGTGAGCACTAAAACAACATGTGCTCCACTAGAAAATCTTGATTTTCAAGGCTCAACATATGCAACACATATTATCGTGCAACAACCAAGGCAATTCACAAGGTATGAATAATATATTGTGTATGTCTCCAAAAAGATCCAACAAAAGCAACAGTATGATCATATCAACATGAGCCATAACCAACACATAAGACAATAAGCCTTAAGATGATAAAACAACATTAAAATATGCACAATAATAATCAACAAAATGAATGATAGCAAAAATCCACCATAACATAAATATATCAATAAAAGAGATAATATCACCATATGCCCCAAACAATAGGGTAAAAATGTCTAATAACAAATGAAAATATCAATACTCAATACCCCTACTAACCTAAAAAATAAAACGACTCAACAGAACCCATGTTATGAACATGTTGCTTAAAAATTATGGGCCTCAGTCCCTTGATTAGTGAATCAGCAAGCATTAAATCGGTGGATATATGTTCAATCACAGTATTCTCCCCTTTAATCATATCCCCCAACAACCAAATATTTTATTTACACGTGTTTAGAAGCTGAAGAGTATTTATTATTCCTTGAGTAAAACACAACTGCCTTATTGTCACAATAAATCTTCAAGCGTCTAGAGATTGAATCAACTATCACAAGTCCTAAAATAAAATTCTTAAGCCAAATGTCTTGCGTAACAGCACCATAAAAAACTATAAATTCTGCTTACATTGTCGAAGAGGCTATAAGAGTCTGGTTTACACTATATATTTATATATATAAGATATTGCACCCCCTTCTAACATAAAGATAAAATCAAAAGTAGACCTCAAATCATTTGGGCATCCAGCAAAATCTGAGTCTGTGTAACTAATTACCTCGAGATGATCAACTTTGTTGTACACTAACATATAATCTTTTATCTTTTTTCAAGTACCTCATTTATTTCTTAGCAGCAACCCAATAACTTCTTCCTGGATTATTCTGATAACATCCAAGAGCATTGACAATGAAACCAATGTCAGGGCGAGTGCAAACTTTTGCATACATAAGGCTTCCAACAACACTTGAATAAGGCACATCTTTCATAAACTCTTTCTCAAGATCATTCTTGGGACACAAGTCTAGGCTTAACTTATCATCTTTCACAATTGGGACATCTCCAGCCTTGTAGTTTTCCATATAGAATCTGCTCAAATACAATCAATATAGGCCTTTTGTGAAAGCCCCAATAACTTACGAGACCTATCTCATCAAATCTCAATACACAGAACAAATGATGCCTCTCCTAGATCTTTCATATCGAATACTTTATTCAATGAATGATTAGTTTCATGTAACAATCCTAAATTATTGCTAGCAAGGAAAATATCATCAACATAAAGAGTGCGAATGATGAGCTTACTCGCGCTGATATTGATGTAGATAAACTGATCAATCTTGTTCTCCACAAAGACCAGAAAAGTGACAATTTCCTCGAACTTTAAGTACCACAATCGAGAATCGTGCTTCAGTCCATAGATAGACTTCTTCAACTTACACACTAGATGTTTATTACCTGTATCAAATAAACCTTGAGGTTGTTTTGTGTAAACCTCTTCATTACGATCACTATTCAAAAAAGTTATCTTTACATTCATCTAATGCAAGTCAAGATCAAAATGGGCTAACAATGCCATAATGATATTAAAAGAATCTTTAGATGACATTGGTGGAAATGTTTCATTGTAATCAAATCCTTCTAGTTGTGTAAACCTTGCGAAAATGAGATAGTGCCTGAGAATATATTATCGAAATGATGGATCATCTTTTTGAAGGGATTTCCTGAGGAAAAAGGAAAATCCTCAAACATTCTTGTTATGGGCGATCAGTTAGTGTTGCAAAGTCTTACAAAAATGACAGTTGGGGAGTCCGAAGTTGGTGGTACCTGGGGCAATGATGAACCCTCCTTAGCCTCTCATTATTTTAGATCTCCAGTGCTCTTTCCCACTCTTAAATGAGATAGAACACTTGGAGCTCTGAATATCCAACAAGGAGTGAAGGAATCTACCTTGGAAAGTAATGAAGATCAACATTTATCTTTGAAGGTTAGGAAAATTCCTTCCAAGAATCCTCAAACCAAGCAGAGAGACCTGAGTACACAACATAGTACTAGGTTAGGTTCTAAGAAGGTGATGGAAGAAGCAGTAAAGGAAAATCAGGCAAAAACTACTTGATGAAGAAAGTTAAAGAAGAGGTTTGTAATTGAGGATGAAGAAAAACTTGAGAATGTGTTTGATCCCAAAGTAGGAGAAGTTGAGAAAGAAATTAATGATGATGTTGCTCTAGGCGTTATGCTACAGCGTGAGAAAGTTGTATCAAAATCTTCCACTAGTGGAAAGGCACAGAATGTTCTGTCCAAACCAGCAAAGAAAGGTTCCAAGAATAATATTCTCATAGGGTCAAAGAGAAAGAAAAGGGAGGTGCTTATCGATGAGGAACATGATGTGCCTGCAGAGTCATACAAGCAGAGGAAAGTAAGAAAGGGTGAAGGTTCTGTGTTTGAGGGACCTAGTGCCACTTCTAGGTCTACCAATCAGAAGCAACCGCAAAGCCCCTCACTCGGGTAGAAAGACAAGCTATTCTGGAAAAAATAAAAGGTTTTTTAAGGTAGAGTATTTGACCCCGATATTACTGAACTATATGGTATTGTGGACCTGGTTGAAATGGTGAGATATCAAGAGTGGAGTCATCTCTTTTCCCCTCATATTACTGATCTTCATGAGAAGGATGTGAGGGAGTTCTATAATGAAATGACATTCACTGCTAGTGGTGAGGAATTAAGTACCAAGCTCAACGGGATTGAGATAACATTTGATGAGTAGCTCCTTGGGCAGATTTTTGGAGGTGCCCACTGAAGGGATCAAGTCAGTTGAGAGCAGTGTGCTCTCAAGAAGTTTCTGTCACTTATTGGGAAACTGGAGGACCTGAATATTGAACGACTTTTCAAGAAACAATTAAAAGGGTAATATCAATTGGTCTTTGAGTTTGTTAACAAAGTTGTTCTCCCTCGAACTGAGAAGCGAACCATTGCTGGAAACACTCAGCACCTTTAAGGCCATTAGTCTTCCTGCTATTATGATAGAGCACATGCACAAAGTAATGACTGTGGAGGATGGAAAGCATGGCCAGCTTATGATTTCCTCCTCAACCGTATTTTCGATTTCTTCAAGGTTCCCTATGAGAAATGAGTTGCAGGGAGCAGAAAATAGATGTTCACCATGACCACCTTAGAGGAGGGTGAGTGTATTAGAGATGAAAGGGTGGTATTAGATCTCAATCAATTATTGGATCTCATCTCTGCACAAGAGAAGTCGAATGCAAAAGTGGAGAAATTGACAGGGTTGCTTACTTAAAGGGATGCTGAAATTGCTCGCCTGAAGGTTGCACTGCAGCAAGCATCCTCCGATTCAGTTGAGGAACCTGGTACCATTGTTTCTCTTAGCCAAGAGAATGAGGAGTTGAAGTTAAAAGTGGGGGACCTGACCCAAAAGCTTCATCAAGCCCATGATACTGCAAATGAGCGCATAACCCTGCTGCTTCAGAAGTTGTCAAGTCCTTCCTCTTGAGCCCCTCCTATCTCCTTCCGATTGTTCCTTTTATTTCTCCTACTAAGCCTCTTCCTTCTTTTAGTTCCCGTTCCTTTTTGGATCCTCTATGGTTGTTCCTGATTGTTTTTCTTACTTTTGTTTGTAATATTTGTGATGCTGGTCGTTAATGGATAATGAACTCCTTGCCTTTCATATCTACTGTTCTCTTACTCATTGTTATCTCTATTTATTCGTATTAGTATTACCCCAATATCCATGAGTTAACCTTGTATTATTTATACTCTACTTGGTTTATTGTTTTTCTTTTTTTATGATGCTTAAAGGAGGGAAGTTATGTGGAGTTGAGGGAAATTGTAGATAGGGGAAATGATTGTTTTGTTCATTGAAGGGATTTAGTAGGGAGAAAGTGTAGACAGGGGGAACAAATTATTTTGTTCATTGAAGATACCTGGTAGGGGGACATTGTAGATAGGGGGAACAAGCTGTGAAGTATTAGATGCTGGTGATAGGGGGAAGTTTTGATAAGTCTTTAATTGTGATTAGTTTGTCATCGTCAAAAAGAGAAAAAATATTATATTCTTGATTTTGATAATTGACAAACTTACGAAGGGACCAAGTTCATATTTTGGCTGCATTCTTAAAATCTGGTGGTCAAGCTTATAGCTGTAAAGTGTACTTTCTCGACATTTGTTGATGGAGTTACAACATGAGTGCTGTAGTTCCGGTGTACTTATCCAATAGGATCTCTTCTAGATTTTTGTCTCTCATATATATATGTATAGAGATGGCAAAAAAAATCTAGTTTTTGCATTCAAGAAAAGTTGATTATTCTCTCTGCAAAAGCTGCCATTGTTCTCCATATTCAAAGCCCGATTAGCAATAAGGTTCCTGCTCATGATCAACTCCAGTTGTCTCTTAGTTCTTGTTGATTTTGAGTCTTTGTAATCTGCTCTCATATTGTAAACCTACTCTTCATTTGTGAAGTCTGTGTAGGTGTCTTTAGAAAGTCTTTCTTTTGTCATTAGAAAGATGAATCAACTAGAGTTAGTTGGTTGTTGTGTTAGAGTTAGTCGTGTTTGTATTAGCTAGAGTTAGTTGGTCAAATTAGTTAGCAATAGAGTTATTGCTTTGAAGCCTTGAAATAGAGTTGCTGCAAGGAGGGTGAGATTAAGGTTTTAATCCTTTGGATTACAAGAGTCTGCAATCAACATTGCTCGAAGATAGTGAAGCTGTTGAGAAATCCTATGTGGTAGGTCATGGTTTTACTCCCTTGAGCAAAGAGATTTTCACGTAAATATCCCGAGTCATTTATCCTTATATCATAGTTGTGTGTTAGCCTGATTATCTGTTGCTTCTAGTCAAAGGACCTGGTCCCTTGACTTGTGGTGGACTCATACAAGCCAACAATGCTTAGTATGTAATAACAACTGATGTTACTTAGACCTGTGACACAAAAGGAGATAAATTAAAGCATTGAAAGGTATTGGTAGTTTTAAATCCCGAGATATAATTGTTTCAATTCTTATTTTTTCAAGAAAGTCTGACCTATAGTTGATGATGAAATTAGTCAGGCAGTCAGAATGTTCTTTGCTACTTCAGAGGTCTATTATCTATTAATTGTACATCAGTAACATTGATCCCAAAGGTAAGAACCCTTCAAATATAAAAGAATATAGACCTACCTCATCTTGTACAATGCTTTACAAGATAATATCTAAGCTACTTACTAATAGACTACAAGAGGTGATGAGTAGTCTGATAGATAAATGCCAAGCAGCTTTTATCCCTGATAGACTAATTTCTGATAACATCATAATGAGCCAAGAGTTGGTGAAGGCTATGACAGAAAATGACTATCTCCTAGGTGTATGATCAAGTTAGATATATAAAAAAAAGCATATGATTCTGTGGAGCGACGTTTCCTTGAGAAAGTGATGATTGGTATGAATTTCTTCATTAGATTTGTCAAATGGATCATGGCTTATGTAACAACTGTCTCATACTCCATTCTCATAATAGAAAGGTCATCTCTCCTTTTCTAATAAAAAAAGGTCTAAGACAAGGGGATCCTCTTTCTTCTTTCTTATTTGTATTGTCCATGAATTATTTTAGTAGACACTTGAGGAAGATGAGAGATATTCCAGACTTTAATTATCATCCTAGATATGAAAAACTGTAGTTAATACAACTAGATTTTGCTGATGATTTACTCTCTCCGCAAAGGGGATTTTGTCTCTATTAAGTTGGTATACCAAAAGTTTTAGAAATTCTCAAGTGTCTTAGGATTAATTGCAAAGAAAGATAAAAGTTAGTATTTATTTTGGAGGGGTATCTCATTTAGTGCAAGAATAAGTTATAAATAGTCTTGAATTTGCTGAAGATTGTCTGCCTATAAAGTAATATGGGGTGCCTTTGTGTACTAAAAGATTGTCTATTGTTCACTATCAACCTTGTTGGATAAGATGCTTGGAAGGATCACCTTATGGACCTCAAGGTTTTTATCTTATGCCGGAAGAATGCAATTACTTAAAATTATCTTATTCTCTATTTTTTTAAATCTTATTCTTTATTTAAGTATATTGATCTCAATTATTTATATTATCAAAAAAATACAATTAAGAATTGAACTTTAGTTTAATAAAAAGTAAAATTTAAATTAAACATGAGTTATAGCATACTACTCTTTAACAAAGGTTGATAGACTATTTATGTCCAATATAATATTTGACAAAGGTTGTTTATATTTATTAAATAAATTATTGGTAACTATAGTTGGTACATATAAAATAGTGGATTTTTTTTTATAAAATATAAACTCGTGGGTTAAATTTTGCATTTGAAAAATCCCATCTCATGATTTGAAATTCCAAATCAAGCTTTTTGGAGAATTTGAGATTTCATCTCATGATTTGAAATTATGAGATGAAAAATCGCATGTTCAAAAGCTGATTTCATCTTATAATTTCAAATCGCTACATGAAATCGCATGTCCAAACGCCTACTTTAGTTTATGCTGAGATTAGTCCAGAGGATTTCATGGCCCTTCCTTCTGTCTTTGCTAAGCATATTTACTAGAAAATGAAGGATAAGTATCTAAAAATTTACTAGTGGAAATTGTGAGGATATCGAATAGTATGAATTTCTATTCATGATTGACAAGAAATGATGCTAAGATGACTTGAAGGTACTACTATTGAAGGCAAGGAATGGTGCATAAATAGATCTAGATGATTAGAGGGTGTGTTGTGGTTGGGTTTGTCCAAACACAATGTATTATTTCTATTTTCCTTAATTTGTGTTTTCTTGAGTCGTAAATATCATATTTTTGATAAGAAAAAATGTTTAAAATGATGTTTACATTATGATCGAATTTGCAGTAACACATTCATACATACGGGGAATATAATATCACCCTGAATATTTTTCAAATATTTATCCAACTTGACACAAGTCAAAACTCGATTATGGAAAAATATAATGATTCACGGGATTACATCAAAGAGATTCAACTAATTTTTCCTTGAAAAAAAGAAGTGTAAAGGAGAGGGTTTTCATTTTTTTCTTTTGTTCAAGAGTGTGTAAATGAGTGATAATGATCAAAACCACTTGTCTTTTTGCCTTTTGATCAGCGCATGTGTACAAATAAAATAACAAAATTTTGATTTATTATTCAACTCACCTGATAATTGTCAAAGAAATATTTTAAAAGAATATACAAGGCGCCCATAAAATATGAATGTGTTATTGCAAATTTACCCATAATATATACGTCTTTTTTAATCATTTTCCCTTTTGATAATAAAATATTTATTTATCAAAAAAAAGAAGGTTACTTCTTATAAAACTCTATTTGACCAAAGTTATACTTCAAATAAACATATTTTAGAAGTTCGATCAAATATACTCATTTTTAATAAATAAAATAACTTTAAAAATAACATATTTATCTAATTAATTTTATTTTAAAAAAAAAAAAGTGTTTTCAGATTAGTCCTTATTCAACTAATGCATTTGCAGGTTCAAATTTAAATCTTACGAATAGTAATTAGTCAATCAAGCCGTTATACAATTATTAAACAACAAAATATACCCTTTTAAATTTTTCTTTTTCTCTCAAAATTTGATCTTCATTTCATTTTTTTTTTCAACTCGAAATCTTCCCGCCCACACACACACACACTCTTTCTCATCCTCTCTCTTCAGTTCCTCACAAATCTCACCATTTTCAATTTTTCAGTAAATTCATCTTTGATTTCAATCGCTATCCGATGCTTTTCTTCATAAATATCTCTAATTAGCAGAGTCAAGAACTGTATTAGTTTCGGTTTCAGATTCAAAAGAAAAAACCCTAGCTAAATTTTGTCTGAGCAAGTGAAATATGAATCAGTACCATATATATGAAGCTATTGGCCGTGGAAAGCATTCGGTAATGGGTTTCTCTGTTCTTCTTTTGTTTTCCTTTTCGGTGAACTATGCCATCTAAGTGATTTTTTTTTGTTTGTTTGTTTGCAGACTGTATATAAGGGAAGAAAGAAGAAGACCATCGAGTACTTCGCAATCAAGAGTGTGGATAAATCTCAGAAAAACAAGGTTCTTCATGAAGTAAGAAACACTGAAAAAAATATATTCTGTATTTGTTTTGCATTTGAATTCTAATTGTAATTTGAGACTTAATTCATATGGAATTTACTAGCAAAGTGGAATTGGATCATTGAAGTTTGAATTTTGTTAACCTTTTACAATGAAATTGTGGACATGCCCGATTTATACTCTTGATAACAATGGTATCTGGGCCACCTTGTATGTAGCTTGACTAATCCACATAGCACAGGTAAAAACTATGCACTCCAAAATTAGGTAGATAAGAAGATTTCACCTAGCTTTGTCTATGGTGAAATTCGAGACTTGGTTCCCAAGCTGCAGAATTATTAGCTACCCAGTAGCTCTCTTAGAATTTTGAAAACTTCATAATATTGATTTTTAACAGTAGTCAAATTCTTTTAGAGGAATAGACAAAAAGGAAAAATGTTATGTATTAGGTATTTATAGGGTAATTATTCGCGAACCCTCCTCAGTGTAGAATTTAGAAACTGTTTGCTGGCAGAGTGTACTTACAACACGTTGTTATGTAAGTTATGCATTGACTTTCTGTGAAATTCTATTGTTGCCTGCTAATCTACAGTTGCTCAATAGATCTGCTTATTCAATTGTTCTAACATTATATGTAGTTCTTGCAAATCTTCAAAAAGCAGCTGAACTACTTCAGAAGCTAAATGTCTATGCTTTTAGTAAGCATGGTCTTAGAAAAATAACTTGCCTCATCATATTAATTAAGGATTGTTGATGCTTGTGACTATTGTAGTTGTAAGATTACTGGAAACTACAAGGTCGAATCATAACACATTCTTTCTATTCCATGTCATAAATTTGAAGTCTCATGACCAAATGATCAAGAAGCCCAATCTTTTTCTTGAAATCTGTTTCCTTTCAGTTTACTTTATGCATGTATTTAATTCTTTTATTGGCTACATTTTGTGCAGGTCAGAATTCTTCATTCTCTAGATCATGCAAATGTATTGAAGTTCTACTCCTGGTAAGATCTATCTTTTTTCCTCTCTTGCATTTAACTCCTTTCTTTTTCTCCAATTTCGTTTCTGGGGTGAAGGTCCTTTTGACATTTAATAAGAAGATTTCTGACTTATTTTCTAATTCAACCGATCCATAGGTATGAAACATCCGCACACCTGTGGTTGGTTTTAGAATATTGTGTTGGAGGAAATCTCATGAGCTTGCTGCAGCAGGTAAGCACTGGCAGGTCTGCTATACTTTATAAATAAATTTCATTATTCCGGTAGTATAACTGCTTACCAAGTTAGGTTTGTGTTGCAAGTGTTGGCATATAGCATGCGTCTTACAAACACTAGACATGAACATTCAGATTTGTGACAACACTCTAATTCTTCATGATCACTTTTTTAATAGAGGCATGGAATGTTGAGGTTTCTTGGTAAGTTTGTTGCATGCCTACAGTGGGGATTTCCCAAACAGGCACTAAGGATATTGGTGTCATGTGCAATTGAGCACTAGTCTCACAAATAAAGTTTGTCAGATTTCAGACTAACTTGTTTCTTGTGCCAGCAAAGTGGTGAAAGAAGTAGGTTTCTTTTTTGATTTGTATTTAAAGAGTAGTCAAGATGACCACAGTGTACTGTAGCTGGTAACGTCACATCTGCATCATCTTACCTGTATTTTAGTTTTAACCACACCTGGGAGATTTTAACATCATCTAATTTCTGAGTTGAAGGATGGTAAGCTTCCCGAAGATTCAATACATGATCTTGCTTGTGGCCTTGTTAGAGCTCTTCTGTAAGTAACTTGAGCTTCATTGTTCTTTTGTAATATTTGTTGGTTTGGGCATGAATTACTTTTTTGGTGTTTTGTCTACTATACCAGATACTTACATTCAAAGGGAATAATTTACTGTGACTTAAAGCCATCAAACATCCTATTGGATGAAAATGGAATCACGAAGGTATGGTGATCTTTGTGCTATGACTTTTCCACATCATGACGAGCGCTTTTGACCAATTAAATGACTTTGAAGTTCAATTTGTTTCCTGGCAGCTGTGTGATTTTGGATTAGCAAGAAAGTTGAGTGATATATCAAAGACACCTTCCTCCCAGGTATTTCCCCTCTGTTTCCCCTCCTTTTTGCCCGGAAATGAATAAAAAGGAAAAGTAAAGTTAGTGGCATAACTTGTTTGGAAGTTCCTTAAAGGTAAATGCCTGAACGGTGCATAAGTCAATTCATGTTTTTTTAATAACGGCAGTGTGTGGGTTAGCTTGCACGCACCTCCACTATTCCATTAGGTATGTGCTACCACAAACATAGGTACCTACCAGGTAAACTCTATCCTCCACTTCTTAGGAAGATGACAAGAAATCACCAAGTGTTTTTTATTGCTATTGAGATTTGAACTGTGATCTCTAAGGTTTGCACCCACCTCATTGACTACTAGTCCACACTCTTGGGTGATTGTGCACAAATCAAATCTAGCAGCTTTTACGTTTGTAGAAGTGGGTTATATGCATCTCTTAGAGAAATTCTAAAGGTTTTGTGACAGCTTTTGCAAATTGCTGGTTCTTACATTGGCCACTTTCTTATTCATCTTATTTATCTATTTGACGGAGTAGTTATCTGAGGCTGTGCTTTGGAATTAGGATGCTGAACCAAAAAACATAAAATGAAGCCAAAAGAAACAAATTTTTTTTCTTCTGGTGCAGGAAGTGGGGAAGCATAAGAGGAACATGGTTTCTGTTGTTTGGAAATTGAAAAGAAGCAAAAGAAACATCTTACTATGAGCTAACTTCTTGTCATTTCTGCAGAAATTCTATAAAATGTTGTTTTTTGGTCTGTCTAGAGAAATGTCGAAGTCAAGAGGATGCATAAGTACTTTAAAAGATCTTACAATTAGATAGTTTCTTCCTTTCTTTGCTTTTACTTTTTAATTCACAAACCAAACATGGAAAACTGTAGTTCTAAATTTTTGCATTTTTCATTTTTTCAACTGCCAAACGAATATAGATTTCATAATGGGGTACTTATTGCTTTCAGTTTTGATTTGCGTCCTTTCCCTGCTGTGGTCATTCATATCTTCTATTTTTATATCATGTATGTTTCAGTTACCACAAATAAAGCGAGGAACCCCATGTTACATGGCCCCAGAGCTCTTCCAGGATGGAGGGGTCCATTCCTATGCCTCTGATTTCTGGGCTCTTGGTTGTGTCTTGTTTGAATGCTATGCTGGAATACCTCCTTTTGTTGGCAAAGAATTTACGCAGTTAGTGAGATCAGTCATTTCTGATCCAACCCCAGCACTTCCTGGCACCCCAAGCCGCCCCTTAGTCAATCTGATTAACTCTCTTCTAATAAAAGATCCTGCTGAAAGAATGCAGTGGCCCGAGCTTGCAGGACATGCTTTCTGGAAAACAAGATTTGCTGCAGTGCCTTTACCTCCTCAGCCTGCGTTTGATAATATGATAGAAATTTCTTCTAAACTATGCCTTTCAGAAAGGAACAGTGAAAAGCCAATACAAAACAAGACCCCACAAAAGACTCGTGAAAAAGATTCAAAGGCGTCCCTCAAGCAGGATGAAAATTCAAATACTGGATCCAGAGGTTACATGACACCAATCAAGGGCATATCCAGTGGCCGGAAAGCTCAAATGAAGGGTTCTGGCAGGACAACTGATGACAAGCAGAAAGACATCTCGAGCAATACTAAGGGTGTCAATCTATTACGTCTTTCAAGAATTGCAAAATCAAATTTAATGAGGGAGAATGAGAAGGAGAACTACCGCAGGCCATTGCCTAATAACTCTGAGAATGATGCTGAACTTAAGGTTGAAAATACTGACATGGAACTTGACTTTAATGAGAATAATGAGGATGATACACAAGATGAAGCTGATGAAACTGACTGCACTGAGAGTCCTGAGTCAACTACTTCAACTCCAAATCAGACGGAGGGTAATGTGGAAGAGATGGATAGTGACAGCAGACATCCGGATACACCATCGGTGGTTAATACACCTTGCTCAGATTATTCAAGGACATCTGACCATGAACAATCTTCTAAATATGAAGTGGCTGCTATGCTACCAAGTGATAGCCCTCAGCTAAAGACTCCTGTGATTAAAGAGAATTCTGCGAATGTCTCTGATATCTCAAAACCATCTACGAACCTTTCAGATATACTTTGGCATCCATCTGATCTCTCAGTCAGACCTGTAATGCCTAGCAGAAAATCAGATAAAGGTTCGGATGCAGTTCCTTCACTTTCATTCGATGCACCTCAACTGTCTGATTTTGTCAAAATGTCAAAGGAGCAATTAGACACTTTTAATAGTAGAATCATCAGTATTGTTAGTGGGAATACTCCCTCAGGGGAGAAGCAAAATGTGATCAGGTACCTTGAGCTTTTGAGCAGCAATGCTGATGCAGCCAACATCTTGACTAATGGGCCTATTATGATGGTTCTAGTCAAAATGCTTCGTCATTCCAAGGTTTCGCTGTTGCGTGCTCAACTTGCTTCACTTATTGGCTTGTTGATTCGTCACTCTACTTTTATTGGGGATGAGCTGGCAAATTCTGGAATTTTAGGTGCACTAACTGATGGTCTGAGAGACAGGCAAGAGAAAGTGAGAAGGTTTTCCATGGCTGCTTTGGGCGAATTACTATTTTATATATCTACTCAAAATGAGCATGCTCGGGATAATAAACCAATGGAATCTCCATGTAAGGACACCCGACCCTCATCCTGTTGGCAGGTATCTTCGTTGCTGTAACTTCTATTTTAGTGCAGCTTGTCAAGTTAGTCATTATATTTGTTAAAATTCCTTTTCAAAATAAATTACTAGGCTATATTGCAATGGAGTTTTAAGTACAATCACTTAAAAGCATAGACGCTGCCAGAAACACAATTCAAGCACCAATGCAGCTCTTATGGTAGCTAGTTTGTCACTAGGACATAAATGGGATACTTATTGATGGGTTAAATACCATTTATTTTTTAATTAGTGATAATTATACAGTCACATATACTCACCGACATATAGGTGTATATAATGATTTTCTTGTAGTAAAATCATGTATATAAATCTGCTCATGACAAATTTCTAACATGAAAATTCTAAGGAATAAGATGGATGACAAATGGCAACTTGGCATAGGCTTCAATTTTTTCCTGTTAGCTATCTGTCCCACATCATGATATATTGTAGAATATATATATATTTCAATTTCTTTGTAATGCAACACTATTTAGCAGTAAAATGAACAAGAATGTTAATATATTTCTCTTGGGGTTGTGGGAGAGATAAGGTAAAATCATACAAGCAGCTGTACTATCTTTACATATAGCAAAGCCTCGCATCTGTCTTAACGTTCCTTTGTGAAAATGTTAATGTTGTAGGTTACAAGCCCAATAATTTCATTGGTTTCATCAGTTTTACGAAACGGAGAGGATGATATCACTCAACTTTATGCTCTGAGGACAATTGAAAATATCTCCAGTCAAGGAGGGTACTGGTCAGCTCGTTTCACCAGCCAAGATGTCATTACTAACCTCTGCTACATATTTAGGGCTCCTGGAAAGCAGGAGAGCATGAGGCTGACAGCAGGGTCTTGCTTGGCTCGTCTTGTTCGTTTTAGCCCTTCTAGTATTCAACGAGTCATGGAAAAACTTCCATTCAAGGATATGGTTTCAAGCCTGGTCAAGCGTAATCCACGAGAGCAACAAATCTGCTTAAATATTCTGAACATGACCCTCCTTGAAAGTCATACACTTCCAAGTGTTGGAAGGTACCTTCTTGCCTTGGTCGAAGACAAGAATCTTGTTCTGAACCTTGTGACTCTAATTGAGCAGGGAAGTGAAGTTTTGAAGGGAAAGACACTCATATTTGTGGCTCTACTCTGTATGAATGGGAAGAGGTGGCTGCCACTATTTTTTTGCAATGCAAAACTGCTTTCGACCGTTGATAGGTTGGTAAAGGAGAAGGACGACTTTGTGAAGCAGTGTTTAGATGCACTTGGAATGGTTGTCGCATCAACTGTACCAAGTTTGCTAGAGTGTATATCTGGGGACATTCAGCAACTGAAGGGTGGTAAACGCCGTGGACAGATAATTAGCCTCACAAGTCGAAATTCTTCTAAGAACAGTATGCATTTATTTCCTGTTGTTCTCCATCTTCTTGGGTGCGCTTCACTGAAAAGAAGGGTTGCTAGTCATCAGGTTCTGCAACAGTTGGCAAACCTGCTTAAACTGGTGGAGTCTCCTTTCCAGGTAATCTGATGATATCTTTATTACATTATCTAATTGAAAAATATCTACATATAGACAAGGTTCTTATTTAGAAGAAAAGAAAAAGCTAAATGTTCCCAAATCCCACATAAAGGACTTATAACCCTTGTCCTAGATTTGGTGCCTTCAATTTAACATGGTTCATTTGCAAGACCTCAAAATCGTCACCTGGGCCAAGTGTTAGCTACCAAGCTAGTATAACCTCCAAAGTCTGATAAAGAAGGGCGGGGGTGCATTTGCTTAAGTTTCTCCAAAGATAGGCTGATGATCTGTCAATCTGAACTGTGTATGTAAACCACTTTGGGGCCATTTGGTTACTTGTTAGAGTTATGCATGTATTAGTAATGTATGTATTAGCAATGCAGGTATTAATTATGCAGGTATTAGTAATCCAGGGTTTAGTTATGTTGGATTTAGTTATACATAAATTATTTATTTGGATGTTGATTTGTCATATTAAAACTTAATAAATATTATATACTTTTTAAAAATAAAATATATATTTACAATTATACCTTTGACCTTCCTTAGCCTTCTATTTTTTATTTTTTATTTTGCATTTTTATTTAGGCAACAATTTAGATAGGAACTTTTGGTATTATTTTCTTCACCTTCCTCATATAATCAAAAATATTTCTCAAGGAAACGATAATAAGAACAGCAGTCCACAAGCAGCTTCTACCTTCAAAGAATCGATTACAAAGTGTCAGACACTCTATGTCTTCCTCCTTAGGCGCTTCCGTAACTTCTTCAACTTGTGTTTGTTCATCTTCCTCTTCCTCTTCTTCTTCACACCATCAGCCCAAATCTTATGCGTCTCATCGGCAACAATGTTATCTTCTTCAAATGTAATCAACCCATTTGGACAAACTGGATTTAGGAAAAGCCCAAAAGAAAAGCTTGGGTAAAACCCAATATTCGGATTTGAATCCCATGTTCCTCCTTGAAAAAAAAAGGGGATTTGACCAAGCCTACAGGAAGAAGGTTGCTGAGGCAAAGGTGATGTAGGTGTAGGTTTAGAGCTGAGGATTGTTGGTCTACAGAGGTTTGTAGTGATTCTTGCGGTTGATAGGAATTGGTTTTTCAGAGATTTCCGAAGAATAGAAGCCATTAGAGGCTAACAATTGCTAGAATCCCAGAAGAAAAACAAAGAGGATCTGATTGTTTTACCGGAAATGAAGTATTTAATTGAAAGATTGATAAGGGTAAATTTGTCATTTAAATTTTTTATTCATGAATTAGGTATACATGTATAAGTTATTCCACCTTCTACCCCGCATAAAATAATACATAAATTAACTCATAATTTATACCTGTATTAATTATGTGGGATTCTAATTTGTTAACCAAACATAGTATTATGTTTATGGGATTTTATACATGATAAGAAAATACTACAAAACATGTTAAAAGTTATGCAACATTTTATACCTGGATAACTTTATTGTTATTCAGTAACCAAACTGCGCTTATACTCTATACAGACAGCTCAGGGATTTAGCTTAGTTTGCTCAAAATTTTGATCCACTATAAACTGAAGATGCGTGCAGAAGATTGGGTTTCTTGTTGGTCCATGAAGCACTTACATTTTCCTTTCGGTTGCAGGGTAGAGATGATTTTCAGATAACGCTTTTACGTGTTCTTGAGTCTATAGCAGAGGAGATATCTCTGGTTCAAGAAAGTTCTAGCATTTTTATTAGTCAGATTCTACCTAGTTTATCTGTTATTTACAGAGGAAATAAAGATGGAGATGCCAGATTCTTGTGCCTGAAGATTTTGTTTGATGTGATGGTCATTTTACTGGATGAAACGTCTGAAAATGAACAGAAGCTGGAGAATTTGAAGTCCATATCTAATTCTTACTTCCTCCCTCTCTACCCCTCTTTGATTGAGGATGAGGACCCAATACCTGTGTACGCTCAGAAACTTCTTGTGATGCTCATTGAGTATAACCATATAAAAATTGCAGACATTGTCCACATGAAGATAATCTCCCAGTGTTTTGAGTTTCTTCTTGGTGATTTCTCAACTGCAAATGTCAACAATGTACTGCTCTGCTTGGCTCTTACATCTGCTCCAGAGCTGGAAACCAAATCCCTCTCCCAACTAAAAGTAGTCAGAAAGATTGGAAGCCTTTTGGAATTCGTATATGCAAAGGAGATGGAAGATTTCATTGAACCTACTCTTCGTCTGTGTAGAGCTTTCCTTTTACGCTCAGTAGGCAATATGAGAGGCTCTATGTTTGCAAAAGAACCTGTTCTTTTATATGACAATTCCTCTGATGGAGCTAGTGCCTTTGATCAAAACGAATGCATCAGAGATATTATGGACTTTGGTGAAAATGTTGGGGTCTTATTAGAACTCACCCATTTGAATGAGATTAATGTTGCAGATTTAGCTTCTGAATGCTTAATTTTATTGCTCAAGGCAGCTCCAAGGGAAACTACCACTGGATTCCTGACAAACCTTCCGAAAGTCAGTCTCATCCTTGAGTCATGGAGACAAAGCATCTCTCACTTGCTGTTGCAACGGATTCTGATCGCACTTGGTTATTCTTGTAGACAGTACCTGTCACATGCCATGATATTGTCAATATGTTTACCTGAGATATCAAAAATCGAAGGGATTGTTTCTCAGGTCAAAAGCTCCACTATACCATCCCTCGCTGATGCTGCTTCTCGAGCAGCATTGGAGCTTCAGAGACTGCCTCGTTGCATTTGATTTTCGACAGGTTAGTTTTTTGCTTTGGTTGTATGCCACTTTCTCATCTGCCGTCCTCCATCAGGAGTTATTCTGTCATAATAAACTATTGAAATCTTAAACCCTTCCTTTGGTCTGAGGTGCAGCCAACAGTGTTGAAGCATGTGATATCTCCCTTATGGTTTTCATCAACAGTCTGGAGAAAACTCTGGTTTTCATCGACCTTCTGTATAATCCAATGTACGACTCTTATCATCCTTTTAATATCTTCATTTGAGTGATATTCTTTGTAGTACTTCATGCAGATTCAAGTCAAATATTGTAATCAATGGTAGCCATAATGGTTCAATTTGGCCCCTTCTCCGGGTTCTGCACTTTCTGTCATTTTGAGGTAGACTTTTACATGCCTACCCCCTCCCACAACCCCCAAAATCCGCCCCCCCCCCCCCCCCCCCCCCCCCCCAAAAAAAAAAAATTTGAATAATGCATTGATGTGGAAACGAGAAAAAAAGAAGAAAAATAATTATATTCTAGCGAGAAATGAGTTGAGACTAATAAATGAATGAGTCAATAATTAATTCAAATTTAAGATAATTGAGCGAGTTATGATTTCGTGAACTAATTTTGCCAACTCTGTGTATATATAACAGAACTTATAAGTTTAGCTGTATGCTATTGTGGTGCTATTGTGTTGGTTTAAGGTGATGTAATTCGTTCGACTCAATAACCTAAGTATGGTAATCTGTCCATTTTAGTTCAAGTAATTTTTCGACGGGTCAATAATTCGCACATTTATTAATTTAATCCAATTCATTTTGGCCCATCGAAATTTAGGTTGATATATAGCCTAAAGTGATTGATGAGAAATTTTATTAAAATATTTTCAAAAAACATATTTTTTTATTTAATATGTTATATATAGCCATATTTTTTTTTGTTAAATACTAAAAAATTATAAAAGAATTAAAATTTAGTAAAAATTAGACGGATTGAATTTTGACTTGCATTTTAGTTCATTTCAACTCAAGTAATTTTTGGTCGAGTCAACCCAACCCCCCTCTTGCCACCCCCCTCTCTATATAGGTTTGCTACCTAATTCTTACAAGTACTACTTGGCCGAAAGGTGGCATGATATGATTCCACTTCAGCACAAAGCAGGTAATTAACTACCATTAGATTAATCTCGCGAAGCATCTTAATTAGGATATGGACATTGTGGACACCACATGTTAATGACAACTCAATTAGACAGGTAGCCTAAAATTAAAATTAAATAAAGACTTTATATTTATTTAATATATAATATTTACGTATTTTTGAAGTTTATTCTAATGGCCTCAAATTTTGTTGAGGGGCTAATGCATCTAATTTAGTTGCTAGGGGATAAAGCCTCTCCCGCAAAGCAGTGACGAAATCAAAAATTTCAAGTATGATATTAAAAGTTTATATTGGTAGGTACCTATAGGGAAACAACATTAATGAGAGAAGAATAAAAGATATCAGTCACTAATAATTTATTGCAACACAATTAGAACATGAAACAACTTGCAACAAAAGAAAGAAGGAGAAAACAAGAAGAATGAAACAGACAAGAGAATCTGCAAAAGAAGAATGACAACAAGGTCTATAAGTCATAAACTTGGAGAGATGTGATACCAAAATTCATATCTGAGAATTGAAGGAAATTTTTGGGTCGAGTTACCTCAATATCATGTTACTCACATTAGATCCATTGTTACAAAGCATAAAGTGCGCATTCAAAACAATTTAAAAGTCATAAAGGGCGTCTCGGACATGCAGTATAATCGATCTCAATGTACATATCGACAAGTACAGACTATCTCAACGTGGAATTTACACACTTGACATGAATGATCTCAACGTGCGTATCGGAATCAACTCAAAATCACTTATGTAACACAAGGATATATAAAAAAAGCATGATCAACAACTAAACATTTCACTATGTATGTAAAGCTCGAAATGAAAGCTAACATGACATTATTACTCATAGCATCCTCAACAATCATGGTTTCGAGCTCAATTAATCAGATAAACAGTCAAATCAATCACGTATAGCACAAATATCCAAATAGCCATGACATGTCACCCGGTGCTCACATAAGCACTCATCTAAGTCAGTCTTAACTCAATTCATTAATCATTTAATTGAAAAACATTCTCCGTCAAAGTCTTAACTTACCTCAACCCAAAACCTTTTAACCACCTCAAATAACCTTCCCTTTCCTTAGAGCCTTTGAACGCTCTTAATCTATTCAAAAATGTACTATACAGTGTTAAACGAGTTCGGCAATACTCATATTGTAATATAAAAGAGTCGGGTGAAAATAAAAAGTCAAATTCGAGCCCCAAGATTAAAACTAGAAATTGATCCCAAAATTGACCACACCACCGATTTTGATATCATCCGTAGAGGTAGAGAGATTTACAATATTGTGATGCTTCATAGACTGATCTAAGATGTGTTTTGATGCAAAAGGCAAGGTGATATCTTATGCCTCGAGACAATTGAAGGTGCACAGAAGAACTATCCCACTCATGATTTGGAGTTAGCAGTGATAGTATTTACTTTGAAAATTTATAGGCGTTATCACTATGATTTTCATTGTGAGGTATTCACGAATCATCGCAACCTTTAGTACATATTCAATCAGAGCGTCTCAATTTGAAGCATCAGAGATAGTTGGAGTTATTCATAGACTATAACATGACTATTCTATATTATTTGGGCAATCAAATATCGTAGTTGATGCATTGAGTCGGAAGATGTTCATTAGGCAGCCTGACATTGTTGCAAATGACGAAACGCCCTTTGGCAATGGATGTTTAGTCTTTGGCTAATAACTATGTGAGACTTGATATTTCTGAACTTAATAAGTTTCTAGCACGTGTAGAGACACAATCGTTTCTATTGGAGAAAATCAAGGTTCAATAGTTTGAGGATGAGAATTGTCTTTCATAAGAGACAAAGCATTGCAAGGAAAGCCTATGAAGCAGTTCTAGATGCTGAGGGTGTTTTGTGAATCAAGGGCCACATTTGTGTTTCTAGGACTATAGGTTTGACACAATTAATAATGAAGAAGGCTCACAATTCGAGGTATTCTATTCTCCAGGAGCTATTAAGTTATATCACGACCTAAAATAACATTATTGGTGGTGTCGGATGACGAGATACATAGTCAAGTATGTGTCTCGGTATTTGAATTACCAATAAGTGAAATATGAGCCCCAAAGACCGAGTAGTACGACTCAAAGAATGCTTATACCTAAGGGAAAGTGGAAAAGAATCACTATAAAATTTGTGGTATGATTGCCACGAACTTTGGAGAAGTTTAATGCTATTTGGGTCATTATTGATAGATTGACCAAGTCCAAATATTTCATATCGATTCTGACTACCTACAAATTGGTGAAGTTAGCAAATAAGTATTGGGGAGATAGTTTGATTGCATGGGGTACCTACTTCTATCATTTTAGACCGAGTTACAGAGTTTACATCTCATTTTTGGCGGTCTATGCAAAATAAGTTGGGTACACAGGTTGAGCTTAGCATAATATTTCACCCATAATATGATGGTCAGTCTGAGCAGACTGTTCAAGTCCTTAAAGATAGGTTGAGGTCCTATGTAATTGATTTAGGTGATCGTTTGCGTACAATAATAATTATCATTCGTTTGAGCACTTGTATGGTAGGAGTTGTCGTTCGCTGGTTGCTTGGCTTGATGCATTCAAGATCAGGCCATGAGGTACAGACTATTGAGGAATTCTTTGGACAGGATTAAATTGATTCAGGAGAGACGTCTCACAGCTCAAGGCAGACAAAAGAGCTATGGGGATTGCAATATTCATGATTTGGAGTATATGGATGGTGATCAGGTTTTATTGAAGGTCTCATCCATGAAGGACGTGATGAAATTCGAAAAGAAGGGAAAGTTGAGTTTGAGGTATATTAACACGTTTGAGATTTTACGGCCTATGAGCTGGCATTGCCGCCTAGCTTATTTGGTGTTCATATGATTTTACATATTTTGATGTTGAAGAAATACCACAAGGATGAATCTCATGTTTTATTGTGGGTCATAATGTAGCTTGATCAGAATCTAGATTTTGAGGAGGAGTCGGTGCCATTTTGGACAAAAAAGTTTAAAAGTTCAGGTCAAAAGAAATAACTTTGGAGAAAGTGCAGTGAGACATCATTCGATCAAGGAGGCTACTTGATAGACTGAGTTGGACATGTAGAGAAGATATCCATAACTTATTGATAGTCCAAGTATATTTTAAACCCGTTTGAGGATGAATATTTGTTTAAGTGGGGAAGATGTAAAAAGCTTTAACCATCCATCTGGTCATTTTGAATATTATAATCCGTTCCCTAAATGAGACTTTTCATAGGCTTATTATGTTTTTTATGACTTGCTAGGATAGGTGACACGAGTTTCGAGGAATACATGTGTGTGTTGAAGAAAACAACAATAACTAAAAGTTTGCAAACTTAAAAGCGGATCAAAGTCAATATTTAGGATTAACACGCTTGGAATATTAATGTTTAGAAGTTCCTATAGGTTAATATGATAATTTAGGACTTAGTTGGATGATCTGGATGATCCTGATGGGATCGAGAGTGATTCAAAATACTTAAGGTGAAACTAGTTATTTTAATAAATAAGAGTTGATCACGGTCAATTATGTTTCTAGATGAGTTCATAATAATGGTGTTTTGAGAGTTTCAAAAGGTTCAATTTGCGGGTTGATTTTTGAATTGTATGCATGTTCGGATTGTAACTCGAGGGGTTCGACAGAGATTCAGAAGCTAAAAACCAGATATGGCCTTGGTGATTTTTTTGTTCTTTTGGTGGAGCTGTTATGGACCAGGGGCCACATTTGCGACCCACTACTCGCTTTTCCAAGGGGCTGGGGTCGCGCAGAGTCTGCATTTGCGCAGGGTTGGCTCACGTTTTTGAAGGAGAGTCCACGAGAAAGCCATCACTTTTGCGATGGTTTAACCGCAACTGCATGTGTTTTAATACGATCCAGGGACTTCAACTGCGAAGGTCCCTAGTAGATTAAAATATTGCAGAATTCAAAATTTAGACATTTTGTTCATATTTTGACTTTGGGGACCTTGGCTAAGAGCGATTCAAAGTGGGGTTTTTGATTTAAAAAAATTGGATAAGTATTTTGTACTCAAATTTGGTTAATTCTATTGATTATGCAATTTGAATTTAAGCTTTAGTTATGAATTTGAGTGGCTGAATTATGGGATTTTTAACCTTAGATTAGAGAGAGAGACAGAGAGAGTAAACTTGATTTTGAAGGTTGATTTGCGATTGAAATTTTGGATTTGGATTTTTTTAGAAATGAGTAACCTAATTTTGAAGTCAATCTTAGATTTTGACTTTTGCACTCGGGTTTGACTTCTTAACCGAGCCTTTTTATATCAATATAAGATATTATTGAGCTTGTTTAACACCATAGAATGTGTTTTGAATAGATTGAGCATGTTTGGAGGCTATAAGAAAACGTTCGTTTGGATATGTTAAGACTTGACTTGTAATGGATGAACAATTCCTAATTAAGTAACATAAAATGGATTAAGTGTAAAAAGGTATCATATACGTGAGAGGACGAGTGTCTATGTGGGTATCGAGTGCCATATTGCGATGCTTAGTCAATTATGTGATATATCTCTATGTTTAGTTGATTGTATTTGTAATTGTTGGGCATGCCTTAATTATATTCATATGATTCATATATTATTGATGCGCATGCTTATACATCCTTGTGAATATCTCATGTATTTTGTGATAATTGAGTTGCACAATTTATTTCTTGCATTGGGTATATGCTTTATGTGTGCATATGAAATTTATGCTTTTGTATGGACATCCATGCTTATATTTTGGTGATGGTTCATAATGAAGTGATCTGATTCCAGGTGGAGTAACAATATTATGGCCCGAAGAGACTGTTGAGCTGATTATTAGCACGAGGGGATCTGATTCCGTACTGGCATATGGACAACATGGTTATCCCCCATAGGTCACAATCCTTGACACCCCTATGGAGTTAGTATGCGCGTGGAGCGATGGAGGCACGGGGTTTGAGATGATTATGATAAGAGTCTGCATCACATGCAACGCACTTGAATCTATTTCATGCATATCATTCATATATGTTGACTTGATGCTTTTATTAATATGATTTGATTGAATATGTGCATATAATCTTTATCTGTTGATTCAATGTTTTTACCTATTATTTGGATGACATTATCCAGTGACTTGTATAACCTTAATCTGTTTCTGATAGTTATAAGTAAGACAGGTTAAGGATAAGATTCTTAAAGGCTCATTAATACTTTGTTAGGTCAGTCTATGATACTTACTGTGTTGAGTTATATGGGTCGACCACCTTACTCAGGACCAGGTCCCTCTATCAGGTTACACAGAGGCAGAGACACATGTACACGAAAATACAACAGTAAGAAGAAGACACACGAAGTTTTACGTGGAAAACTTCCTTGCTCACTGGAAGTAAAAAACCACGACCTACCTCGTAGGATTTCTCAAACTCCACTACTAGATCTGAGCAACAAAAGTTACAAAACCTAGTACACAACTAAGAGGTTAACCTCCTAACCTCCCACTTGTAATACCTCTATTACAAGACTTCAATATTCTCTACTTCAGCTAAAACTCAACTGAAATACAAGGCTAACTCTAGCCAAAATGTCTACTAGCTCTAGCAGACCAGAACGAGAAAAACAACTCATGAAAAACAAGAAAATAAAACTTGTACGAAATACAAGGTTTCTGTTTTGCAGTGCACTTCTTCTCCTTCAATGGCAGCCTCAAAACTTGAGTTATTTTTCTTTGATTCTTGCTGTGAAACAAGGAAACAATGGCTGCCTTTTGAGAGAAGAATAAGCTTATTTTTTAGATCAATTTTTCTGAATGATTTCTCTTGATGGAAAGAGTTGTTGGGTTCTATCCTTTATATCTTTTCAGCTTCCTTTCATCCACATGGGTAGAAGGAGAGTGTATTGATGATACCCACTAGCCACATGGATAAAAGGAGAGAGTAGTAATGATACCCACTAGAAAGCTCTCTTTTTGGTCAAGCACATGTGACCAACTTGGCCTAGGTGCTGCTATGATTCCATGCTGCTCTGTTGCACACTATTGTCTTCACCAACTGACAGCCAAAAAGCAAACTTTCCAACTGTAAAGTCTTTTCCCTTCCAGCTCAAAATTGAGTCACACCAGCACAAGGGATCAGGTCCCTGTATGAGGTTGACAGCATCAAAACCAGTAATCTAACAATTTCCCCCTTTTTGATGATGACAACCTTGACAACCTTCTTTGCACATTTTATCTAACACACTTCACAGTCTTCCCCCTGTCAGCATAATTCCCCACGTCTTAGTATCCGCGTCTTCCCCCTGTCTTAGTATCCCCTGTCTTAGTATCTTCCCCCTTTGGCATCATAAAAAAGAAGAGAACAGTAAACCAAGACAAGAATGCATAGATGAGTTAACTCATGGCCACTGGGGCAACACTGACACTAATGGAAATAAGAAAGGCAGAAAAACAAATAGACAATAAGAACAATGCAACAGCCAACCCCTGCAATCAGAAAAGTATTACATTATCACTTAGCATAACAAAAGAGAATCATACAAGAACTGTCCATAATCGTGGGAAAGAGAGTAAAGCAGGAAGGAGATAAGAGAGCAGGAAAATCATTTAGAGTCGGGTAGTCTGGGTAAGAGGGCTGAGAGGCGATCATTGAAGGTTTCATGGGTAAGCAATTTCTTAGTCAAGTCCTTGACCTCAACCTTCAGGGCTTCATTTTCTGCTTTGAGAGGATCACTGACAGTAAGCAGTTTTTGGTTTAAATCTTTAACCTCAGCCTTTAAAGCTTCATTCTCTTCCTTGAGGGAGGAGATGGTGCCAGGGTCCTCTACTGGGTGCGCCTTCAGACAAACTATTTCAGCCTCATTGGACTTCTCTTGCGAGGCAATCAAGTCCTCTTCTCTGCCCTTGGTAGAAGTACTTTATTTACAAACTCAAACAACAGTTGATACACACCCTTCATTTGTTTCTTGAGAACTCTCTCCCCTGTGACTCTGTCAAGCTTGGCAATCATGGAAATAAAACGCCTTTGCGCACATTCTCCATCGACAGACCTGATCCCTCTATTAGGAACCTTAAGGATGGAACTTAGAACCTGCTCATTTATCATGAAGGTGACTCCACTCACCTTACTGTAGATCTTGGTACCATTATCAGCAAATTCCAGCTCATGATAAAATTTCCTGACCTCATTCTCATGTAAAACAGGAACTGGAGGAACAAATAAGTGTCGCCAACTTTGGTAATTGACCATTTCCACCAGCTCAGCCATGCCTTCCATGTCACAAATTTCAGGATCAAATACCCTGCCCCGTAACACCTTTTGGTTCTGCAAGATAAGCTGCCTGGCTTCCCTGGACAGCTCAGTAGACTCATTGGTCCTATCTCTGGAAGAAATCTGGTGAGTAAGAGATGGAGGAATAGGAAGTTTGAAGAGGTTATTTGCAGAGAGCAGTTTAAAAAGGTGAGAGGAAAGATGGAAGGTGGAAAGGGTTTTAAGAGGGGTTATGACACGTCTAATCAGAGAGACTTTTGAACTGGATGTATATATAACACTTACTTTATGACCGGATACCGGAAGAAACAAGCGGGAAGGGCAGTTCTTACAATATTCTCAAGATATGTTTATAAGTGACAAAGTAATACTGACCTGATAGGACCTGGTCCCCTTATGAGGTTGAACAGGCAGTCCAAAGTCCCTGACTTGTCTAAGTCCAGCCTTCCTTACATCCACCATGCATGTATACCTAGGGAGGTATAGAACTGAGCTAGATGCATCCACAACAAACTAGCAAGGATACCTGCATTCAGATCATAGCCAAAAACGAGAGTCAACACTTAGACAGAGAAGAGGGAGAATTTAATTCATTTTGATTAAGCCCAGCCTTAATCTGTTTTTATCAAACTGGTCCCTATTCAAGGCTTTGGTAAAGATATCTGCAATCTGATCTTCTGTCCTGCAAAATTCCACACGAATATTTCCCTTCTCAACATGGTCTCTAAGAAAATGATGTCTGATGTCAATATGCTTAGTCCGCTTGTGTTGTACTGGATTCTTAGCCATATTCAGAGCACTGGGGTTGTCACACATCAAAGGGACACACTCGGTCAGGACTCCAAAGTCTTCCAGTTGCTGCTTAATCCACAGTAATTGAGCACAACATGAAGCAGCAGCCACATATTCTGCTTCAGCTGTTGAGAGTGCCACTGAATTTTGTTTTCTTGATCCCCAAGAGACCAGTTAAGAACCCAGAAAATGAGCCATGCCTGAGGTACTTTTCCTATCAACCAGGTACCCAGCATAGTCAGCATCAGAATAGCCAATAAGTTCAAAGGAACCTCCAGATGGATAGAAAAGGACTAAATCAGAGGTCCCCTTAAGATATCTGAGAATTCTCTTAGCAGCCTTCAGATGAGATTCCTTAGGACAAGCTTGGAATCGAGCACACATACCCACACTATACACAATATCTGGCCTGCTGGCTGTTAAGTAAAGCAGGGAGCCAATAATGCCTCTGTACATAGTTTCATTTACTGGAGGACCGGGTTCATCATTATCCAGTTTTGAAGCAGTCCCAATGGGAGTGTCAATTGGTTTGGCACTTTCCATATGAAATTTTGTGAGCAGGTCCTTGATATACTTCTGCTGACTGATGGCTGTTCCAGCTTTGTCCTGCTTGACCTGTAACCCCAGAAAGAACATAAGTTCTCCCATCATACTCATCTCGAATTCACTTCCCATGAGCGTTGCAAAATCCTCACAGAGTGAATCAAGAGTGGCTCCAAATATAATGTCATCAACATAGACTTGAGCAATAAGCAAATTTCTTCCTCTTGTTTTGAGAAAAAGAGTGTTGTCAATTCTTCCTCTCTTAAAACCATTATCAAGAAGAAATTTTGATAGTCTTTCATACCAAGCCCTTGGAGCCTGTTTCAGTCCATACAGTGCCTTGTCCAGCTTGTATACATGATGAGGTCTATCAATATCCTCAAAACCAGGGGGTTGTTTCACATACACTTCTTCCTTCAAGTACCCATTTAGGAAGGCACTTTTGACGTCCATTTGAAACAATTTAAATTCCATGAAAGAGGCAAAGGCAATCAGCATGCGAATGGCTTCCATTCTGGCTACTGGAGCGAATGTTTCATCATAATCAATCCCTTCCTCCTGGTTGTACCCTTGAACAACCAGTCGAGCCTTGTTTTTGACGGTGACCCCTTGCTCATTTAGTTTGTTCCTGAAGACCCACCTGGTTCCTATAACAGTTCTATCAGATGGTTTTGGAACCAGGTGCCAGACTTTGCTTCTTTCAAATTGATGCAGCTCCTCCTGCATAGCATTCACCCATTCCACATCCTTCAGTGCCTCCTTGATGTTCTTGGGCTCAATCTGTGATATGAAGGCTGATGAGGCAAATGTGTTTCGAGTTTTGGATCGGGTCTGCATTCCTGAGTCCAATGGAGACATTAAGTTGTCAAGAGGATGAGAAGATTTGTGTTTCCAGTTAGATCCCTTTACAACAGATTCTCCAAAATTGGAACCAGTTCCAGCAGATTCTCCAGAATTGGAACCAGGTCCCTCTTCTGGGTTGCCTTCTGCATCATCTTCCTTCTCTGCCTCCTCTTCTCTGATGTGTTCTGTTGCTTCATCATGAGTGGTCTGATCTCCATTCTGCAGGGAGTTCTTTGTGATGTCAGGTTTTTCAGATGAATCATGATTGACATCATCTCTTTGGAATAGCCACAGTTCCTCAAATTCATCCGTACCCAGTGCTTCTGTGCTCTTCAGCTTCCCATTTTCATCAAATACGACATGGATGCTTTCTTCAACACACTGAGTCCGTTTATTATAGACTCGGTATGCTTTGCTATTTAATGAGTATCCTAGAAAAATTCCCTCATCACTTTTGGGATCAAATTTCCCTAGATGGTCCTTGCCGTTGTTTAGCACAAAACACTTGCATCCAAAGACTCTGAGGTAGTTCAGCATCGGCTTCCTTTTATTCAGCAGCTCATAGGGAGTTTTTCCAAGTAATGGCCGAATTAGACACCGATTGACCACATAGCAGGCCGTGTTGACAGCTTCTGCCCAGAATGACATTGCCACACCTCCATCTATGAGCAATGTTCTAGCAATATCTGCAAGAGTTCGATTCTTCCTTTCAACTACTCCATTCTGTTGTGGAGTCCTGGGAGCAGAAAAGTTGTGACTGATTCCTTTGGCAGCACAGAAAGCTTCAAATTTGGCATTTTCAAATTCAGTTCCATGATCGGACCTGATCCCTGCAATGTTGCAGTTCAGCTTTACCTGAATTTGGTTTGCAAATGACTCAAAGGTGGGGAATGTTTCATCTTTAGTGCGAAGAAACATCACCCAGGTATATCTTGAATAGTCATCAACAATTACAAGGATCAGCTTCTTTCCTCCACGACTTGCAACCTTTACAGGTCCACACAGATCCATGTGTAGTAGCTCCAGGGGTCTGGAGGTGCTCACTTCCTTTTTGTTCTTGAATGAAGACCTGGTGTGTTTCCCTTGAACACAAGCATCACAGATCTGACTCTGAGCAAATTTCACCTTTGGGAGTCCTCGAACCAGGTCCTTGGATACTAGCTTGTTGAGAAGAACAGAACTTACATGTCCCAACCTTCTGTGCCACAAGGTAGCTTCATCCTCCACCACGCTTAAGCAGTTAAGCCCATTTCTAGCAGCTGAATCAAGATCAGCAACATACATGCTCTTGCATCTGTTTGCGGTCAAAACAACTCTTCCTGATTGAAGATCTGTCACTGTACACTGGTCTGAAACGAATTTGACTTCATTTCCTTTGTCGCAGATTTGTGAGACACTCAGGAGGCTGTACTTCAGTCCATTTACATAGAAGACATTTTCTATGGCATGGGCAAGTGTCTTTCCAATCTTCCCAACACCAAGAATGTGTCCCTTTTTGCCATCCCCAAAAGATACTGAGCCTCCCTGATATGCCTTGAGTGAGAGAAAATTATCAACATTTCCAGTCATGTGCTTTGAGCAGCCGCTATCCATATACCATTTCCGACTGCTTTCTCTCACTCCTTCCTGCACATATAGATTATAGATTAGACTTGGGAACCCATTTCAGCTTGAGTTCCCAGTACCGAGACAGAGGATAAATCAATTTTCTTTTGGACCACTCAGGCAGCCAGATCTGAGACATTTTGGAACCAGATCCCCTTATGGTCCCTAATTCTCCTTTACTAATCACCGTCTTTCTTAAGGCTGCTTGCCTCGATACACAGTTAGACTTAAGATGCCCATTCCTACCACAGTGTGTGCACAACAAATTATCAGGATTAGATCCATATTTACTGTGAGGATTATAAGGAGGACTACTTTTCTTATAACCTAACCCTTCACCGGAGTTAGATCTTTGTCCGGTTAATTTTTGTAAGATCTGTGAAGAAGCATTCCATTTAAGCGATCTCTCAAGCTCAGCATTCAGTTGGATCACATTTTTCTCAAGCTCAGTGTTTCTTTTCATTATTACAGTGAGCTCATCTTGTGACCTTTTCAGTTCAACTTCGAATTCTTTTTGAGCATTTTTCATGTCATTAGTCCCTCCCTTTTTAATAAAGGCATTTTGCTCATTGACTAGCTCTTGACATTTCTCTTCTAGTTCTGCCAAACTTGAGATCAAGTTCACCTTTTCTAGCTCAAGTTTATCTATATATTGATTCAGACTTTCCTTTTCTTTGGTAAGATCATAAAAAGAGTCAATTAACACACAAGCTAGCGACCTCAATTCTTTCCCATTATAGTCTTTTAGATTCTTTTTAATGTCAAGGAAAGTTACCTCTTCATCTTCATCTCCATCCGAATTTGCCATGAAGGCAAACATTGAGTCAAAGGGTGAGTCATCATCCTCCACAGCCATCATAGAAGCATCTTTCACAACATCCTCCTTATCAGATTTATCTGAGGAGTTCCCCCAAGCAGCTAGAGCTTGCTTGACTATATTGTCGGCTGCAGCTCTTCTTCTGAACTTGTCAGGGACTCGGTCCTTCTTCTGGGCCTTTTCGGCAGTGGTTCTCAGATACTCCTTGTAATCCATCTTATGCATCGGACAGTCCTTGATAAAGTGACCTGGTTTGCCGCATTTGTGACACAGATCATTGTAACCAGGTCCCTTGTTCGAGCTTGTCCTCCTAGGAAGGCTGCCACTTCGCCTAATCATTTTCTGAAACCTTCTTGTTAGGTAGGCCATATCTTCATCTTCTTCGCTGGAGCTTGCTTGAGCTCCTTTAAGAGCTAATCCTTTGTCCTTCTTCAGCTCACTCCTGCTCTGGTCCTGCTGCCTCTTGAGCTCATAGGTTTTTAAATTGCCTATGAGTTCATCCATCGTGAGGACTTCCAGATTTCTAGCTTCAGTGATCGCATCAACTTTACTCTCCCAAGACTTAGGGAGGACACTGAGTACCTTCCTGACCAGCCTGCTTGGCTTGATCACTTCTCCCAAACAATAGAGCTCGTTAGTGATGGACGTGAGTCTGGTATGCATCTCTTGAATAGATTCACCTTCCCTCATGGAGAACATTTCGTATTGAGTGGTAAGCATATCCACTTTGGACTGCTTGACCTGACTGGTCCCTTCATGAGCGGTTCTGAGACAGTCCCATATTTCCTTTGCAGTTTCACAAGCAGAGATTCGATTATATTCATCCGGACCAATACCGCAAACAAGAAGCTTCTTAGATTTGTAATTCTTTTCTATGAGTTTTCTGTCATGATCATCAAACTCCTTTCGGGTTTTGGGAATAGAGATGGTTGTCTCTCCTTCCTTTACGGTTTTCATTGGCACATAAGGTCCATCCAGTACCACATCCCACAGCTCACAATCTTCAGCCATGATGAAATCATGCATTCTTGTTTTCCACCATCCGTAATATTGGCCATTAAACCTGGGAGGTCTGGTAGTAGACTGTCCTTCTTCTAAATTTGGTGGTGCTGCCATATTTTACAGGAGTCTTTCTAGGTGTTAACCTTTTAGAAAGCACCTGCTCTGATACCAATTGTTGAGTTATATGGGTCGACCACCTTACTCAGGACCAGGTCCCTCTATCAGGTTACACAGAGGCAGAGACACATGTACACGAAAATACAACAGTAAGAAGAAGACACACGAAGTTTTACGTGGAAAACTTCCTTGCTCACTGGAAGTAAAAAACCACGACCTACCTCGTAGGATTTCTCAAACTCCACTACTAGATCTGAGCAACAAAAGTTACAAAACCTAGTACACAACTAAGAGGTTAACCTCCTAACCTCCCACTTGTAATACCTCTATTACAAGACTTCAATATTCTCTACTTCAGCTAAAACTCAACTGAAATACAAGGCTAACTCTAGCCAAAATGTCTACTAGCTCTAGCAGACCAGAACGAGAAAAACAACTCATGAAAAACAAGAAAATAAAACTTGTACGAAATACAAGGTTTCTGTTTTGCAGTGCACTTCTTCTCCTTCAATGGCAGCCTCAAAACTTGAGTTATTTTTCTTTGATTCTTGCTGTGAAACAAGGAAACAATGGCTGCCTTTTGAGAGAAGAATAAGCTTATTTTTTAGATCAATTTTTCTGAATGATTTCTCTTGATGGAAAGAGTTGTTGGGTTCTATCCTTTATATCTTTTCAGCTTCCTTTCATCCACATGGGTAGAAGGAGAGTGTATTGATGATACCCACTAGCCACATGGATAAAAGGAGAGAGTAGTAATGATACCCACTAGAAAGCTCTCTTTTTGGTCAAGCACATGTGACCAACTTGGCCTAGGTGCTGCTATGATTCCATGCTGCTCTGTTGCACACTATTGTCTTCACCAACTGACAGCCAAAAAGCAAACTTTCCAACTGTAAAGTCTTTTCCCTTCCAGCTCAAAATTGAGTCACACCAGCACAAGGGATCAGGTCCCTGTATGAGGTTGACAGCATCAAAACCAGTAATCTAACATACTGGGTACATTTTTCTGTACTCATGCTACACTTGTTGTACTTTTATGTGCAGATTTGGACATGAGTACTAGTAGAGCACGCAGAGGTGTCTATAGCTTGTCTACTTGGAGATTCGGTGAGCTACTGGTTGTTCTGCAGCACCAAATTTCTATTTCTTCTCTATTTATCTATCTCTGTATTTTCAGATAGTGTGTTGTTTCAAACTATTGTATTTATTTTCAGTCTCAGATGCTCTTGACTCTTATCACCAAGTCTTGGAGTATTTATGTGTATTTGATATAATAAGACTTGGGACTTTATAATTATCGTTATGTTATTTCCAATATTCAAAATAGTATGACAAAAAATAGATAAAGTAGATAAACTTTTTTCGAGATTACGGTTTGCTTGTGTGTCCTTAAGAAATTTAATCCCTCACTGTTACCTAACCAATTAATTTTTCCTAGGAGAAAACGAAAATATATAATGTAAAAGTGGTACTTCAATTTATAGAACTTCAGCGAACTCAAATGATAGAGCAAATCACAAAATAAATACTTACGTTTTGATTTTTAAAAAAGATGTAGAATGAAGTGAAGAGAGGAGAGAGTTTTTCGAATATTTTTCAGTGAGTAAAACTGAGGCAAGAAGTAGCACCCTATATATTTAGATCAATTTTGTCGTTATGTTTCGAACGTACAAGTCTAGTTTTATGACTGCATGATGTACGTCGAGTGAAGGTCCAGGATCGAGATCGCGTGGGGAGAATCAAACAACTAACAAAAATTCAGAGGGCAAAGAGAATGGCCTACCATGACACAACACGTTAGGCGGCTCGCGTTGCAGTAGTGCATCGGGGCAATTTATTTATATAAGTTCTCTTGGTTGATTTGAGACATTCTAAATCATTTTTCTTGAACTCGAGAAGGTGAAAATCCCTTCCTATGCATATCCTTAATATTCTTGATGATCTCGAGCCCAAAATTGATGATCCAAGTTTATTTCTGAGCATAGATCGTTGTAGCCATCGTGTAGCTCGCGTTCTCATTATTGTTTTGGTGGTTTTGTGGTTGTATCTAATAAACCAGTTGGCTATGTGATCTCTCTTCTTGATATCCACATAGATATAGTAGCCATGGACTCGTGTGAGTCATTAGATTCTTGTTTTGGAGTTTTTAGAATTAAATCCGTAGAAAATCTTACCATATACGAGTTGTACGTACTTTCTCTTATTAGATTAGCCGAGGAGATGCTTGTGGCATTAGCCCGGTGCTTGTAGCATGAATATTTGGCTAGATTCTTGGTTGTTGATCAAAACCTATGTTAAATCTTTTCTCGTATTTCTTTTCCGTATGTTTTCGTTGAATTTCACCTTGTCGTTATCGTCATGTGAGTTGGCTGTTTTATAGCCTTTAAATCATACTCTTACTCTTGTGATTGGATTGATGTTTTTATTGGTATTTCGAGTCATGAATATAGCTAGGATTGAGCTTAGACTCGTATTTTGGTGGTACATCGGTGGAACGATTGAATACGTAAAATTGGAGTTGCATTGTGAATATTGGTTAGCGGCATGTTGGTCGATTTAAGGGTTGTTTGTTATATATTTGTTGATTGTTGTGTATTCAGGCTTGTAAAATGGTTATGTATTAGCTGTCATTGCCCTCGAGACTTTGCGAGTACCCAATGCGTGAGAGTGGTTCCAGTTGCAGGTCAAGCCCAAGGCTGAAGCTGACCTACGAGAAATAATGACATCCTTTGGTAGCGTCGAGTTTGTGTATATTTAAGAGTTGTTTTGACATGATTGAACCTTTTTGGGGTTGCAATAAGTTCTTCCAGTACGATTGAGCTCGTATGGATCATTAACCTATAGGCTAAGAGTTGTTCTAGCATAGTTAAGCTGGATACGAATAACCTGTATAGGCGTGAGAGCTTCTGGCAGGACTTGTGATTGATTTCTTGTTGATTGTTATATTATATTTTGCATTATAGCTTGTTCTGGTTAGTTGTGGATCAGATATATAAATAGGCTAAGAACTGTTATGTTGGGAATCCTGGTTAAGGCTGGTGTTGGAACGAGGTGTTGTTGGTTGCAGGTTGGGTCGCTCTGTTGATTTCTTATTGAGATTTCTTGTATATCCCTTCCTGTTATCCTGTATCTTATCTTTTGGTCACCTTACCATACTCAAAATATTCTTTGTACTGATGCTCCGAGCCCGGGGGCGCCGTATACATGCCTGCAGCCTGCAAATGTTGATCGACAGATAGAGCGTAATCCATATAGTTGAGCGAGAGTCCTAGTTGTTGGTAAGCTCCAGGCTGTTCGGAGTTATCAATTATTTTGTTTTCGAGTACATATGTATATATTACGTAGGTCGAAGCCCTGCCCCGATCAGATATCACCAAATGCACTCGTAGAGGCTCGTAGACTCTCTTTCTGGGCTATTATACTATTGTAGGCTTGGTTGTTCGTATTGTATAGTTGTTGATGTTTAGTGTGTGGCCTTGTCGGCCTATGGTGTATATAAGCGTTGGTTTGGAAGGCCAGCTTTCACTATAGACTTTGATATTAGCTATTGTCTTTATTTCTTTCATTATATTATATTGTGGTGCCGAGCCTAGCCGGCTCATGCTTATTGTTATTGTTAGATAGCTGCAGGTTCTCTCGGTCAAGTGAGACACTGGGTGCCGGTCGCGCCTCCTCGAGTTTGGAGCGTGATCCACACGATCATTAGAAATTTTATGCGAAATTTAATTTAAATTATGCGTGAAAAATATTAGAAATTAGAAAAAGAAATTTACAGCAAAGGTAAATTCAATCAATCAAATCATTTGATCAAATTCAAAGCCAAGCAACAACAGCAACATGAGAGAAGACTATTTTCTCAACTCTTTATACGTTAGAATATATGCTTCTAAATATAAGCACACGAGTTCTCCTCTTTCCATCCAACAATGGAGAAATACACTTTGTTCGAATTTCATTTCCTTTCATTTTCTTTGCCTCCAATTCCCAATTCATACCTTTTAACCAACACCCACACATGTTCTTGTATGTTTTTGTTTTATGTATTAGTTCTGAACAAATAAATAAGATTGAAATTAATTCACCTGTCGAATTAAATGAAGTGGCATCACGACTTAGAAAATTTTGAATCGAAAAAAAACTTACTCCCGAGGCACTCTCAATTTTCTTCAGAAACTGAAAAGCTTTTCTATTATGGTATTTCGTTATAAAAAAAATCCAATTCTTTTTAAAAACTTTTTGAAAATCTTTTTGTTACACTGTTTTTGAGAACAAAAGCCACAAAAGAGTTGCACCAAACCGAAAGGTTCGTAGATATGCCCCAAACACTAGTAAATTAATAAAGTGGATCAATATGAAATAAAAAAATTATGTACCCCAAATAAAAATTGTGGAAATGATTCTTTTATAATTATTTATAAATTAAATAAAAAAAATTATCTTTTCAGATTTTTTAGGTGTAAAAATAAAAATTTTTATATAAAAAAAATAAAAATTGCATATAAAAACAAATTTATAAAAGAATACAAAGTCAAAATATAAATGCCTCTGTTTCATGCTTCCTTTGACACACTTTTCTTTTTAGTCAATCCAAAAAAGAATGATGCATTTTTATATTTAGTAATAATTTGACATTAAAATATCTATTTCATCCTTGATGAGATGGTTTATAACCACACAAATATCTATGACTTATTTTAGACCACGTATTTTAAAATCTTCTCATATTTCTTAAACTCTGTACTCAAGAACAGTAATTATTCCATCTAGGAAATAGGAGGGGAAATAGGAAGCAAGTCAATATTGGAATTTAGAGTTGATTCTAATGTGACCAAATCCAATTGACTCTTATAAGGTAAAGCTAATAAAAAAGTAGTCTCCTTTAATATTCCACTTACCATATGTTCTACCTTTTTATATCAGACTTTCTTTTTTCTACTGTACATGCATGCACTTGCTTTAATTTCCCCCCATTCGATATTTATACAAAATTATATTAATTTTTCATAATTAATTAATTTGATGAGGTGAAAATATATCTATTACTCATATTAAAATATCAAATAAATAATATTATTAGTTCTTATATCTATCTTTACTTGTCTTGTATTGACTTAATACGTTATTAAGAAACAATAAATAAAATAAAAAAAAATTATATCACTCTTTAAGTATAATAAATTGAATGCTTTGGGAACTGTATTGAGAGATAACTATAGTTAATAATAAGGGTAAGTTAGGAATTAAGTGATAAATTCTCTTTTGATATTTTAAACTAAATAAATAAAAAATTAATTTCTATTTTTAATATAGTGGACAAGTAAAACTGATCGGAGGGAGTAACTTAGTTGCCATTCAACAACTTATTTTGTAAAATTTTCTTTTTTATTTTTATGACCCAATACTGCCCAAGAAATTCCCAAAAAATTGATTAAATTTTGACCGGACTTTCAACTACTATGATAATATAACAATAATATCTCATTATTATTGCAAATCTCGATGAAGAATGATGTGAATGACTACTGCGAATTTATGCTTATGACATTAGGAACATCATTTCGTGATCTTTCTGTAAAATTAAATATTTTATATATATATATATATATATTATATATATATATAAATAATATAATATTATTTGTTATCATTTATATCATAAGAAAATTAAGTGATGTACATGATTAAATGGTGAGTTATTTATCTAAAAAATTAAAAATTAATTTCTACTTAATATATATTTTTTTATATAAGATTTCATTAAAAATATGGGCGTCAAAAAGATAATTAAGATTAGAAAATATTACAACAAATGTAATATTTTATTTTAATGTATATAATGAATATTACCCTCTCTATAATTCCTTGAATTCTTCCTTATAGAAATAAATTCATAGGTCTTTGAGTTTGATATTGGATCTTGATGAATTTTATTTTAAGGGATTGAAACTTGATCTTGAATTTTGGTCTAGTTCGTCACATGTTTAAAGCACTTAGGGGTCGTTTGTTAGTTGGTTAAAATTATGTGCATGGTTATTAGTAATACATGAATTAGTTCTGAGGGAATCTATATATAATGCAGAGGATTAGTTATTCATGTATAACTTATTCTACCTTCTATCCTGCATAACATAATACATAATTCCCTCTTAACTTATACTTATATTCTCTATGTTGGTTTCTAAATTGAAAATCAAACACTATATTAATTTTATACATGAATAACTTACTTTCTTATTATCTACCAAACGTGGTATTACTTATGCAGAATTTGATACCTACATAACTCTCCTTTAAATCACCTACCAAACGATCCCTTAAATTCTTGCAGGTTGTAGAAAAATTTATAGTATTTGACCCCCAAAACTCTCTTTGACTTCTTATTTTAATTCTGATAATTTTCTAAATTACGAGGACCCTTATTTATAGTTGTAGAAGAGTAGAGTTGTGATGAAGACAAACTCTCCTTTGACTTAATGGATGACTTAGCTTGAATCACTGACCAATCAAGTTGATGCAATGACACGAGTACATTTGATTGATTGGAATATATCATTTGTTCACGTGATACATTTTTATTGGTCTTTTGATTTGCTTTGGCATGTGTCGTTATTCTATTGGCTTTCTCAATTAACTGCTTGTGCCACATCATTTAACACATGACACCAATCTAAGCCTCTAGGATGAAATGACATTTTGGGCTTAGCAAAGTGACTAGCCCAATAACAGAACTATTAATTAAACAAGTTTTTGCGCCGACTGCCCTTATTTTAGTGTGGTCTTTAATTCTTTCCCCTCAAATTGATGGTCTGTAATTTTTGCCCTTCAGTATTTTAAGTAATAAAAATAGGACAAAAATACTCATGATATTTTTTTTAAAATCACCAAATAAAAATTAAAAAAATATTCGCAAGACATAAATCAACATGGAAGAAATTTTTTTTGAGAGCTGATTTTTATTTGCTGTATATAATATGTCCATAGGGTTGTGTATTCCCATGTAATCTGCTTGTTGCTAGACTCCTTTTTTTGGTAAAAGGTGTTTGGGCTTTCGCCCACTTTTGCCCTTTTGTGTATTTCCTTTTGATCACTTCAGTCAGTAGGCATAAGTTCTTTACTGAATTTACTATTCAAGACATAAATTTATATTATTGAATTTATATTCAAATTACAAGTTTATGCTACTTAACTTACGCTTTAAGACATAACCTGTGTGAATTTATGCCTTAAGGCATAACTTGGGCATAAACTTATATCTTGCAAATTTTTTTGTGGCTGTTAAGGACATTTTTGATCACTTTTTTGTCACTTAAAATACCAAAAGGTAAAATCTAAAGACCATAAATTTAAAAGATAAAAATTAAATATCACTTCAAAATAAGGTCATTTGTGCGACCGTTAATTAGATTTGTTTTTAAAAAAAAAACCTTAATTAGATTCATATACAATAGACTTAGTTAATTAACTCAATGAGTTTTTTTCTTTTTCTTTTCTTTCAATTTTTGGCCCATCGTCCGGAATTAATTATGGGCGCTCGTACAAAGCATATACATTGATTATGTATATCATATATATATTATTGGTATATTTATTGACTATTATTTTTTAGGGCGATCTAAAAAATAATTATTCTTAATTTAATTATATTAATATATTTAAAATTTAATATAATTCAAGTTAATTTATAAATTTAAATCAAATAAATTTTAAATGCTTCGCTAAGCTGTCAAAAAGAAAATATTTATTACTTTTTTATCCAATTATTACTCCTTTGAGTTAATTAAAAGTATGTTGCAAGTGCTTATAATCCATTTGTACTTTTGTAGAAGCTTTGCTTAGTCAATTTCTGAACAAAATTAGTAAGAAGTGTGTGTGTATATATATATAGAGAGATAGATAGATAGATAGATAGATAGATAGATAGATAAATTTCAGTCATTGTCCACGAATAGGGAGAGAAATAATAAGGGGTTATTCGTATCGAATGCTTTTATTTTGGGGTGTTTGTAAATTTTTAATCTTTAAATTAATGGTATTTAATTTTTTTTTTCAATATTTTAAGTAACAAAAAAGTGGTCAAAAATATTCTTGACATCGAAAAAACAAACAAAAAAATTGTAAGAGAAAAATTTATATTTTCATATCATAATATAACATAATTTATGTCACTTAATTTCTACAGAACTTTGTGTCGTTGGAGGCTGCATAAGTTCAATTCATAACTCAGAAGTTACACCTTACAAAGTATAACTTAGTTCCTACAGAATATATGCCGCTAAAGGCATAAATTCAATTTTATAATGTTATGCCTTAAAAAATTTTGTCTTACGTGACATAAGTTTCCTACAGAACTTATGCCGATAGAGGCATAAGTTCAGTTTCAGAACTTACAAAGTTATGTCTTGAGAAGTATAACTTATTTCCACAGAACTTTTACCGGACAAGGCAAAATTTATCGAAACTTATGCCTTTTAAAATGAGGTCAGCATGAGCAAAAATTAAAGACCGCCAATTTGAGAGACAAAAATTAAAGACCATCCAAAACATGGGCAATCCGTGCAAAACCTTGAATAATAATTCTAAGGGTGTGTTCAGTACAAAAGAAAATATTTTTCATGAAAAATAATATTTTCTAGGAAAATAAGTAAATTTCTTACTTATTTTCTTGTATTTGTATATAAATCAGAAATATTACCATAAAATCATTTGTATATCT
This sequence comes from Datura wrightii, assembly GCA_035772735.1. Classification (NCBI taxonomy): domain Eukaryota; kingdom Viridiplantae; phylum Streptophyta; class Magnoliopsida; order Solanales; family Solanaceae; genus Datura; species Datura wrightii. Next base: position 151,040,081 of record JASDFA010000006.1, on the reverse strand, counting down.
AGACAAATACTATGAGATGGGGATGAGGGCTACGAGGGTGGGGTAAAAATACAGTGTGTTAGAGGGTGGGGAGGACACAATTAATATGAAATGTCATTTGCCGAACTTATTTTTCCTATTTTCACTAAGTAAAAAAGACTTTTTGAATCATATATTCTAAATTAAATATATCTATAAATTCATAAGTAGAGCTAGAATTTTTAGCTTATCAGTTATAGATCATAATTATTTTGCTTTACTAGCTTCTTAATAAATTTTTCATACATATCAAATAAATTTTTAAACACACTTACAAAACTAAGCCAAATCTAATAGATTCTGCCGAATCATAGTCAACATTTTGGCTCCATCCATATATATATATATATAATGTATCAAAATATCTCTCTCAACCCTATTGCTTAATTTAGTAATTAAGTACACAATTTGAAATTAATTTTTCATAATAAATTAACAAGATTTTTTTTTTCTTTTCCTTTTTGTGTAAAGTTTTCATTTCTCAAAGTTAAAGGCAAAAAGAAGAAGCTTTGCCTTTAAAATGCCTTTTAGAAAGGGAATTCAGAAGTGAGTGAGAAGCTGTCAGTGCGTCAGCTCCCACTTCCCTTCCTCTTTTTTTTTTTTTTTTCCTATTTTTTGTTTTTTAAAAATTTTAATTTATTATTATTATTTTTCAATATACTGACAATACCAACCCCCCACCTACACACATGTTTGGCAACGCCTGGTTAAATAATTACTAATTAACAGATAATTTGTTTTCTTTAATACTAGAGAGAAGAATGAAAAATACGATTAAAATATTATGATTTTTTGAGTTTTATATCTGCCCGATGTTGATATTTCAGATAAGAAAAAGTAATTAATTTTGATAATTGAGATGTGTTTTGAAAAAAAAAAAATTGATGATAATTCAGGTAGAAAAAGTAAACACCTGATAATTCGGATAAAAAATTTAAAAAACTTGAATATTTTAAATATGTTTTTAACCATTCACTTAGTACTGCTAATATTACAAGTTTTGAAACAAAGTAATCATATAATTAATGAAGTATCAGAGTGTGCATTTCTGTTAACAACAAAAATTATGAGTTCAAGTCTCGTCATCATTCATTATTACAAATATATATATATATATATTGGGAAAGAAAATTTTATGGTGACGAATCATCATTTATTATAAGTAATAATGTACACAAAATTTTATCGATTTATCGTCAGAATATGACCAGTAAATGGTTTATGTCTAGAAATATTGAATTGGTTTTTGATACTTTACATATATACATAATATTTATAGAACTAGTAAGAGTTAAAGATTAGTTTAATTGAATCCACTTTGTTAAAAGATTATATCGTACAAATATGACAAAAATAAAACTTTTTATATTATTTATAGACCACTTATAATATCTTGACATAAGGGAAAACTATTGTTTACTGTTAAAGGGATTTCAAAAGTTGTTTTAGGTAACAAGCCATATTGTAGTATTTTTTTGAATTTCCTGACATAAATTACATATTATTTTTTTTTGTTTTAATAGTATTTTTTTTGTGTTATTTTTTATTTTTTTTAGTACGTTTCAAAAGAAAACTCTTTTTTCTTTTTTTGGTAACTCTTTAATTTCAACTTTCCACATGACAGGTTTAAAACCACAAGATTAAATGACGTTTTGATACATTCTACATATCTTTAGTATAAGATCACAAGATTCAAAAGTCTTTTTTATTTTCTTAAACTCCGTATCAAGTCAAAACCAGACAAACAAATTCAAACCAGAGGTATAGATATGTATGTCGAAGGGTGGTCAGTTGAACATCCTTTGACTGAAAACTATATTGTGCATATACAAGTCAAAATGTTATTTTTCATACATATATAATTAAACCTTGAAAGACCCTTATCGAAATTTCTAACTTCGCCACCGATTGAAATAGAGAGAGTATATATATAATAATATATAAATATATAATACCTCCCACAACAAACCCTTTCCTTTTCTTCCATCAATTTTATATTCACATGAAAAAAACAAAACACAGAATTATTTATTATACATATAAACATTAGTAGTTTGTATTGTTGTTTTTTTCTTTCTTTTTTCAGTTGTAGCAACCAACTTTTTTTGTCATAACTAAGTGTGATTCCCTCCTCTTTTTCTCTCTCTCTCTCTCTCTCTGTACTAACTTTGATATTTTTTTCTTTCTTTGATGCCCATGCATCTGTCAAAGAATAATCTCACAATAATATCTCACAACTCCATCTTCAAATCCTTCAACTCTCCTTACTGGCCTTTTCTTTTACTCCTTTTCTTGAAAAACTTCATTCTTGGCACATTTTTTTGGCATATAATATCCAAGAATAGAGAGAGGGGGAAAACCAGAAACAGAAACAGAAACATTCTCTGTTTTTATATTAAAGGGGAAATTTTTTCTTTTTTTCCATTTTTTGATTGATGGAAAGTTCATCTGGTATGAATATTAAAGAAGGGAATAATCAGAAGATGAATGCTTCAAATTCATGCAGTGGGACTGGGAATAATAATAATCATAATAGTAATAATAATTCAACTTCACCTACAAGTTTCCAACAAAATCAGGTTTCAATGGATTGGACACCAGAAGAACAATCTATCTTGGAGGAAGGATTGGTAAAGTAAGTGAAATCTTTTATGAAACTTGTTGTTTGTCAGTTTGATTACATGTTTGTTTCTATTTATGGGGTTGGCGGTTAGTCAGAGGCGGAGCTAGGACTTGAAATTTATGGGATTCAGGAGGGATTCTAGTCTTATAAAAGTTACGGGATTCTAAATTAGTAATGATTTGTAGATATTCAATGAATTTTTCGATACAAATATAGGGTTTGGATTGGATTCGGTTGAACCAGTAACTCGAAGGGCTAGCTCCGCCCCGGTGGCCAGTTATGGTGGCCTGTCATCAATTATTTTGTTTGTTGTTGATGATGAATTAGTCAATTTGATGTTTTGAGATGATAATATGTTGCTTCTATTTATGGGGTTGGTCAGCCAGAGGCGGAGCCAGGAATTAAAATTTATGATTTCGGGAGGATTCTATTAGTTTAAAGTTATTGAAATTCTAAATTAGTAATAATTTATACATATTCAATGAATTTTTCAATACAAATATAGGGTTTCTGCCCCTTGAAGTTATTGAATTTGATCGAACCTGTAACCGAAGCACTAGCTCCGGCCCTGTGGCCAGTTATGGTGACCTGTCAATAATTCGTTTGTTGTGGTGGTTATGTAAGCTTTTTCATTGTTATAATGATGAATTAGTCAATTTTTAAATGTGAAATTTGTTAGGGTACAATCTGTGTAGATTCATATAGTCAATCTCAACTTGTTTGAAATTCATCAGTGTGTACTAACGGAAATCAAGCACAATTATTGCAATAATTAATGATCTTTAATTTTTTGGTTGATTAAGCATGGTGGTGTTAACTCTTTCCTTGTTATGGCAAGAATTCCTTTGTGATTTTGGATTTCCCTCTTCTTCTTTTTCAGAATTTCTAATTTATAAGCTCCTTGTTTTACTTCCTTTAACAGTTAAGGCTCGTTTGGTATAAGAGATAAGAAATAAATAGTTCTGAAATTAATTTTTTGAATGAGTTTATCTCTCGTTTGGTATAAGCGATAAGAAATAAATAATCCCGAAATTAATTTTTGAATGGGTTTATCTCACGTTTGGTAGAGATTAAATTTCGGAATAACTTATCCTGGGATTATAATGTTATTTTTATCCCATAACTAATCCCAGGATAATTTATCCCGGGGTAACTTATTTCCCAACCAAACAATCCCTTAGAATTTTCCATTTGATTGAAATTGCGGACTTCAGGTACGTGGGATCATAGTATCTCAGTTGGTTGGCTTTCTGAACTTTCGTCTTGTTGGTGGGAGTTCGATTTCCCACATCCCCTCCCCATTTCCCCTTCCCCTTACCCCTATGTAATTTTAAAAAAAAGGACTTCAGGTATAAATGCTATATTCTCTGGTTCACTTTGTTCACATCTTCAGGAAAGAACAAATATTTTCTATTTTCTTGATTCCATAAATGGACTTTGTAAAACTTCTAAAAGAATTTTTCACCTGAACCACTTGATCCAAATATTTAGTGTCTAGCAATTTGGAAATGTATTTCTGATATTTTTCAGTAGTTGTATAGTCGGAAAGCCTCAGACGAGAAGACAGCTTAAACATAACAAGGTTCTGAAAGGAAGACAAGTCTTAAGCCAACTAAAGCAAGGATGGTACGCTAAAGTGTATCTTAGGGACATAGAGGGGAAAAAAATGAGAGCATCGCGGAAAATCAAGAACATGATTCTTCTTACTTACGATATAGACTTCCTATTGTTTATCTTGTCAAAGTTTTTGGTCTCTTATTTCTTGTCTTAAGCTACTTTACTCGAGCGTTTAGAGTTTATTTGCAAGCTCGATACCTCTGATTACTAGTGCATCCAGGCAATAACTCCAAAATACTTGCAGATATGCCTCTGAGACGAGCATATCCCGTTATGCAAAAATTGCAATTTCTCTGAAGAACAAGACTGTTCGTGATGTGGCATTACGATGCAAATGGACCACGGTAAGTGTTCCTAGCTGCTGCATTTTGGATATATTAGGTGAATAAGTCTATCTGAACTTGATGCTTAACCAAAATATGACCAGAAAAAGTAAGAATCTTGAGTATTTTTACTCTGAAAACAAAATATAGACAAGCATAAATCAAGCAATCAACTACGCCTCAGTCCCAAATAAGCCATAGATATTCCTTCTTTGTTTTGTTAAACTATCTTTTTGCATCATTAAAATACCTATAGTTGTAGTTATGTGGTTAAGAAAATTGAGTTAACATATAGCTAGAGGTGGCAACTCGGCAGGTATGGCTGAATTGGGACGGGTCAAGATGGACTAAGTTAATAAATGTGTGGGTTATTGATCTATCCAAAAGTTACTTGGGCTAAATTGCGAGTCAAGACCCGACCTGCCCAATCCTTACTAAGTTTTAATTGCTTCATTTGTTCTTTTATAATTTTTTTAGTACCTAATAAAATTATTATTTTTCTTTGTTATAGTTATATATAACATATCAAATTAAAAAAGATGTCTTTTTGAAAATACTTTAACAAGATATCTCATGAATCAATTCGGGCTATCTGTCGGCCCAAATTTTGATGGGCTGAAATGGGCAGGTCAATAATTAGCCCAAACTTGAACGAGTTGGGCAGGTTATAATTTCATGGGCTAATTTTATCATCTCTACATATAGCAATATATATTGCTTGTGTATAATTCTCAAGTTCTTTGGATTAAGTTTTTCTCATTCTAGTGTTGCTGTACTGACTGACTCTGATATTATCCCTATAGAAAAAGGAAAACAGCAAGAGAAGGAAAGATGATGCAAATCTATTGAAGAAAAATAAAGATAGAAAGGTAAGAGCTTGTGTTTATGTTTTGTTATTGATATTGTTTTCCCTATCTCTTTGAGCTCATTTTTATATAAGTAAAGTATATTAATGAAAACACACCATGTGAGTCCAGATAATACTAAAAAAATCACGATTTTCTTATTGAAATTTCCCGCTGAAAAATATTAAGTGGCTATTCCCATACATATTTCGATTGAATCAGTGGAAAAAGAAAAATAATAGTGTTTTCACATGAAAAAATCATGAAGTTTCCCATTATATCAGTGAGAATCTATTTTCCACCATGCGTTTTCCCAATGAAAAAATCATGCTTTATTACACAAATTTCTCATTGATTCACCATTGGAAAAAACTCTGTTTCTAGTGAGAAATTTGTACAATGGTGAAGGACTATAATTCCGCTCTATGATAGGAGTCTATGAAGTCCAACAATTGTGTCAAGATGACTTAAATCTTTCATGTTCCACCAAAAGGGTCTGTAATTCACAATGGTATAGTATTGTTTGAAAATTCTTTACGCCATCGGTGTATATAAATTAACAAAGGAGAAGTGTAGGAACTAGTGATTCCGGTTCTCCTCTGCTTTCTCACGCTTATAGCATCTTATGAATTGTAATCCCATTCTATAAGGCATGCTTGCTTCATTTCACATGTGAAATGAAGCATGATCCAGCAGAGAAGCCTATAAACTTTTGTGCTTTCTATACTAATCTGGCCCGATGAGATAATTCAGAATTCGCGGCAGTTTCAGGAGAAGGTGAGCTACCTTATCCATCTCCAAGTCAGAGAAGTTTCTCCAGAAGCTTATCTCCGGTCTGTTGTTTATCCTTCAGCTTCCGATAGTAGATTCACGATCAATAGTAATGCAGTTAAGGATATAATGGCACCTCTGATCCCACAAGAGATGATTGGATGAGAGGGAAGGAGAAAAGAACAAAGCTCTCTTCCAAAAAAGGATTTCTTTTTCAATCAGAGTTTAGATACATTGGTTCAAGCGATAATGATGACGAAAAGTAAATCTAACAGTATGCAACATATGTTGGACACATAGTGTTGTACACATATTCTTGACTGTCAAACACATCATGACTAGTACAATGTCCAAGATGCAAGCCTTCAAGAAGGAAGTAATGAGTCCACATCGAGGTCCCAAACGATTCCATATATAAGTGTTTTTGGTAGTTAGAGTGTAATCTCTGACGTACCTATGATCCATCAAGCGAGAGTCCTTCTATCACGATTCAACTTCCATGTATTATACATTGTTGTTTCCGTAGCATGATTAGACCTTCTTAGCTCTTAGGCCGCCAAATATAAGATATTATCCCCTTAAACCAAGACGAGGTAAACAAGACTTTCTAGGCTACAAAGTGTCTTTCTGAACGATCAATTTCGTTATGATGCTCTTGCTTTAACGAGAGTAACAGAGAGAGGTCCTATGAGCAACCAGAAACATGATTTCAGCTTGGTTTCTTTATCTTGCATGCTTTTAGAAAGTTATCTGTAATGAGGCTGTGGGAATTCCGAATCCATCACTGCTGCTTTAGGTCTCTTTTTCTTTGGCTTACTTTGATGTACATCTCTAAAGGCTCAAGGAATGTGTTACGTTCTTTTCTCAGGAAAAAATGACTGATCCTACTGCAGTAGTGTCGTCCCCCGTGGTTATGCAGCAGCCTGGTTATGCTCCATATGCTCAAGGAGTGGTTTCAAATAAGAGTGAAGGTTTCGCCTCGTATCATGGTTAGTTTTATTTCTTAAGAATAGGCAGTAGATTAAGATTGCTCTTCTTTTAGCAAGAATTTTCCTTTTAACATGGATATATGAATTAAGTCTTGTTGGTGTTCATCATAACAAATACATGAAACTCCAAATTTGCATTTTCAATTCTTTCTCAATGGTTAACTCTATATTAGAAGCAATGGAAACTTTGATGAAACTTAAATCTAATAAGCATTAAGAATTTGAGGTCCCTTACTAGTATGGGATTGAGGTATAGTTGTTTGGTTGATTACTTAGAATTTGATGCATTTAATGATACATGCATGTTCGTGTAACTATCTGCTATTTTTGTTACTATTTGTTAAATGTCTGGTACTTTTTCTGAACTACTTTGGACAATTTTCTTGAGTCGAGGGTCTATCGAAAACAGTCTCTCTACCTCTAAGGTAGACGAACAAACACAAGTATGAAGCATACATGAAAGCCTTGATAGTCAAGGCTCAAGCCTTATATTTGTGGAGCATTTTTCCTTGCAAAGACAAAACTTTTAACATAAAGATAGAATCTGGATGTTGAAATTAGCTAAAGAAAGTGATCAAAAGACAAAAAGCAAAGGGTGTGTTTGTTACGAAGGAAATTATTTCCCACGGAAAATGTTTTCTTGAAAAATAAGTGATTTTCTTACTTATTTTCTTGTATTTGGTAAGTAAGCAGAAAATATTTTCTTAAATGCTATGTTGCTCGAACTCCCCACAAATGTTGCCGCACCCGTGCCAGATCCTCAAAATATACACTACTTTTGGAGGATCTAACATGCTTCCCTCGACATTATTGAAGAGTCCGAGTAACATAACTTAAAAGTATTTATATATAATTTGAAATGGGGTGGGGAAAGGAGTATGGGATGGTGGGGATGAGGGCTATGGGAGGTGGGAGGGTATTGGACGGTGGCAGGAGATAATTAGTATAAAATACCACTTATTGAATTTGTTTTTCCTACTTGTTTTCTATACTTTTCTTGGAGGAGAAGTTGGACTTTTATAAATAGAAAATAACATCCACAATGTAATCGTTAAAGAGTTCTTTCGGGAAAGGATTATTCTCTCAATAGTTATTATGCGTTTATATTAGTTTTTAATATATAGATCAATTGAGCAAACTATATTAAATTATTATGCCTCTTTTAGTATAATTTTCTTTGTTGTCTGATATTATGGCCGTCAAAGTTAGCTTCTGCATGGCGCCTTGTTACTTCGATCCCAACAAGATGTTGAGGTCTACAAGTTTTGAGGACAAACACCCTGATATCTCAAGTTAAAGCATCTATAATGTTCTTAATCATCTAATTCCAAGCTCTTTTGTTCTGAAAAAACAGATCTTTTGTTCTTTGCAGCCACAGTCAGTATGACAACACAGCTTATTCATCAAAATGCTCGGATATTCGAACAAATTTCTGCAAATCTTATGACACGTCAAGTAAGTATGCAACTTATCCGATACAATTTCATTTTTTCGCTTGCAACTATCAAATAACACGGATGATCACCAACTACTCTGCACCAGGAAAAACTTAAGAGTCTTGACTCTCTTTGTTCTTAATTTTCCCTTCTGAATACCCTCTGATGTTTCACAGTCAACCTAATCTTTTAAACAGAATGTGCATCTCATAACTAGGCCGTAAATCGCCCTTTAGAACCAGAGACACAACTCTTCTTTACTTTCTCGACAAACATTCTAGACGCAGCATCTTTCTCTTAGACTATCTTGACAGTCGTACTGACTTTCTGCAATAATAGTTATTCCTAACCTCCTCCCCCTTTGAAAGGCTTGTCTTCATAGTCAAATAGACTGCGATTCGCCTCGTGTTCTTAGGGGTCGTTTGGTTCAGATGCTAGTAATGTGAGTGTTAGAATATAGGGATTTATATGGTTAATAATAATGAAGAGACTGTTATACAGTAAGTATAATAATGTAGGATTGTTATCTGATAAATAACAATACATGGAATATCATGTAGGCTTTAAGAATATTTGTGTCTTTAAATACTTTCTTAGTTGTAGTGCTATTACACGTATTCTTATTCCATATTCTTTCTGTATAAAATAATACATAGATACCTACATAATTTTTCATATGGTAGCATTAGAAGTTCCATTGTGTATCTTGACGAACATGCATTCTCCAAGAACCTCCCTCTCCCTAATACTTCCCCGATGTACACGATGAAAAAAAACTACACTTATTCTCTCCCCTTCTTTCTTGCAGATACACGAGAATACTCGACTTTTGTGTCAGGCTCGAGATAACATCTTCAAGATATTACAAAAGTACGTTCGGAAGTACTCTCTTGAGTATGGCTGTTCCTTTACATCTTTTATATTGTTTCTGCAGTATGTCCCAGTAGTACCCTCATTCTTTTATGATTCTCATGGATGTGCTTCATGATGTTTAAATTTTCCATGGGAAAGTTAGAATATGGATTCTAATTTCAGCTCAACTGGTTCTGAGTTAATTTGTTTTCTCAGTGCCTATTGTTCCATTTATCATGATTTTCTAATAAGAGTTTAACTTCTCTACACTGACTATCTACAAAAAAATTAGTTTATCAATTCGCCTAAAAAATAACTATAAGTAAACGTCTGTAAACAGTAGGAACGATAAACTGGAAAATAAGGCAAGCTACATACTACAACAGGTTATACATATAGCATAAAAAGAAAATTTCCACTGCAGTGTAAACAACAAACCACGGGTAATCCCACAAGTGGGGTCTGGGGAAGGTGGTGTGTATGCATCCTTACCCCTACCCAGTGTATATAGGTTGTATCCTCCTAATAATATCTCATTTTTCACTTGGGACCCTCTCCTGAAACTCATACATGGTCATTGAGTGAACCAGATATTCTTATTTTCTGGATCACTTGAGAGTTATGCATTACTTGGATCCTATAACTAGTTTTGTTCTTTATTTGCAGGTTGAATGAGTCGTCCTGCACGCTGAAGCAGATGCCACCACTCCCCGTTAAGTTGAATGAAGAACTCGCCAACTCCATTCTTCCCCCGTCAACTCATGCATTGGGGTGAATGATCTCACCAGAGAAAATTGGACTTTCATGGTCATTGATCTTCAGATTTTACCTGGGAGGAAAAGGTAGTCAACGAAGCCACTGCTTTTGACATCTCCATAGAGAGACAGAGAGTTAGACTGATTCATGTACAATTTTTGGGCATACTGTACTTGCCTCGTTGCTCCCTTTTTCCCGGTAAAGACTTTGTACAGTAATAAAATAGTAGAGCTTAAGTTTTCTGCACCAACAGTATTATTGTTACCACTATGTATTATTGAAACAAAGATGTGCAATTGGAGAATGGATATATCTGTGAAAAACCATTTTTTCATTTGGGATACTGCCAGCAATTGCTGCAGTTAAGGAGTACAATTACAAGATTAAGACCAAACGAATGTCCTGGCAAATTCACTAAAGGGACCTCCTTCAACCGAGTAATGAAAAGAAAAACGCACGCATCAGACTCTGATAAATACAAACAACAAAGCGAATACAAAGTGAACCAAAATGACAAAGTCATGGAAATGGGGATAATAGATATCACCAGCATGCAAAGTGTTGATACCATTATTCAGATGTTCTTAACTGACGGAGGCCATGACAATCTCCTGTGGCTCATACTATCACCTTTTGCAACTTCACAACCTTCTTGCGCCTCACTTTCTTGCCTTCTAAGGCTTCCAACTGCTAAATCATCAAAGCTTGATTCTGTTCTCCATGGCGGAGGAGTCACACAATCAGAATCTCCAAGTGTTCTTTGAGAAGGATCGTCGCTTGGTGTTGTAGACAAGGAAGAAGAATGACCAACTCTCAAAGCATGCAGTGTTGCGATTGATTCCCTCATTGCAGACATGGCTTCAAAGAATCGGGTGCTAGAAGCCAAAGCAACAGGAATTGGACGAAGCATTTCCTACATTAATTAAAACATCAAACTTGAATATCAAATGCAACTCGGTATCTAGTCTAAAATATTTAATCTTTTGCTTTTCCTATCCATATATGTGAATTCATGAAGTTCTCTTACATGCTTCGTGCGATATAGCCAAGCATTCCACAGAGTAAAAGCTAATTTGGTTCTTTGAGAAGGAATACTTTTGTATCCCATGTGTACTTTGAGGGTTCAACTCACCAGTCATGCAATAAAACAAGAATGCAACACAGCACTAATGATTTCATAGATTCCTACTTCCTTTAATCCTTTTGCAGTTACAACTTCTTGAATCCGTCTTACCTGAGCGCATGTATAAACATGTGTTGCTTCTATACAGATTCAAACATGCTAACATCTAGCTGCATCATACATCTCCATGCCTATTTGACAGTTATAGCTCCTGCTAACTATACCACACACTATTTTATTTTTTCCTTATTGAGTTTTACAGAAAGAAAAAAAATCCGTCCAAGTGTATGTAGAACTACACTGGCATGCCTTCCACAAAAAAAAACTCGACATTTTCTTACATCAGACAAATAGGGAATAAAATAAATATGAGCATCATCAAGGACCTGACTGTTACCAGGACAGGTATATGCTAACATGATGATGCAACTTGCTCTTACTGATTCAGGAACCCAACATCCAAAATAAAATAATAGCTTCCTCGCAAAACAAATTAGTTTTATTTTGACAGCATATGAAGAAAAAGTTAATCAGCAGGATTGAAAAAAAGAAGTGCATACCCCCCATACTGTTGGTGGTTCTTTAAAATTCTGACTCCATTGAAAATCTGTTACAGAGGCCGTTAAAGCACCATAATCACTAGCAGCCCTCATCAGCAATTCCGAAAATTGTTTCTGCACAATTCAATGACATTAGGCATCCATTGGATCGTCATATGTTTGAATGATTAAATGAACAGTTTTAAAAAGCTAAAGACTGGTATAGAAGCACCTCAGTTCTCTCTCAGGATACTTAAGAGACATATCAGTCAAAGTGTAACTACTGCAGGGTGTGTTAGAAGCGAAGTATTAATGCAATTTTTTTTATAACCATGGTGTCTGGGCCAGCTTGCGTATACCTCAACTAATTCCACAGGATACCTACCACCTCCCCCCAGCAAGGGATACCAAGTAGATTTGAACCCGAGACCTCATGATTTTTAACCCACTTCATTGACCACTAGATCACACCCTTGGGTGCAGTATTAACGTAATTAAGAATATTACGATTGGTATTTAGTTAGTTCCTAGTCAACTAAATATAAGATGTAGGTTGCTTCCTTATTTTGATAAGGTAAAAATCTTTAGGAGTGATGACAGAAAACCTCGTATACAAGTAGAAACAGTATACAAAATGTAAAGAACCTACACAAAATCAAAGAACCGAATTAATCCAGTTCGGTCTGGTCTTCCGCTTTTTATGCCCACCCCCAGATTGCATCCTAAAACTATAAAAAGGTGAATCTTGTAATCCACTATCATTGTGTTATCAAAACATCTCCTCTTCTCATAGTTTTTTTCACAGGGTGTTTCAAGCTTAAGAGGGTTATAAGGCAAGGACTATGCAGTAGCTCTTTGGCAAGAGCTCCATGGATCACCAACTTCTTTGCCCCATCTGCCGCATCCCAAAGAAAATTTCTTTGCAGCTTCTCCAACTTTCCTGTAACAGTGGAAGGAGCATTGAACGACGACATGCAATATGTAGGGATACTTGATAAAGTGCTCTTAATAAGCACTTCCTTTCCTCCTTTAGACAAGTATTTTTTCTGTCAACCTCCACTCTACCTTTGAATGACCAGATTCCACACACTGTGATCCTTGTTTGACGCGCCTAATGGTAATCCAAGGTAGGAAGTAGGGAGAGCCCCTATCCTGCAATGCAAAACTTGGACCAGCATATCAATATTCTCCACTGCTCTGATGGGGATGATCTCGCATTTTCTGAGGTTGATTTTAAGCCATCAAACCAAGTTAACACTTGTCCCAGGTAGTCCAACCGTCCATTCAGCATCACAGAACACCAAAGTATCATCTGCAAATAAGAGGTGAGTAACCGACAAGGTACCACCAGCACCCATCGTAGCCTTGAATCCCTTGATATGTCCGCTTAAAACAGGCTCTGTCCATCATCCTTTTCAACGCTTCCATCACCAAAATAAAGAGCACAGATGATAAAGGTTCTTCTTGCCTCAAACCCCTAGAACTACCAAAGAAATCACACGAATTTCCATTCATTTAAATCGAGTATCTCGCAGAAGAAATGCAAAAACTGACCCATTTCTCCCAAAGCCCATATTCATCATAAAAAATAAACAAAATTGCACAGGTTATATTTCTCACCAAAGCCCATATGCAAAAATTGAATCAAATTACTTGCGTATCCTCTTATATGTTGTATCTGTGTATAAACTTCTATATTGTTCAGGTTAGTTTACCTTATATTGTTTACTGTCACTATCTGTTGAGATTATATTAATTGCACAAGTTGATACAGTAGGTATCTTGAAACCAACCCTCGTCACTACTTTGTTGAGGTTAGTCGATGATACTTACTGAGTACTCGTGAATTTATGTATTCATGCTACACTTGCTGCACTTTTTGTGCAGATACAGATACGTGTGGCAGTTGTGTTCATAAGCGAGCATAGAGCTTGACTTGGAGATTTCACGGTAAGTTGTTTGGCTAGTTTGCAGTGCAGTGGACTCCTTCCTTACCTTATTTACTACTGTTCTATTTTATTCAGACTATATTTAGTTGAGACTTATATATTGATTCTGTTTTAGAAGCTTTCCAGTTCATGGGTTTTTTTAGAGTAAAGGGTGAAAAACACATTTGAAGTATCATGATTTTTCGAGATCAGGTATGCGAGTTTCCTACCTAAATTATCACCAAATATTTATCGAAATACACCTAAACTATCAGTTATTCACTTTTCCTACCTTTCTTACATGAACGATGGTGATATTTCAGTTAGGAAAAGAGAACAACGGATAGTTGAGGTGTGTTTGATAAACATTTGATGATAGTTCAGGTAGGAAACTCAAAAAAACATGATACTTCAGGTGTGTTTTTGACCATCAACTCTTTTTTAAATGTATTTCCTCACTTTTAGACATTTCAGGTTTCATTTATGACTTATTGACTATCTTTTTGAAAGCTTATAACTGCTTCTTAGTAATGGAATTAGTTTATACATGTAATTGGTTCGCCTACTGGTTTGGGGGTAGGTGCCATCGCGGTTTAGATAAATTGGGTTGTGACACTTACGTAATGTCACTCTTCCTCTTACCTGCTAAGGTGGAAAAAAAGATTGGACTCATTGAGAAGGAACTTCATATGGCAACAAAATAAGGAGAAAAAGTCTTTTCATCTAGTGGGCTGGAAATCTTTAATATCTAGCAGGAAATCTGGTGGATTGGGAATTAGAAACTTAAAATTGCATAAAAGAAGTCTCTTATGGAAGTGGCTATGGAGATATAATACTGAAGATAAGGCTTTGTGTAGGAAGGTAATCAATCAAAATATAGTCAGCAGGGATATTGGTGCACTAAACCAGTGAATTCTTTTGGGGTTTAGTATCCATCAGGGAATTTTGGGAGAACTTTGCTGTAAACATTGGGTCCAGAATTGGCAATGGAAGAAAGACATTCTTCTGGAATGATAATTGGTTAGGACATAGTCCCTCAAAAGAATTATATCCCAACTTGTTCTGTTTGGTCTCTAAACTGAAGCTACATTTGAGGATGCATTGAGTCAACAGGATGGAATATCTCTTTTAGAAGATTGCTTTGCTATATGACTAGAAGATTGAAAGGGTGGCTGAAATTCTGAAGACGCTAGAGGTCTTTCATGGTAACAACTTTGAGGACTCAATGATTTGGAATGGAAGCAGACACAATCAGTTTTGCCTATCACTCTCTCAGGTAATGGTCGCATTAACCCTGACTGGCCTTGGAAATTTATTTGGAAAGTCAAAGCTCCATTCAAAGTTGACTGTTTAACATGGTTGGTGGCTAGCTAAAAAGCTTGTTTGATACACGAAAATCTTCAGAAAAGGGGGATACAGTTGAGCTCTAGGTGCTTTTTGTATCAGGAGAAGGCAAAGAACAATAGCTATTTATTTCTGCACTATAAGGTCACTGACCTTTTATGGAAATTAATTTTGTCTTTGATTGGGGTTAAATGGGTAATGCCTAAAGCTACAAAGGACCTTTTGTGGACTTGGAGCAATGCAACAGGAAGTATCAGACATACGACAATGGTGGAATGTTGTTCCAGCTTGCATATCGTGGACTGGGTGGAAAGAAAGGAATGCTGGGTGCTTTGAAGACAGAAGCTGCTCCATACAGGAAATTAAGAATAACTGTTTTTTGTCTTTCATATTCTGGTGTGGATGCAGAAACAATTTTGAAATTTTCAACTCCTTGCAGTTTTTGGACTAGGCCTTCTGTAATTGTAAATACTGATACTAGTACCATCTTGGTGTTGATAAATATAACGTTACCTTTCTCAAAAAGAAAATATGCCTAAAATATTGTATAGGATATTCACGATATTATGCTTGTCAAATACAATGAATCTAATCAAATATTCTATAAAAATTCTTCCACATACCTATGTTGTTTCTTCTGGATCTTCCACAAAAATAATAATTGCACAAATGAGATTAAAGCTCTTTAGTAGTCAGTATATACATGGACAAGCAGCTATCTCTCGAGTTCTAGATGTTCATGGAAAATAAACTGATCTTATATTACAGTTGGCAAGTAACAAACCTGATATTCAGCTTCAACAGGAATGCAATCCAACGAATATGGTTGTTGAAGGCGAGCAATTATGCGGTCCTAAAAGACGCACAGAAGATGTTTAAGCAACACAGCAGCAAAATGAAGCAAATAGGGAAACAAATCATAATTACAAATAAATAAAAAGAGGATTCTCTCATGTAATTCTGCTTTTGTATAAAATTTGCTCAACCACACACCAAATAAACTTGGCAATGCTCTTTGCTAGAACAACTGCATAACGCAGGCTTTCTTAACCCAATTTTTTGGTCGCTTCTCAGGGTAAGCGCTACTTTGTTCCTGTGCATTTCAATAAGATACTCTCCATACTAATATCTTGAAGGTTTATACATTACAAGGAGCATTCATGTATGCCCCCGTAACGTTATAAAACTAGTTGAGACTCACTTGAGTGTATCGGAGTGCTTAAAACACGTTAACAAACGCAAGATACGATATTGGACTTAGTGGAAGTGATAAGATGGCTCAAAATACTCAAAACAAACAAAATAAAACGTCGACCTGAACATGGGTTGTGTGGCACAACCATCGAATGGACTGAATCAGAATAATTCCAGTATTCAGGCGCTATAGTTGTGCATCACACAAGACCTGGACAAGATTCTAGATTAGGCCTGGCACTATGGTGGTGCAGCACACAGAAAGTCCCCGGGTTCAGAATATCGCGGAATTTGCACGTCAGGGAGAGAAAACATATCATTTTTTCTTCAATGTTTTTGAGAGCTTGGGAGAAGAAATGCAACTTAGGACCTCCCTTTATATCCACGGTGAGAATCCAAATTCTCTTGTGTGAATTCAAGTCATTTAACACAAGAATACACAAAGATTAACACAAGAAATTACAGATGTTTCATTCAATCCTCAAGAACTCAAGGAGAGACAAACCTAGGTTTTCTTTGAGAAGATAAAACTTGACTCTTTCTCTTCCTACGAGTTAAAATGAAGTATAAGAAACGAATTATATGAACAAGTAGATTATTTAAACCATGGATTACACGAACCCTATCCCTATGGATTGAATTTGGTTAAGATACGGAATAAAGTTTAAACCTTTGGATATGTATTGATTATTTGACCCCGAACATCAGGTTGACCATGAATTGAGTGTTGAATTGCGTGAAGAATACAAGAAGTTGGGTAAGCTCGTAGCTTGAGGTAAGGCTTACTAACTTCCTAAATGGGGAATTCTAGCAAAACTTATGCACCCCACTTGTTGGATAAAAATCCATAGAATTCTGGTGAATTAGCTCTCCATCCACCATATTCTCATTCAGTTCAGTCCTAAATAAAAAAGTATGAGTAATATACATGTATTGTTTCTGGTGAAGGTAAATAATCAAAAAAACTTCCTGTAAAAAGGGAGCATTGAGACTTTCATCGAAACAAAGAGAGAGGCCTGGCTGGTGCTTTTTTCTGTGTTTTTTTAATCAAGTAAAGTATCTTCATTCATAAACATGGCCAAACTGGACATATACAAGGGGTATACCAAAAAGTTAAAGAATCTATAAAATATGATTCTCTACAAACTCCATTCAATCATCTAAACAACAACGGACTTTGTGATTACACCACCAAAAGAAAATAAGAGAATTTATAGCTTGTTTGGTCAAGCTTCTAAATCCAATTTATTTTGAAAAGTGCTTTCCAAAAAAGTGTTTTTGGTGAGAAGCAGTTTGTGTTTGGCCAATAAATTTAAAAAGCACTTTTGAGCAGCAATTATTGTTTGGCCGAGATTTTTGCAAAATTTTCTAAGTGTATTTTACTCAAAATTCTTTTCAAAAAAGTGCTTTTGAACAAAAGCTACTTTTTTAGCTTCTGAAAGTCAACTCCTACTACTCTCGAGAAGCACTTATTTTTTCCCAAAAGCTTGACCAAACACCCCACTTTTTAAAATAAACATTTTGGCCTCCCAAAAGCTTGGTCAAACAAACCAGTAGACTACTCCTTAACTGAGAGAAACTAGACTCTACTCCTTCAATAGCTCTCCTATTTCTGTCTCTCCAAACTACTCACAGTAGCGCAAGCAACACCATGTTCCAAGCCCTTCGCCTTCTCCTACTCTTCCAACGGGGCATCAACTCTTTCACGGTTTTCGGCATTGCGCAAGGAGTGTCAAACCACCTAAACATATCCCACCATAAGCGCATGGTTAGCCAAGTGAAAGGCTTTCTTAACTATACATAAATTAGTGTATTAAGTAAGGAACTACTAAAACCTCTATTCCTATTTTTGGACGTTAGACATCTTTCATGACATACGTGATTCATTTACTCAGCTTTCAGATAATACATGTTTACACGAATCATGAACAATTACATGTCACGTGTATTGCATCGCCATGTTTATGCTTAGTTCAAATTTTGCTACTGATGTGATCACATCCAGACTCAAAAGGGAGAAGTGGACAATCTCCCCTTGTATGAAAGCCATGAGGGCCAAGATTAGCTACCCCATGCTTGTAGGCCCCAACTTATTTTATTTTGTAGGAGGATGGGCCAACAAACCCCATTTGTGTTGCCAGATCTCACATATGCATGGCCACACCATGAGAACCTTTCACATAAGGGAATCATTTGCTTTCAGAATTATTTCTGCATTGATGTAAATGCCAATTATTCAGTTTACAGTTCAGCTCACAGTATCGTTACAGTTATCAGCATGCAGTCTCCAGTTATCAACGTCCCTTATTAATATATGCCAATTTCCAGCAAATGTGATCTTTCTTGTTCTTGTTTTTTTACCTATTAGAATCCTTGTGAATATTCTTGTGTAAATATAGTACCTACCTTAATTTACTCCGATTGTAATTAGGTATTGATTTTTTCAGGACATAATAATCAAGCCGAGTTCTCTTATTTTCTTTTCGCTTCACATGGTATGAAAGCCTGGTTAACACCAACAACACATAGGAAGAGAAAACTAATTTTCCAGCAACTTTCTAGGGTTGTTTCGTTCAAAGCCTTCTTCTTAGGTGTTGTGCGAAAACCAACACCATCACAAAGTTCCCCATTCGTAGGCGAGCAAACCCCAGTCAGTCGACCAGACATGCGCGCTCATGCACCGTCAGAAAAGCTCCTCCAACAAGCATGTCTGCTTCATGCGCCAGCACCTGAGAGTACCTCCGGCCACTTTTTGACTATCTGTCTTTTGCAGTATGGTCACCTGGTCATTCTCAGGCCACCTATATGGTTACCTCCTAATTTCAACCATTTCTGGTGACCAGATCTGAGTTTCCAGCGACTGCAACCATAATTTTTCAATTTTCTGGCAGTTGCAACCAGCTTTTTCAAACCAGACAGTTCTAACTCTGAAAGTCTCTTCCCTTATTGAGGAGGTAGTCTATAAGACTTGGACATATTTGGCCAAGCGGCTAAAAGCTGCTTATTTTGTGAAACACTTTTATTTAAATAGCTTTTCAAAAAAGTACTTTTGAAAAAAAGCAATTTGTGTTTGGCTAATTCATTTGAAAAATGTTTTTGATAAGTAGATTGTGTTTGGCAAATCTTTTTTAAAAGTGTTTTTGAGTATCAAATTACAAAAAAGGACAAGTAGCAATGCACGTTTACTATTAAGATTATTTTATAAAGAGATATTATTTCTATTATGAAAGACTTTGATTTAATATTTACTTTTATTTAATTAAAATTAAAAAGTACATATTAAAATGTTCAATCAATATTATACATAGATAAATCAAAGAAAATATCACATATTGGTATAATATCAACATGATGGTTTAAATATACTTAAAAACATAAAGCAAAATAAATTTAAAAATCATTACCCGATTTGAAGGATAAATTATTGGTGGAACAGCATGAAATGGGACATTACAGATTATGTGTCTAGATGCCTCAATTGTCAACAAGTAAAGGTTGAGCATTAGAAGTCAGGCGGCTTAGCTCAAGTTATCGACATGCCAGAACGGAAGTGGGAACGAATAAATATGAATTTCATGGACGGCTTGCCGTACACTTACAAGAAGCATGATTTTATTTGGGTCATAAGTCAACCGACTTTTTGCCAGTCAAGACAACCTACACAACTCCCTAGTAAGTAGCATGTATATAAAGAAAATTGTTCGGTTGCATGCTTCGCCCGTGTCCATCATTTTTGACAGGGGTGCACAGTTCAGATCCCAGTTCTAGTAGAGTTTTCAGCAAGGTCTCAGTATCATGGTCAATCTAAGCACGACCTTTCACCCATAGACAGATGGGCAGGCCAGGCATACGATTCAGACTTTAGAAGATATATTATGGGCAAATGTTCTTGTATTTTAAGGGAAATTGGAATGACCACTTGCCTATGATAAAATTTGCCCACAATAACAATTATCAAGCAAGTATACAAATGGCTCCATTGAGGCTTTATATGAGACACGATGTCGTTCGGCTATAGGATGGTTTGAGATGGGTGAGACAGTTTATTGGTTCAGCCATAGTACAGGATGCCTTGAAAAAGGTGAAACTAATTCAGGAACGGCTCAATACAACTCACAACCATCAGAAGTTATACTCACATATAAGACGACATGATGGAGTTCAAAGAGGGTAATTATGTGTTTTGAAAGTGTCATCGATGAAGGGCATCATGAGGTTTGACAGAAAAAGAAAGCTTAGCCTGAGGTATATTAGGCCTTATCCAATTATTAAGAAGGTCAAACTTGTGGCGTATCGGCTAGCTCTACCTCCAGAGTTATTTTCAGTACACTCAGTTTTCCATGTATTTGTGCCGAAACAATACTTTCATGACCCGAGTCACATAATTGAGATAGAGGTTGATGATACTTTATCATATAGGAGGTCCTGCAGCAATATTAGACAAGCAAGTTCATAGACTTCTGACCAAGGATGCTGCTTCGATGAAAGACATGTGAAGCAACTACTTAGCAGAGGAAGCTACTTGAAAATTTAAACGGGCCATGAAAGCCAGGTACCCCTCTATTTGTTTGAGGACTCAGGTACAAACGCTCTTTACGCATAGACACTTTCGGATTGTAACACAATGTGGTAAGTTGTACTTATGTTATTATGTATTAACGAGTTTTCACCAGGCAAAATTGCTCCTCGCAATCCTAGTAATGACTACGGTTCAACATTTGAGGACCAATGTTACATAAAGGGAAAGAATGCAAGGCCATGTAACGTCATATAATTAGTTGGGACTCACTTGAGTATATCAAAGTGTTTAAAACGTGTTAACGCATGTAGGTATGATATTAGACTTAGCGAAAACAATAAGGTGGCTTAAAATACTCAAAACGGACACAACAAAACATCTCAGTACCTGAATAGTGGTTATGCTAAAACAACCATTGCATGGACTGAAATAGAATAATTCTATTGTTGCGGCGATATAGTTGTGTCACGCAAGACTTGGAAAAATTCCAAGTTTGGCTTGGCACTACGGTTGTGCGATGCACAACAAGTCCTCGAGCCTAGAAAATTACAAAATTTAAAAGTCACATTGGGAGAGAAAAAACATATTATTTCTTCAACGTTGAGTTTGGGAGGAGAAAAGAGACTTAGGTCTTTCCCTTTACATCTATGGTAAGAATCCAAACTCTCTTATGTGGATTCAAGTCATTGAACACAAGAATACGCAAGAATTAACACAAGAAATTACAAAATTTTCATCCAATCCTTAAGAACTCAAAGAGAGACGAATGTAAGGCTTCTTTGAAAAGGTAAATCCAGTTCTTTATATTACTACGAGTTCTAATGAAGTATAAGGAATGAATTATATGAACTAGTAGGTTATTTAAACCAAAGATTACGCGAACCCTAGCCCCATGGATGGAATTTGGTTAGGATATGCGATAAGGTTTAAACCTTTGGATATGTATTTATTATTTGATCCCAAAGACAGGTGAACCATGAATCGAGTGTTCAATCACGTGAAGAATACGAGAAGTTGAGTAAGCTCATAACTTGAGGTAAGTTAACTTACTAAATGAGAATTCTAGAAAAACCTATGTACCCTACATATTCGATAAAATACCATAGATAATATTCTGGTGAATTAGCTCTCAATCCACCCCATTCTCATTCAATTCAGTCCTGAGTAAGAAAGTATGAGTCGTACATGTTTTGTTAAACATCTTTCATGACTTTTCATAACTTATATGATTTATTTACTCAACTGTTAGAAAATTACATGTTTATATGAATCATGAACCATTACATGTCATGTGCACTGCATTTTCACGTCTACGCTCAGTTTAGATTTAGCCACTGGTGTGATCACAGTCAAGCTAAGAAGGGAGAAGTGCCTAGCCCCCTTGCATGAGAGCTACAAGGGCCAGGGTTAGCTACCCCACGCTCGTAAGCGCCAACTTATTTTATTTTGTAAGGGGATAAGTTGACACCCCATGTGTGTTGTCAAATCTCACGTACATGGGCCACAACATTAAAACCTTTTTCATAAGAAAACCATTTGTTTCCAGAACTATTTATGCATTCATATACATGCCAAGTATTCATTTTACAGTTCATCTCACAGTCTAGTTACAGTTGTCAGCATGCAGTCTCCAGTTATCAGCTTCCTTTATTAGTATATGTCAGTTTCCACCATATGTGATTTTTCCTATTTTTGCTATGCTATACGTTCAACCCAGAAAGACTAGTTCTCTTTTATTGAGGAGGTAGTCTATGAAACTTCCTAGGTATCCTATCGGATATACTAAGCATGTGAGGTCCTGCTTCCATTTTCTTGGATGCCGATCGTGCTCCTGGCACGATCAGACAGGTTCAAACTTCAGTGTAGCTAAACTCCTCTAGTCACTTCGGTAGGAGCCCATTCTTATTTATATCACTTAACACTTTTCCGAGGACAATATGTTTTTAGTATTCTTAAAGGCTTATGACTTAGCCTCGTGTGTATTTTACGAATTTCAATCTCAGTTTATGTACTTATTTATGGACCTAAATGATTAAATATTATCAATTCTGTTGGCCTTCTCTAACAAGTCAGACAGATCAAGTGAAATTATCTATCATATTAGCTAGTTCAGGGTCTGCTCGACAGAAAATTAGTGTCCGGCGCCAATTTTAGTGCGTGACAATTCAGCTCATGATGATCGATAACTCTTAAAACATGGCACAACACCGCTATCTCTTTCCTTTTTCCCCTTTCTCTATCCGCTGATCCCCCCAGCAAGAATGCAGAAGTCCACAAGAAAGAAGAACACCCTCTCTATCGCTGAATCCCCCATGCAAGAGTGCACAAAGGAGCACACCAGCAATACTAACATGAATATGACTGTGTGCAAACAAAAAAGAACATGCGAGTATACTCGAAGATAACAGCAAATGAATCACAACCCATATAAGAAACCAACATCATTGTTCCTTTTTCAGTTATTGCCAGATATTGCAGAAACAAAGTTCTTTATTTCAAATTATCCTTTCATGGATAAATCTCTTATTTGTTCAGTATGAACAAAAACTATACAAATCAGTAACCACTTGAACAATCATATTCATGTCTCAAAATTCTTTTAATTATTTTTTTCTTACTTTCTATGGCCTTATTGTGTTTAGTCTGGTGGTCATATGTAATTCTGTCCAGAAACTGTACATCATGCATGGGATGCTTCCTCCTCTGGGAAGCATGAAAGCACTGACGAATGGAACAACATCAATCAAATTGATGGGAAGAAAATAGATGTCTCGCCATGATAGGAGGGACTTTATTTTAGTTTCAAAAAGGTGGACAAAGGAGATCACGATGCAATATTTGAATATCATCAAATGTAAAACAATGCAGAAAATAGAAGCTAAAATTCAGATTAGGTCAATTACCTTATTTTGAATAACGTCCTTCAAAATAGTAGTAATCCTTTGCAATGTTTCAATCTTTTTTTCCATTTCACTAACATGTGTCAGATGAGCAACATTTTTGTCCTCCTAAAGTTGTAGCACAGCACTATGTTAGTTCATGATATCATCTAAAAGATTAAATTTTCAGGTAACCAAGTGATGAAAATAAAATATCAGAATTTTAAGTCTTTGTAAACTCAATTTATAATGTTCTATGCAGTAGTCTAATAGTCCACTATGAAGGGACACAAGGTGAAGACCCACATAAAGTACAGTTTGTGTTGAACTTATAGCAAAGGAAGTGGCAAATCATCTCTGTGCCCAATCAAATCAAGATGCCTTCTAGTGTTAAATAATTAGTTTTTTCCTGAATGTATTATGTCATCCGGGAGATTGAGTGATTGAACTGTGATGATCCCCCTCAGATTCATGTTCATGCAGGTCCAAGTCGAATCTAGAATTCAACGGGTATTCTGCATTTAAGTTAGACATAAACAAATTATACTACTGAACTTATGTTTTCCCAAGATGAAATGAATATAAATTTTAGAGGTACATGCTCATCAGAAAACTCATTGCATTAACGGTCACCCATTTTGACCAAATTACCAAACTATTAAACTAAGCTGCCAACCCAATGTGAATATCTGGATGAAATAGAGAACGATATCTAACAGGTATTAATTATCATACAAACAAACAACTGTATATGCTGTGAGCTTTTGTTAACATTGTTCCAAATGATAGAATGTTCTTTTTTTTTTTTCATGGTTAAGTTCTATTGATAGTATGATCTTCAAACTCAGATTGGCCAGACAAACTACGTTCTCACCATAATTACAAGTTCAAAACCTAGTTTAGGAAGTTCTCGAATTATTTTGAACTATTTGTTATCCATGCCCTGTCTAAACGGATAGGACATCTATATATTAGGGTCAACTGAAAAGTCAAAGTGGTATATGTTCGAACTTTCAGGGAGTGCATTCACTAGATTTAAAGCACCACATGTTGGATAATTTTAAGGAATATGTAAAACCTTAAAAATAGATGAAATTCATCAGAATCTCAACAATGTCACCTTTCGACCTTGAAGTTCCACTTGTAAATCCGCAATCTTCCTTTGAACAGCAGTAAGTTCCTTCAAGACCCTTATCAAATCATCACCATTTTCGCCAGTGGTGGTGGATAAATTTTGGATCTCCTCCTAAATAAGGGGAAAGTTGTTGATTCCATCAATAAATACAAACTAAAACTCAAATTATGAGAGCAAACTAAGAGCAGTAAAAATATAGGGATGAACAGAGAGAGAAGCAAGGACATATTAAAAGCCATTCGATTATAAATACGCAAATTTTGGGTATCCCAATAGTGTAAGAACAATAGAGAAAATAAAAAAGTTAAGAAAAGGAAAGCAACCTGCAATGATGAAAGGTCAACAAACATGAAAGCACAGATAAACTGAAATACTAAAAAAGCACCTAAATTGAATTTTTCTGTTTAAGTTGTAGCATGAAATATTCACTTTTGCAGCAAGAACCAACTAAACTATTTTCTATTTCTCTTTCTGTTTTCTTTTGATATGGGTAGTGTCTAGCCAGCTTATGCATTCCACGACTAATCCACTGAGTAGCATGTTTATCCTACAACCACAGATTTCTGAGATAATCCTGCCTACCAACAAAGCTGGAGCAAAGAATCCACTCGAATCTTGAGGTAAACCATATAAATTTCCCCCAATTCCAAACATTTATTTCCAGCATTCTATAGTTGCATCACATTTTTAGTTCAAGACCTTTTTAATCATTTTCTTTTCTCTTCATCAAAGCCTAAATGCCTAAATGTAGCTTCTGAACACGTTAAACTTGCGTGCATCGCAATCAATTCGATCTGCAGTAAAAATAAGAATTCAGCAACAAGTTTTCAATTGCAATTATTACAACGATCAAAATTACAAACTTCTATAGGCATATGGACCCCCCCCCCCCCCAACCCCAAAAGAAAAATCAGCAATACAAGTTCCAGTTGGCAGTGAATTTTATACTAATCAAAAAAAAGTAAAAGTAGGGACATTGCATACCTGGGAAGGAGGAGGAGGTACAGAGAAGCCCAGTTCAGCAGCAATGGAGAGGGCATCAGACATTCCACCAAGTCGTCGCATAGGTTTCCTTCCTACCCATGTTGAGTCGCTTCCCATCATCGGATTTTGCTCTCTCTCTCTCTCTCTCTCTCTCTCCGACGTCTACTGTCTACCAACTTCAAATTTTTAACTTCCAACTCCGGTCGGCCAGATCGTTTCCGCAATAAAGCTCCATCCTAATTATATCACTTACAACCCCCTAAGGTTTGGAAAACACACTTAGGCCCCCTGGTTGTTTTGAAATGTGCAGTAAACAAGGTGAATTCTCCAAAATGCCCCCCACACTTTAGGGATGGCAATGGGGCGGGGTGGTGCGGTTGCGGGACAAACCCGCTTAAACCCATGAAAATTTCGACTTGCTCCACCCCACAAAACATAATTTAATATTTTAAACTCGCCCCCCCCCCCCTTCCCGCATAACAAGAAGTCATTAATTTTCTGTTATTGTACATAAAAATTTTAATTTTTTGTTTTCCCGAAATTTATTATATGACTTTCTTTGACCTTTACTTATTTATCTATATTGCATTAAAAGTGTAAAGGCCCTCAAAAATATTGATTGAATTTTTTGTCCTTCATTAAAAGACATCGCAATAGATAAAATCGTTATTTAATATTTTTCTTCAATTATTATTTTTAATTGTTATTTCAAAATTTTCCATAAAATTTAAAAAAACTCCATACCAAAAATTTCCATAAAGTTTCCACACCTACTATAATTTTTACTGAAAATTTTTATAAAGTTAAAAAATTCAATAACGAAAATTTTCATAAAGTTTCCATGCCTACTTTTCTTTTAACTATTTTTTCATACCAAAAATTTCCATAAAGTTTACTATTTTCACACTTAATCTTAAAGTATTCACGCCTACTACAAAAAATTTTCTTAAAATTTAAAATCTCCTAAATTTCCATCTCCTTTTTAATAGTCAAGAATTTTTTCGTTAATTTTTTCTTCTTTTTGATAGTAGTGTTCCATTTCTGTAAAATGATTTATAATTGCATAATTTAATTTATCAACTTTTCTACATCAACACTTTCGATTCAATCTCTAACTTTTATATGTTTTTATACTTGTCATAAAATCTATCTTTTTTATCATGTTTTGAGTTTTTTTTCGTGTTTATGTTTTGAATTTGAAGAAGATAATAAGAATTGTTATGTCAGCTCAAATTGTATATATTCAAATAATTTAACTTAGATTGTCTCTTTTAATTAAGTCTAATATTGATATTATGTGATTTATATTTTGTGTTATTTCTAACTAACATTTTTCATCGACTCATATAGTCACAAGTTTCAGCTATTCAGGCAGAGTATTCTCCTCATCTCATAAAATATTTTTTTTATAAACTTATAGATTATTATGATTATAACGCTTGTGCACAATTTATTTTAGATAATCTTGCAATGGAATCTGAAAAGGATTTCATGAATAAAATTGTGTCAATTAACAACTTAAGGCCATACGATAAAATAAAATTTTTAAAATCAAGTTATTACTAAATATTTCAAGTACGAAGTCTCGTACCAAAATATCATTTACTTTTTTGCCCTTTTAAAAATTAATAGAGTTCACACTTGATAAAATAGTTATTTAATTAGTTTTTATATTTAAGAATGTATTAAATCCTTCCTTATTTGAAATATATAAAAAAATATTAATATTTAGAAATTGATACGTTAAATAAATTGTATTTATAATGCAAACCAATCTTATGTTTAGGTCTTTCGAAAATACAATTTAAAAAAAGGGCAATTTGATGCACAAAGCACCTACACTAATAGGGTCCGGAGAATGATCGCACCTCAAGGAATGTGATATAGACATTCTACCCTAATGCAAGCTTTGGTGGTTGTTTTCACTAATTTTGACGAGTCTTTCTTAGTTTGGACGATCAATTACAAATAAATAAATGTGTTTGTGATATGATACTAGTTTATTAGTGCCAAAATAAGCCAGTAATAACTCATAATACGATTTTGTAAATGTTAATTGTTTAAACTAATAATATATACTATATATTCTATTCTACTATATAACTTTATATTACAATGTGTCTTTATAATGTTAATATTTATATTAAATGTTAATTTGTTAAATAGTGTAGTAATAATTTTGTAATAATTAACATAAAATATACATATAATGTCTGCATTTAAGAGCTCATGTAAAAGCGAATAATTTTTTTTTATCTTTTAAACACTATTTTTACGATGTTTTTGTTTATTGAAACAAATATTAGAACAAACTGGAAAAAAAAATAATTACATTGAATCAAACTTTTAAACATAATCATTTACCAATTTGAAATTCATAATTTTCTTTCTAAATTCTTATAGTATTACACAAATATTTTTTTGTATATTATTTATGCTATTTTTAAAAATTTATTCTTATTAATATGAGGGAAACGCGCGAGGCGCGTACGTTAAAATAGTAAAGATAAAACTTCGCTTGCCTTATAATAAATCTATTCAAAGATCAGACTAATTAAGACACCATATATATCATATTTTACACTCCCCGTGAAAAATTATTTGTAGTTTTTTATATTTGCACTCTTCTTAAAGAATATTAATTATGAAATTTTTTTAAGTATTTTAATCTTATTTATATCTAAATTATAATTTTTTTATTAAATATTTATTAAATAATTTAGTATTTTATAGTCTTCTAGAAAAATTATTCTAAGAATAAAATGAGAAAAATTAATTAATTTTATCTTAAATTTTTAAAATAACAAATAATTTAAAATAACTATTTTAAAAAAATAAAAAATAATTTAATACGAAGGAATATAAAATTTTGTGTATTATTAACGATAAAGTTGCAAGAAAATTTCGAAACTTTAATTATTAAAATTAAATAATTTAATATTCCATGGATTCATGACAATGGAGAAAGAGAAAATTCGATATTAAAACATATTCTCTTGAACATGTTAAACACATATATCCATCTGTACTAATATTAAAGTACCAAGGTCTTTAAAAATAGTTATTGAATTTATTATTCTTGATTAAAAGATTTTATAATAAATAAAATTATTATTTATTTATTTTTTTAATAATTATTATTTAATTATAATTCTAATATTTAAAATTTTAAAATTAATTAAATTTATAATTATTAAATTTTTATTTTTTTATAAAAGATAAGAACTTCTAATATTTAGTATTTTAAAATTGACTAAAATTTTGCTTGTTAAATTTTTTTTATTTAAATTATATTAAAAGTCCTAACATTTAAAACTTTAGAATTAATTATGATTCTATTAGCTTATATCAATCTTTTATTTATTAAACTAACTAATTATTAATCATAATTATTAACTCGAGGTATGAAAAAATAAATTAAAGAATGCAATTTATTATGCATTAATTCTTCTGCTTCTTCTTGTAATTTATTATGCATTAATTCTTCTGCTTCTTCTTTTTTTAAAAAAATTATATAATCAAAAAAAATAGAAACACGACATTTTTTAAGTTGTTTTAATTAATCAAGTATTATTGTTATTCACTCTCTTTAGTTAAATCTACATTTTTTTTTGTTTTAATTTATGTAAAAATGCTTAACTGTACACATAGATTAAGAGAGAAAAGGAAAAAGTGAAATTATCTCATAAAGGGTAAAATGAAAAATTTAA
The DNA here is from genome assembly GCA_035772735.1 of Datura wrightii. NCBI lineage: Eukaryota > Viridiplantae > Streptophyta > Magnoliopsida > Solanales > Solanaceae > Datura > Datura wrightii. The sequence goes on along the minus strand of JASDFA010000006.1, from coordinate 151,010,496 downwards.
AATTAAATTATTACTAAACATATAAAGTACGAAACCTCATAATAAAATATCATTCACCTTTTTATCCTATAGAGTTCGCACTTGTCAAAATAATTATTTAATTATTTTTTTAATATTTAGAATTTTAAACTAACTAAATTTTATGTATTAGATCCTTCATTATTTGAAATATATAGAAAATATTAATATTTAGATATTTAAAAGTGAGTAAAATTTTATCTTTTAAGAAATAATTACAGGTTGAATAAAATTATACTTATAATGCAAATCAATCTTATGTTTAGGACTTTTGAAAATACAATTTGAAAAATGGGCAATCTGGTGCACGAAGAATCCTGCGTCAACAGGGTTCGGAGAAGTATCACACCACAAGTAGTGCGATATAGACGGTCTACCCTAATGCAAGCATTAGTGATTGTTTTAACTAATTTTGATGAGTCTTTCTCAATTTTGACGATCGATTACAATAATATAAATGCGTTTGCAATATGATATCAATTTGTTAGTGTTAAAATAAGCAGTAATAATTCACAATATGATTTCATAAGTGCTAATTATTTAAACTAACAACTTATACTATATGTTATATTTTACTATACAACTTTGTATTATAATGTGTCTTCATAATGCTAATATTTATATTAAATGTTAATCTGCCAATAGTGTATTAATATAAATTTTGTAATAATTAACATGAAATATACATCTAATGCATGTATTTAGGTGTTTATGTAAAATTGAATAATTTTTTAATCTTTCAATCAAACACTATTTCTACGACGTTTTTGTTCATTAAAGCAAGTATTAGAACAAATTGAAGAAAGAACTACTAAATTGGATCAAACTCTTAAACATAATCATTTATCAGTTTGAAATTCATAATTTTCTTTCTAAATTCTTATATTGTTACACAAATAAATCTTTTAATATTATTTATGCTATTTTTAAAATTTTATCCTTATTAATATGAGGGACACGCGCAAGGTGCGTATGCTAAAACTAGTACTATATTAAAAGCATGAAAGCCTTTAGAAATGTTGATTGAACTTTGTATCTAATTAAAAGAATTTACAGTAGATAAAATTGTTATTTATTATTTTTATTAAATAATTATCCTAATATTTAGAACTTTAAAATTAATTAAAGTTGTACGTATTAAGAACTCCTAAAATTTTAGCACTTTAAAATTAACTAAAATTTTGATTCTTAAATCATTCCTCATTAAACAAATCGTGTTTGTCGAATGTGATTATAAATCATGTAGGGCGAATACGATTTATAAATCATGTCGATAAAATGTTCTTTGTAATCGCGTAAGTCGAATGCTATTTTATAAATTTTGTTTATCGAATGCGATTTATAAATCGTGTTTATCGAATGCAATTATATATTAAAAGTCTAATCACTTAAGATTAAAATCAATTACAATTCTGTTGACTTATAACAATTCTTTCTTCATTAAATCAACTAATTATTCATTATAATTTTTTAATTCATGGTACAAGAAAATAAATGAAAGAGTGTAACTTTATTTTGCATAATCCGTTGAATTCCTCCTCCTCCTCCTCCTTTTTCTTTTTCTTCTTTAAGGTTGTATAATCGAACAAAGAAAAAAATATAGAAACAAAACATATTTTAAGTTGTTTCAATTAGTCGAGAATTTTTGTTATTCAATCTCTTTAGTTAAATCTACACTATTTCTTCCATTTCAATTTATGTGAAGGTGCCAGATTAGCACATAGATTAAGAGAAAAAGAAAAAAAATTTGAGCTGAAATCATCTCATAAAGGGTATAATGAAAAGTTTAAACTTAAGTTACTACTAAATATTTAAAGTACGAAACACCGTAGCAAAAATGTCATTCACTTTTTTACCCTTTTAAAATAGAGTTCACAATTGACAAAACAGTCATTTAATTATTTTTCTAATATTTAAAATTATATAGAAAATTTTTTAATACTTAGAATTTTAAAAGCAATGAAGTTTTTACCGTTTAATAAATAATTATATGTTGAATAAAATTGTATTTATAATACAAAACAATCTTATGTTAGGACTTTTGAAAATATAATTAAGAAAAGGATAACTGGTGCACAAAACATTCTGCATTAATAGAGTCCTAAAGAGTTGCACCCAAAGAGTGTGATACAGACAATTTACTCTAATAGTAAGAATTAATGGTTATTTTCACTTACTTTGACGAGTCTTTCTTAGTTTGGTGGCATAACAATTACTTAACAATCAATTATAAATAAATAATGTATTTGTGATATAATATTAATTTATTAGTGTCAAAACAAGTCAGGAATAAATTACAATACGATTTGGTAAGTGCTAATTGTTTAAACGAATAACTTATACTATATATTTTAATATATATACTATATAACTTTGTATTCAATACGTCTTCATAATAATAGTATTTATATAAATGTTAATCCGCTAATAATATAACGTGAAATATAATTCGGTAATAATATAACATAAAATATACATAAAATGCATGCATTTTAATGTTCATGTAAAAATGAACGACTTCTTTATTTTTCAATCAAACGCTGATTCTATAATACTTTTATTCAATGAAGCAAGTATTAGAATGAAACTGAAGGAAGAATAATTGGATTGGATCAAACTCTTAAATATGATCATTTGTCAATTAACAATTTATAATTTTCTTTCCAAATTCTTATATTGTTACACAAATACATTTCTTAAATATTATTTATATTATTTTTAAAAATCTGTTCTTATTAATATGAGGGACACACATAAAATGTGTACACTAAGACTAGTTAACTAAAATGATCAGAATATGAACTTAACTAGCTTAGGGCTCATTTATTTACGCTTAATGAAAGTTTTGATCTTTTACACTTAATAAAAAGTCTTGAAATTTTTTACATAAATACAATTTTTTGAGAAGTTATTTTAAAAGGTTATAACTATTTTAAGAAAATTATATAAATATACTTTGTTATATCATTCACTACTTTTCATATTTTTAAAATATTTTTATAAAATGCATTAAAATGAAAAAAATAAAATCATAAACAATTATGAAGTCAAACTAAAATAGAAATATTAATTAAAAATTGATACACAATCCCATAAAACTTTATTTATTCTTCAATCCCTCTCTCATAAAATAGAAAAATTAATTCAATATAAATTTAAATTTGATATACAAATAATATACGAATAACTTATTTGCTTCTTCAATATACTTAATACGTTTGAGTGCAATAAATATGCGTTATTAAACAATATATATATATATATATATATATATATATAGTTTATAATACTGCAATATACGTAATAAATTATATATTATATATCATATAAGTAGAAATATACTTGTTTATGGATTAAAATGCTATTTGAGTATGTTCAATTTTTTTTAGAAAACTAATTAATATATTTTGATATATATTTAATTTTGTTATCATTAATATAAAAAGCTCCTTATTTTTAATCTTTTATTCATAGTAATATATTTTTTATCAACGGTATAAAATATAGCTTATATATATAAAGTATATATTGTAGATTATGATAGTTTATGTAACTTCCCCTAAAATTTATAGTCTATTTGTTTAAACTTCAAAAATGTGTTATTTTTAAGATTGCTTTTTGTTAGAAGTATCTTTCATAAAAGTATTTTTGATGCGTAATAATTTGCGTTTAGCTACTCAATTTAAAAAATATTTTTGTCAATACTATAACAGGAGTTTGTATTTGAACAACGTTACAAAAGTGCTTTTGAAAAAAAAATTGAAGTACTTTTTTAACTTTCGAAAAATCAGTTTCTGCTACTACTTAAAAACACTTATTTTTTTCTTAAAATTTGGTCAAACACTTCAATTCATAAAATAAGCATTTTAAAATAATAATTATAGTAATAATAATGACTTTTAGCTTCCAAGAAGCTTGGCCTCAGTCAAGTCTGCTTATTTATTAGATCTGAATCTTAATCATTTAGATCTTAATCATTAAGTATGTTTATTTTTTAAATTTTACAATCATTTAATGGGTCTGAATACATTTGAATGATTAAAACCTATAGCAAAGTCTTGATATCTTTAGAATTTGTTATTCAAAGATTTCCACAAATACGATAGTTTACCATTACTCCATCCACTTTCACCGCTCACTATTCCTGACTATCGTCATCAACTACCGTCGTCGCTCACCATTATAGACTACCACCACTAAAATCACCATCCTTAGCCAAACCACAATTGCCGCCAATCACAACAATTAGTTGTCACCATCACTAGCTAGAATTTATAATCATTACCACAACAATCATCAATCAGTATTATCTACAATTACCACCATCAACCACCATTATACATCGCCACCCACTACCATTATTCTCTACCACCATTAATTATCGATATCATCCAACATAGTTATCAATCGTCACCATCATCATCAACCATTAATGTCATAAACCATCACCACTAGATGCAACTCAATCCAATATCATCTCAAATCAGTACCTACAATCGCCCCTGTTAGCTATCACTATCAAATGCGACAAAACCAAAAATAGATTAACAATAGTGACTAAGTGAAACTTAATCATTTTGTCTTTGCATTCAATTCTTCTTCTTCTTCATTTTATATTATACAAACGTCTTACAAAAATGTTCATTATACTTCCAATATAAATGATCCTTTGGGTTGTTTTCATTTTGTTAATTCAAGTTATTTAGTTTAATTAAACAAACTCTTCTAGCTTAAACTGCCTAATTAACCTCCCATGTTTATTCTACTTCTGCTTCTTTTATTGTGAAGATATATTAGCTTCTTGTTTATTGTATACAGCAAGAAATCATTTTGTCGACTAAATTTCATGGATGGTCATTCAACGTTATGTTTATTATTCAAAAGTCATTTTTCTTTAATTTGTTACATAAAAATCATTTAATTTTGCCTCATCTTTACAAAAGTAACCTTGACAAAATTTAATTAAAATTCTACCTAAAATGAGCCTTTATATTTGAATGTAAATTCAAACTGGTCCCTTAAGTATATTTTTGAGCAATTTTTGAAACTTTAAACTTGCCAGATGTGAGCACACTTGGTCTCCATCAAATACTTGAGTTAAGTTTATAGAACTATGAAAAACATATTTAATAGGACTCACATTTAGATGTGTTTTCTTTTCACCTTTAACTTTTTTAGTTTATTGCAGGATTTGGTGTAACTTTTATGTATAATTTATACTACTTTCAGAATAATTTTATAGACATCTCCCAAGTTTCACTTAATAATGTTGATCTTCCATATGACATATGATACGATACTTACTTTGGCTATTTTTATCTTTGTAATAATTCCTTTAACGTATTTATCACTAATACAAAATTATATACTTAAATTTATTTTTTCATACTAATATTATTTTGTTTAATTAATTTTATAAACATGTTTTATTAGTTTCGACTCTTTTGTTTATTCTATTCGCTATTACTGTTCAACAAAAATAAAAAGTAGGTGTTTCCTCTCTTTATTGTCGTTGGACACAAATTTAAAGATATCGATTGTATAAATCCTAGTAAAAATGAGGTTTAGTTAGAATCAACTTATTTATGAAATAATTAAAATATCAAAAGTGAAACACTGTATATACATTTCTTAAAATTTTCAGCATGCTATCATTTTTTATTTTTAACAAATTTTTCAGTTCTGTCCTCGGCCCCTCCAAAAAATCTCCCACCCAAAACTATTTAAAATTTTTAATTTAATAATAAATAATTTTATTTATTCTAAAATTTTTTATAACTTTTATTTATTAAAAATAATATAGTTTAGGTCGCATACTCAATGTGTTGATACTACTGTTTACAGAAACTATTATATAAATAATTTAAAAATTATATTTATTTAGTTAATAAATCTATAGATAGCATGACAAAATTAAATTATGTTAAAAAGAAAAGGAAAAACCTCTAAAAATTAATTAAACAAAATAGTATATTAGTGAACGGTAAGTAAGTGAAAAATGTAAATATTTTACATTAATGATAAATAGATTTAAAGATTTTATTTATTTATTTGTTTATTTTTACTTGTTTTTCAAGTTTCGCTAAATTTATCAGGTAGAGTTTGATAAATATGTGAAATAAAAAGGGCTCATTTAGTAAAATAGTGGACCAAAAATGCTCAAAAAGTATGTTTAAGAGGCCATTTTATACCTACCCTTAAACATAAGAGATATTTTTCTTATTTTATCTCACATTTTGAGCAAAATTTTAACTAAATTTTGGGAAAGTTACTTTTGTAAAATATAAGTCAAAGTTAAATGATTTTTGTATAATAAATCAAAGAATATAATGACTTTTGAGTAATGAACACAAAGTTGAATAATCACCCATGAGATTTACTCTCATTTTGTCGGATAATAGGCAAAAGATGAGTGATTTAGTTAATTGTTTCCAAAAATAAAAAAGAACTTTATTGAGTAATTTTAACAACTTGAGTAACCATAAAGTAATTCACTCTCTAAATAAATTTGTCAATTGCCACGTCTTGGAAAAAGAAAAAAAAATAACAAAAAGAGAGAAGGGAAATGTTCACGTTCATATATATGTTTGAAAAAAATTTCTCCATATTTTCACGCATTTAGAATGAGAATTGATTTTTTCCCTTAAATCACCTAAAATATTAGGTGATTGTCTTTTTTTTGTGTCTTAATTTTGATAGATAGAATTACCGGATATGTGTTGTTGGTTGGGTGACATATATTCTATGCATTTAATCAAAATACGCATAAACTGATCCAAATATCATAATTATTAAAATCTCAAATAAGGAAGTTCTAGGAGAGTCGTCAACTCGAACAATGGTACATCCATGTATGATCCATATATACTACATCTGATCAACTGCCCATCCTATCTTCTATACATTCTTGATAATCCATTTTCATTTCAGTAGAATCTTTCAGTAGCATATTTCGTATATATATATATATATATATATATATATATATATATATATGTGAGTGGTGGTTGGTTGGGTGGCCGGGGGGGGACCATACGAAACCCAAGCAAATGGGTCGTCGTATTTTTCTGACTGAGACTTTTATTTGAGTTCTCAAAACATGACAAAAAGTGCCTCTAGACCTTCCTTTTTTCTCTTGTTCTTTATTATTTTTTTTTTTTAAAGTATAGCACTTAAGCATATTTTATTCATTTAATTTATTTATTGATATTTCTTATTTGTTATCTTTTATGTATAGCTATACATAAAAACCTCTATAATAAGTATTAATTAATTTTAATAAATAATAATTAATATATTAAAAAGTATAATAGCTTCAGTTATTCTGTTATTAGCTTATCGTTGTTGTTTATTTTTCATGATTTTTATACTTTTATATATTTTCTTTTCAGACCTGTTTTGAAATATTTTACTTAAATTAAAAATTTATTAATTTTTTATTTTCTATATTTGCAAAAAAAATATTTATAAAATCTACGTAAATATTATTTATTTAAATTTTATTAAATATATTATTGTTATCGTGTTAAAAATATACCAATCTTTAGGGATATAGCGACATATCCCATGTCCAAAAGGTCATTACCTTGACCATGAAAGGACTTTATTTCTTTTTGACTAATGGAACTTCGGATATAATTAAATACATTTTGCACTACTCGGCCCCAACCCTACCAACTTCTTTTCTTTTTTCAACTAGATTTTAATTTTCGTATTAACGTTCGTTATAAAATTTATTATGATAATAATAAGTTTTAATAAAAAAAAGTTTAAACTTTTAATTAAGGACAATCCCTCTTATATTTGATGCTCATATTCATTTATTTTTTAAATATGAAACTAAATAGTCTTCCAAAAACTCTATTCCATCTATTTCATCTTATATTATCTTAAGAAGAATAAAAAATTGCTCAACAAATAAGTTAAAATATGTGTAACATAGAAAAATTAAGAGAATATTGTCATTAATGGTTATAAAATGAAAACGTTAGAATTAAACAATTTTTTATATAGAAAAGTGTTAATTCATTATTTCGAACATATTAAAAAGGAAAAGTTATCATGTCAAGTAAAATAGAAAAATAATAAATTTAGGAATAGAAGGATGTAATTTAAAAGTTATTGTAAATTATTAAGCGTTCTCATGTATAAGCAACATATGATAAAAAACATGATTTATACCCATGTTTATTTGTTTTATTTTAAAACAAAAAGAATAAATATAAATAATATTATATTGCTAACTATTTTTGACTAAATTTTATTAACTTTCATTAAAGCTATTTTTTGGAGCTTCAAAAAGGGGGAAATTACTTTGAACGTTCTCGATATGTTTGTTATTCAAAGTAGACGAAAGTGGACGGCTGCTGGTGTTAATTATTACTATTCGTCTCAATTTATATGATGCATTTAATTAAATATAATAATTAAAAAATATTAAATTTTTTATAATATTTTAAAAATATTTTTATAATAAACAAAATTTTAAATAAAAAATATAATTTTGTAAATTTTTATCAAATAAGTGAGATTTAATATAAATAAAATATTAATAGTGTCATTAAATATTTATCAAATAAGAAAATATGTCCATCCTTTTAAACTGAAAAAAAATATATCATGTAAATTGAGATAAAAAAATACTAAAAGCTCGTTTTGGTAATAGTCCCAAAATAAATTTTTAAATAAATTTATTTCATAATTAATTGAGATAAAATATCAAAATAACTTATTTCGAAATTATAATATTATTTTTATTTTATATTTTAAAAAAATAATAATATAATTTAATCCAAAATAATTTATTTTCCGAACAAACGACCTCCAAATACATTAATAAATAAGCAAAAGACACGTTTGATCTTTTTTCTTTTTGTTGGTGTGAAAGTGAACTTTCCCTTTTCTCTAGAGAAGCTATCTAGAAAAAGCTTTCTATATACAATATTTGAACCTTTGACCAGAATAATAGATATGAAGAATTTTCCAATAATTCCAAAACTAAATAGCGCGTGTGTGTATATATATATATATATCTTCAAGTTAAAGAAACAAGAAGGCTCTGAAGAAAATTAACTGTTGTTGCAGGCTGAAGAAGAAAATAAGAGAACCCAAGTTTTGTTTTGCAGGTGACAAATTAATTAATTAAATTCTTCCATAGTTTGTGTCTCTCTTTGTGTGTGTTTACCCTCTTTACTGATGGTTTAGCAAATAAATTATATGTTAAAAAAGAGTTAATGGTCGAAAGACACATTGAAAGTATTTTGATTTTTCGAGTTTCATATTTGATGGGAGTTTTCTACCTCTACATGAATTATCATTATCTATTTATCAAAACACATCTTAACTATCAGTTATTTTTTATTTTTTTCTACCATCATTTGGATAAAAAAAATTTGATAACTAAGATGTGTTTTAATAAATAATTTGATGGTAGTTTAGCTAGAAAACTCATCACACTTATAATTCATACATAAAATTCGGGAAAAAATAAAAATATTTTAGATATATTTATTAGCTAGTAGCTGTATAGCGATGAAATTTGTAACTAATTTTTGATAATTCTAAATACCTAGTTTGTGAGGGTTCGCATTACGTTTTAGCCTTTCCTCCCTTTTATTGTTTTTTTTTTGTTCTTAAATTCCCACAAGCTTTCGATGTTTCTTTCCATCTCTGCTGCAACTATTCAAGTAGGTTAGGTGTGTATGTAAACATGAAATATATATATATATATATTTTAAATTTTATATTGACCGTCAACTTAATACGATTCTTTTTTTTATTTGAATTTAAAATCGACAATATGAACAAATGTTTATGCACACATATTGCTTTATTTAAAGATAAAGCACACTAACGAGTGATGTAATTAAAAGAATTTATATAAGGAGATTCTAGAATAGAATAGAATATTACATTTGAAATTTAAATTTATAACCTAAGATAATTTTTGAACACTCCCATTTTTAACACTTTACTAAACTATATATATTTTTTTTATCGAAAGGATGCGTGGATATATAATACATTAAATCCACATCATTCAATCTATTAAATAGCTTTTTAAATTCTGTCTTCCCTTTTTAAAATAAGCTTTATTATTTCTCCCATTTCTAGGTAGCATTTACTGTCGTTTTTAATATTTATTTATCTTTGTTATTTACCCAGTACTAGTTTTTAATTTTATTTAATATGTACATATCCCGGACAGTATTATAACCAAATTCATTTTCCAATTGTATAAAAAATTGTTGTAATACTTTTACTTCTTTTTTTTTTTTTTTTTGGGGGGGGGGGGGGTTGTAATAGCAATACTTTTACTTTATTAATACTAAAATTTCATTATTGTTTAGGAAAAGAAACTCTTCCCTCGTTTCAAACCTAACTTATAATTTATTTGATCAAATTTTTAAAATTATTTTTTTTAAAAGTATATTTTTTAGAAATGTTTATTTTTTTTGGTGAGAAGTAATTGGTATTTGACTAATAAATTTTAAAAATACTTATGAGCAACAATTAGAATTTGATAAATTTTTTTAATAGTATTTCTTAATGTATTTTTTCAAAAATATTTTTTTAAAAAAAATTACGTTTTTTTATTATTCCTCAAAAATACTTAATTTTCTTTCAAATATTTGACTAAACATCTTTTTTCTTTTAAAAAAAAAATACTTTTAACCTCTCGAAAACTTCACCAACTAATCTATTTGTACAAATTCTCAATTGGAATAGGGCATACCCAAAAAAATTAAAAAATATTGCACCTCTTCATTCTTTTCTTTTTAATTTTTTTTTTCTATGTATGTGTGCGCAACATTTTTAAGGAATAATTTAAATATTATTTATATCACAGAACATTCTCTTATAAAAAAAAAAGTCAAATTTGTCATTGTCGCAGTTAACACGTTATTGATTATTAATTTATTATTGACTATAATTGGCAGTTGACAGGGTTGAATATACATAAACACAACATATATGGAGTGGATGCAAAGGAGGAAAGTGACAATATCCTTACTTCTGGTTGCTAATTTTATTGCCTTGAACATCACTGGTCTTCATGGAGGACTAATTGGACCAGGTGAGAACTCGTTACTAAAAAAATTATTATTTTTTCGCTATTTCACTGAAAAATGATAAGTGAGTATTTCTATCAATAATCGATGAAAAAAGAAAAAAAAATAATAGTGTTTTCACATGAAAAAATCATGAAAATTTTCACTATTTTAGTGGAAAACTGTTTCCCACCGTGCATTTTCCCAATGAACAAGTTTGGTGGGAAATGAGCGGGAAAATCACGTTTTATAGCACAAATTTTTCATTGATTTGCGGTGGGAAAAATCTCTATTTCTAGTAGTGAGTATTATATCGTTTATTAAATTAAAAGAGCAGTCTGGTGCACTAAATTTTCGTTATGTGTGAGATCCGGGAAAAGAATGGACCACAAGGATTTATTATATGCAGTTTTATCCTGCATTTCGGCAAAATGTTGTTTTCAGGATGTAAATCGGGAATTCATTTCATTATAAGATTTATTAATTTATATCCTTTCTAGAAGATAGCATTCTGTCAGTCGAACTCAAATCGAAATTTTGAATCTTCCATCGATTATATTCTTGTGTCATTAGTAGGCTTAGTCTTTTCGGGAATATCAATGACTCTTTTATTTCTTCGTATTAAGAAAACATAAGATTATCAATCATAAAATTTAGGAACATGTGAGTTTAATTTGCAAATTAGTAATTTTTTTGCTTTTAACTTTCTGTAACTTCTTCATTTTGCTAATTTTTCAGAAAGAAAATTGATTGAAATAGAGAAAGAGTCAGGATCCACACAACAATCAGATGATACTGTAAGGATTGATCCTTTGAAGAATTTTAAGAAATATAGAGGAGGATATGATATTACAGACAAACACTATTGGAGTGTAAGTTTAGCATATCTTGTCTTGTTAATGTTTTTCTTTTTGGCTCTATCGATATAATTTAATCTGTTATAACATGTCGTGACAAAATAGTTATAACTTATCTATTTATTCTTGAATTATTACTCCACATACATGTATATCTACAATAAAGTCTAACAGGAAAATAATTAATTTTGCTAAGATTTTGGTGATTCCACTTAGTATTATAATACATAATTTTGATTCTTATGTCAATATAACTTCTCTTAAATTAATCAACATGGGTTGTGGTGGAATGGTCGTAGTCTCTTCACTTTTAATCAGTCGTCTTGCGTTTGAGCCTTGGGAATGGAGAATATCTCATTGGGAGTGCTGTCACCATAATAGGCCCTGCAACGTGCGATCGAATACTGTACCACTGGGTGGCAGAAACCAAAACAAAAAAAAACTTTTGTTAAATTTGACCATCATAGGTTATGGTGGGATAGTTGGGATCCCTCCACTTTTAATCAAAGGTCTTGAGTTCGAGCCCTAAATGTGGTGGATATCTCGTTGGGAGCGCTGTCACCATAATGGGTCCTGCAACGTGCGATCGGATATCGTACCACTAGGTGGCGGAAACCAAAACAAAAAAATTTACTTTTGTTAAATTTGACCATCATAGGTTATGGTGGGATGGTTGGGGTCCCTCCACTTTTAATCAGAGCTCTTGAATTCGAGCCCTAAATGTGGTGAATATCTCGTTGGGACCGTGCAACGTGCAATTAATCCAGATTAGTCCGACTTCCATGCGGATACGAACGCCGGGCGGAAAAACAAAAAAAAAAAGAACTTCTTGTTAACTTATATTTTTAAGATGTTAGATAGGAAAGCTTTGTTGAATCATATTATAAGAAAACTAAATTTTAATATTTGGTGCAGTCCACTATCTTTACAGGTATATATGGCTATGCCATTGCTGTGATATGGCTCTTGTGTGGCTTAGGATATGGATTATTCCTTCTTTCTTCAACTTTTTGCTGCAAAATAAACAACAGAAAGCTCAAAAGGAGACCAACTTGTCATTATAAACACTGCTATCTCTGGCTTGTTCTCTCAGCAATTTTCTTGACAATTTTAGCAATGTAAGTTACTAGTCCTTTCACAAACTTGTTTTGCATCAAAAGTTTAAAATGTGTGTATAGAAGGAATAACTAATTTCACGTATAGTCACTGAATTTTATAAATTATCATCCACGTCTCAATTTATACGATACTTTTTTTTTTTGATCAGTCTAAAAAGGAATGATATCTTTCTATATTTAGTACTCTCTCCGTTTCAGTTTGTTTATAATTATACAAATATCTATGATTCGTTATAATTATAGAGACCACAAGTCTAAGAAATCTTCATTTCATTCTTAAACCCCGTGCCCAATAAAAAACCTCCACACTACTCTAATATAACCACAAAACACACATACTTAGTAATTTTTACTCAAACAGTATATCTTCTTAAGAAAATTCATTAAATATGCACAATAATTAAACTTAACAATTAGTTATTATTACTTAAAATCGTCATTTTAAATTCAAAACTCAATAAAATTGAAATCTTGATTCCGCCTCCGTGTCTCGTCCCATGAAAGTGATCACTTTACTATTATCATTATTTTTTTTTTGCAGAACTGCAACAGGTCTGGTTCTAGGAGGGAATGAAAAGTTTCATTCAAGAACAGATAGAGTAGTGGATATAATAATTGATACAGCAGATGGTGCATCAGAGACCATTTACACTACAACTGAAGCCATGAGAGAGATGAACAGTGGGTTACAAGACACTGATGTTGGTCAAGAAGCTTCTAATTTCTTGATTCCAACTTCTAGAAGTCTTGACAGACAGGCTGATGACATACACAGAGAAGCCAGAAAGAATAGGAGATTAATTGAGAAACTCCTCAAAATAGTGTAAGTCTCTCTCTCATCATCACTTCTCCCTACATAACAAGTCTAATATGTTACTTCCGTTTTCAGTTTATTTGACCCGCTTTCCTTTTGAAGTTCGATTCAATAAGAATGACACCTTTTAAATTGAGTAAAGGATGAAAAGTCACACTGAAAGTATCACGGTTTTTTAAGTTTCATATTCGAACTATCAGGTGTGTGAGTTTTCTACCTGATCGAACTATCACTAAATATTCATCGAAACACATCCAAACTATCAGTTGCTCACATTTCCTACGTGATATTTCAGATGGGAAAACTGAGCAATTGATAGTTGGGGTATGTTTAGATAAACATTTGGTGATAGTTCAGGTGGAAAAAAGTAAACACCTGATAGTTCGGATAGAAAACTCAAAAAACCTGAATACTTTAGTTATGTATTTGACCCTTCACTCTTTAAATTTGAAAATTATTAATTTTTTGCTTCTCATTTTATCTTTATTGAGAAGCTTCTATAGCAACACAAACGTTGTTGCATGTTTTAAGTATTTAACTGCATGATTTGCCCTTCAAATGAGTTGGTCTTTAATTATTGTCCTTACCAAATCAAACTTATGCCTGCATAAGCTCTTTAAGGGAGCGGGACATAACTTCTGAAATATTATGATGTGAAAATATAAACTTATGCCCAATAAAAAATTATTTGCCTCAAGGGACAAAAGTTAAAAGCCAAAACAAAATAAGAGTAGAAGTGCAAATAACCCATGTTTAAGGCCATATTATGTCTCAAAAGTTTTATAATTACACAAATGTTATGAAGGTTTATGATTATAAATTTCAAAATTTTAACTTTTAAAATTTTTCTTATATCAATTCAAATCATGTCACGTAAATTGAAATTGATGAAGTAATAATTTGAGAAATAAGTTATAACCTACTATAGCCTCTTCTTCTTTTTTTGATGATTTTTAATAACCTGAATACGTGTTTCTATTGACAGGTACATAGTGACTACAGTGGTTATTTCTCTGAACTTGGTTGCTCTAATTGCCCTATCAGGTAAACACTATCTAGGTTTTTTTTTCTTATAAGACCAATCCATATTTGGTTTACTAGAAAGTTGAGTTAGAATTAATCTTTAATTACAGTTTCATATAGTTATTAGAATTATGATTAATTACAGTTTCATATAGTTATTAGAATTATCTTCTAAATCAAATAAACTGTCTAACACTGTTAAATTTTTCTAATTGCAGCATTTGGGATACTCAAATTTAGAAGAACCCTTAACTTGTAAGTCCAAGTAAATTTTCAGATAATAAATGGGTCATTTCCACTTTTTGTTCCTATTTTATCCCTTTTTCGTGGGGCATAAGTTTATATTTTTACATCATAATATTTCTATAAGTTATGTCCAACGCCATTAAAAATTGACACCCCGTTGCTAGGCATAAATTCGATTTCAACAGGCAAAAATTAAGACTAGCCCGTTTGAAGAACAAATCGTGCAATTAATTCAATTAAATTGGTCTAAGCTTCTAATACATTTTTTTGATTAAATGCAGGCTCATTGCATTATGTTGGATCTTTACAGCTCTGTGTTGGTTTCTTTTTGGGATTTATTACTTCTTAGACAAGTATGAAAACTATTCCCCACTGCTTTCTTTCGTATCAATTTATATAATATAGTTTGAATTCTCGAGAGTCAAATAAAAAAAAATTTTAATCACAATTTATTTTTATGTCCTTTTAAATATTTTAAACTATTCATTCTTGTGACTTGTGTTACTTTTAAATTACGTATATAAATTACCTTACAAGAATCTCAAAAGTAGTATGTTAGAATTTACGGTCAAAATAAAACTGTTCGACTCTCGAAATTCGAAGATTCATTTCGTTTCAAAACTTTATAATATACTTTGGATTTTAATAATAAAAGTGAAAATATATAATATTTGCAGCTTTGCTGGAGATACATGCACTGCACTTGAAAGTTTCCAATCAGATCCCTACAATAGCAGTTTGAGTTCAATTCTACCCTGTGATGAATTAGTCTCAGCTGAATCAGTCCTTCATGATGTCAGTCAAGGGGTACATCGAATAGTCAACGAGGTAAACTTGAAAATTTAAATTCATAGTATTTCCAATACTTCTTCCATTTTAATTAGTTTGTCTGATTTTTACTTGACACGAAGTTTTGAGATAAACTCTAAGTAAGATCTTGAAAACTGCAGGTGAATCAGAGGTTATCAACAGAATATGGAAATGTTGCACAACTCTGTAATCCTTTCTCCGGTCCACCGGAATATAACTATGATCCAGGGAACTGTTCATCTACTACAATTCGCGTAGGAGACCTTCCTCGGGTAAGTGCAAAGGCCTATTATTTCTACAAGTTTGCACATAATCGGGAATTAAATTCATGTATGATTACTGTTATAGAGAAGTAAAAGTTCAGTTACCTTAACGGTGACAAAAAATAGTTTTTTTTAACTTGACTGTTACAGTGGATAAAGTTGAACGACCACAACATCAAGAGTGAGTGAGTTTTTTCATGACCATTTTATCTGAATTCCTTCTTTTTGTTTGATGAAGATATTCAAGATGTTAACTTGCACTGATCCAAACTGCAAGGGAGGAGTGATGATCTCCCCTAGAGATTTCAACACAGTGGAGGCATACACAACCGCGGTCCAGAAAATCCTCGACGTGTACCCTGGAATGGAGAATTTAACTCAATGTAACACAGTGTTTGATGCATTCGACTATATCATTGACAAACATTGCAGACCATTGAAGAAAAGCGCGCATTTGGTATGGGGAGGACTTGTTTTCCTCTCAGTAGTAATGGTAGCGTTAGTCCTCGTGTGGTGTTTCCAGGCACGACACGAGGAGAAACACAACAACTTAGATAGTTCTGTCAAGCCTCATTCTGCAGAAACAGATATGCTGGAATTAGGCACAGAGAAAGAAGCCAACACTGGCTCAAATTCTCATGTTCCAGTCATGTAAATAATAGGAAAGATCATATGCATTTTAGAAGAATATATTATGATAGATCATATAGCAAACTCTGGAGAAGAAGCAAGATTCAACGCTCTCCCAGACAACAGAGCCCTGCATCATGGTCGTGATGAGGTTAGAGAACATTCAACACAAAGCGGCCTTTCATTCTTTTATTTTGTGGTGGCGCATTCACTGCATCTTCATCTCAGGGGACCAAAAAATGCTTTTTTTTTTTTTTTCTACAAGATAAGACTGCGTACAATAGATCCTTGTGGTTTGACCCTTTTCCAGACCCCACACATAACGGGAGCTTTAGTGAATCGGGCTGCCCTTTTGGCTGTTATAGGACTATATATTTCTTTAGTTCTGTTTATTGTTTTACCCAAAGATAAGAGTAATGCATAGAAAATTCTTGTTTCTTCAGAAAGTTAAAGAAGCCAGCAATGGGGATGAACCCCTCAGTGGCATGTATGAAATTCATAAAATAAAGAAAAAGTAATCATTTTTATTCAATCTTTTCCCTCAGCTACTGGTGCTATGCTTGGTAAATTTCATATATTGGTGGTCATTTTGCCTGTTTACGCTATGATTCAGTGTATAGAATTTTAACTTATACACGAAAGATTAAATCATCAGTTCTTATAAATATAAAGTTTATGTTCACACTCTAAGATGTAAATTGGATAAGTCATGATTGCAGCATAAAATTAAATATAAATTATCTTGATTATGAGAACGGTATAAATTTTGACCTTTTGTACTAATTTATTTTATATATCTTGAACAGGATCAAGTAGATATAGATATTTCAGACTAATTTAAAAGAAATATATTCTCTAAACTATTTATTTATTTAGTAGATGTTTATTTAAGTATACTTATTTATATTCAATCTTGATATAACTATTATAAGTTGTACATATTTGGTATGCATGGAAACGTCCTAATCTTAGAATCACATTCTATTAACTAGATTATTTTAGATTGAAGGGGTCAAAATCACCACCTAAAAATATCCAGGTTTTTTGAATTACCTATTCGAACTATCAAGTGTTTACTTTTCCTACCTGAATTATCATCAAATGTTTATCTAAACACACCTTAATTATCAATTGCTCACTTTTCCTACATGAAGTATCACCATCGTTCCGATAGGAAAAGGAAACAACTGATTGTTGAGGTGTGTTTCGATAAACATTTAGTAATAGTTCAGATAGAAAACTCTCACACACCTAATAGTTCATATATAAAACTCAAAAAAATATGGTACTTTAGACGCGTTTTTCATGTTCACTCTTTAATAAAACCAATACCACCAATAATAGCAACAACCACAACAATAAATCAAACTAAGAGATTTGTTATACTGTAGTCAACTTTTGTTATGTTAAATTGTCAGAAAATATCATGTTGAAAAACGACAGACCTCCAAAAATGTATAATAAACTTGTTAAACTTGAGGGAACAAGTTTTTTTTGGATGGGTTGTGGTGGTAGTTTGAGGCTGGGGGAATGTTCTGATCACTATAAATTTGCACCACCAAAGGAAAATATAAAATTTATTTCCCTATTGCAGATTGTCTGTTGATATCAAACATCACCAAGGTACATAATCAAGAAACAGTATCCAGCCATACTTTAGTTCCCTTCATCCTACAAGAGAAGACAGAAGAGCTATAAGATCATTAAGTATAGCAATCTAAGCAAAACTCAGAAAAGTTTAAAGCAGTTATCTAAGTACACGTGCGGTAAAGGACAAGCTCAAATCAAAGAGCAAATAACAATCACATCTGATGCTCTCATCCAGAAATCAATACTTCATATTGTATATGGAAAAAAGAAGAGGAACTTGGGTCTAACTCGAGCCCAAAGGCTAACTAATGAAATGAGGATTGCCCAAGACATGAGATAACAGCTTATTCCATCCTCGAGGCTCAAGCAATGTGGAACATTTTAACAATTTATAACATTCTTCCTTTTCTTTTTGGTTGTGAAAAGGTGATATGGTGCTTTCAGCAGCAAAATCAATCAACCAAGCCTCAGTCCCCAATTAGTGCCTTCAGGCACAAACCCGAAAAATGGAGCATTGAAAGTATCCTAACTACAATGATGACCAAACTGTTCCAAGTGTGATGCTTTGAAAACAAAAGAGTCGCATACATCTAAGAAAGAAGCTATGCTAATAGCATCCCTGTGTGTGATCTTTTTTGACATTGTCCCTCCTCTGACCATGGGTACAAATGAGTTAGCAATACAGTAACAACCAGAACTAGAATTGCACTGTTAACTGTAACAGCAAAAGTACTTCAAGTACGAGAAACACTGGTGAAACAAAAAAAGACATTGTGAATAGTTGAATATGTGAAATCGGTGGGTGCAATAAAAGAGAAAATGACCTAGTGAAGTGCCACAGAGCAGCTTTGATTTTTTTTTCACATCACATTTTGCCCCTTACTCTACTCCTTAGAAAGTAAAAAACACCTCAGTTTTACAAATGGCTGCATTCATTAGTTTCCATGAAACAAGTAAAAGAAAAGGGAAGGCGCAGACAGCGAATTCTTCTGGTCCATTTGACGAAATATTGTTCATCTAGTCAGTGACTCAGCACACATTTTTTTAACAGGAAAAAGCAAACATTGGTCGCTCAACACACTTTCACCTGCTTAATGGAGGAAATACAGTCCCCAGCAACAACACGTCTTAACAAATTTGCTTTCCCCACATCAAAAAAAAATCTGCCATTAGTGCATGGTTGGAAGCAATACATTCAAAAAAGAACAGTTATAGAGCTAGCATGCTAGAGAAAGAAAGACACAGAAACCTCAAAACAATTTTTGAGGGAAAACATCTAATTCCAACTTAGTTGGGCAACAAGGGTTGGAGAAGGAATCCAGACGCTAAGTGCAGAATGGTAATGGTGGTTATGTTGATGGACCACGTGGGCACATAGGCGAGGACAGACTGATTTCAAATTTGAATTGAGTAAATGGGTCAGTTTTTACAGAAACTTGTCATAATTTGGATAAATTAGAAACCAGGGCTGGAGCAGAACAGCTTAGAGGACAAGCCAAGACTCTTCATCAAAAGAGCTCTGAAGTCCACAACACCGTTAACAGATGGGATAAGTGGATTATTTATGAGCATGCCAAATAAATCGCATGGGCCAGAAAGCTGTACAGTTTGTGACACTCCTAGAACTTATGCTTTATCAAATTCATACATGTGTGGAGAGTAAGGTCCAGGGTATAGAAAGGCTGGATGGATCATGAATTTGCCCGAACTTGAAGTAGCTGTTGTCACTTCAAAAGGCAAAATCTCTCCATAAATGGAGACAATCAATGGAGGTCAAAGCCATGAATGAAGGAAGAGAGAGAATGCAGAATCAGCCAAGGAGAGTCCACACAATCAAGTACCTCCTCCCCAGGGTCTAGAAACTTAAAGTAGCTGCTCCCTCTTCAAGAGACAGGATCTCTGTCCATAAATGACACCAGTTAATGGATGTAGAAGCCAATGATTAAGGGAGAGAGAGAATCAAGTACCCCCCCCCCCCCCCCTCCTTTCTCCCAGGTTCTAGAAAGGCTTAACAGATCACAGATCTAGCTGAACTTGAAGTAGCTGATGTTGCTTCATCCATGAATGACAACAGTCAATGCAGGTCGAAGCATTGGATAGAGGAAGAGAGAGAATGCAAATCAGCCAAGGATATAGGAAATGGAGAATGTAGAATCAGCCAAGGATAGAGGAAGAGAGAGAATGTGAAATTAAGAACCTCCTCCTCCAGGGTCTAGAAAGGCTGGATTATGAATCTGGATGAACTTGAAGTGAGTTCGAAAGTTCTGAAGAGGAAGCTTGAGCTTTAACCATGAGAAAACAAAGTAAACGAGAAAAAAGACTCTAGTGTAGGAACATATGCAGGGAGCTCAAAACAGAAGGGTCAAAGAGTTCAAAGAATTAAAATTCAGGACTTCTTATGGGGAAAGCTCCCGAAGAAGCAAGGAAAAGAATAGTTTGAATTGCCAACGACTACTACTACTACTATTATTCTTCACTTCCAAACAAGTTGCTTGAAGCTGTAAAATGAAAGTAAAAACCATTAGATGGAAAATAAGAAGTTTGACGGACAGGGAGAACGTAGAGTGCTGAAAGTTCTCAGTGAGTAATGGAACACTGATTTTATTTCTTCAAGAGACCAAATTGAATTATGGATTGCTGAATTAGCTAAAAGTATTTGCAGAAACATGTCGTGGAGTGGGTAGAGGTTGAGTTCAAGTAGCAAAGGTGAAATAGTAATATTATGGGACATCAGACAAAGAGAAGAAAGAAGAACTCGTTCCAATCTTACTATTTTTATGGGTCTCAACCAATTTCATCAGGTTTTTCACGTGAGTTTACAGGCCAAACAACATTCGGGATAGAAAAGAATGATGGTTTTGGTTGTGCAGCAAGGAAATGGCCTAGCCGTCAAAAAGTTGGATAACAACCATGGGAACCATGGCGAATCCCAATGGAGCAACAACAGGTGAATTATTACTGACATTTGCCCACACATTGGTGGATAAAGTTATTCGGCGCTTGTACTAGTGAGAGATCCCAAGTATTTGGTGAATTAGCCGAGGTAAGTTCAAGTTGGAATGACACTGTTTAGAAAAAATGAGATAAATAAATAAATAAGCAAATAGTTATAATGGTTTAAATTAGAAGCAATCAAGGGGATTGTAGATATCACAGGGGTAATTGGGAAGTCCTATCCATGATCTAGAACCCTTATGGTTTAGCCGCTTAAAAGTAGTCTATAAGCATCAAGTGCTGAAAACACTTTCAGATGTAGAAACTGATTCTATAAATATAGTTACGTGCTTGGATAGAACTTAGAAGTGTCGAACTATTATAAGCATTTGGTAAAAAAGTGCAGATAAGCACTCTTGCTAGCTAAAATGACTGAACTGTCTCTACAACTATTTACAAAAAATATAAATATAAATGACACAAATGGATTGTAGAGAGAGTTGGGAGTGTTTTTTTTTTTTGGGAAAGGTATTTTGGATGTTATAAAAGGCATTAGGGATAAAATATTAAAAGGATTAGTCAAACCAAAAGTGCTTATTTGTTTTTATTCTGCTTTGGTCTTTTGGGCCGGATATTGTGTTTTTGTTTTCAATAAATGGCCCATGCGGGTCTCTATTTTTTTTTAAAGAAAAAAAGTGCCTGTATACTGAAACGTCATATATTGGATGCTCAACTTATAGGTGTTGGTTAATTTTGGTTTGTAAGTATTTTGTTTATTAGCACTTGTGGTATTTGCCAAACGTGTAGATATGCCAAAAAATGCTTATAAGTTGTTCAAACCAACTTATAAACTTACCCAAACACTCTCCTGATTCAATGAGTGACTTTTTCACTTACATTACATACATCAAAGTGATAGATCCACCATTAATTGGAGATAAATTTACTTGGTCTAGAGGATGTGACAAACCTGATTCTTAAATAATTGGATTTTTTACCATAAGTGGAGTTTACAATTTCTGAATTCAAAGAGTATCCTCTAATTCTTCTCTTCAATTTATCAATTTAACAGTTTGATAGCTAAAATTTGGATTTAATGGACTTGGATTTTAATTCAAGGGGTGGAATGTTTGATCTTGAATTACAATCTTGAGCTTGGTGAAAGACTATGAAAGTTTGGTCTTGAATTTTTAATGTCGTCGCGAACACTTCAATGATCACCACAAACAATGATTTTGAATTAATTGGCACAAACAGATGATTTGAGTTGATACACCTTCAATCTTAAATTTGTACTTCATTCTTGAGATGAAATGAGGATATCTGATCTTGCATTTGAATTTGATTGCTTAAGTGCTTGTTCTTACAACTCTTGTAACTCCTTGATACTTTTGGTCCCCTTTTTGGCTTACGGTGTTACCATATATATAGTTGTTAAAAAAAAAGGAGTTGCGGTGAGGACAAACACCTCTGCTTTGACCTGATTGATTGACTTTAGTCATCAACCAATCAGGTTAAAGCAATGACAAGGTCATATTTGCTTGGTGAACATGTCATCACTATACTTGGTATGTTCTTATTGGTGGGGACAAACTCCATTGCTTTCATTTGATTGGTTGACTCGAGTCACCGACCGATTAGATTAAAGCAATGACAAAATCATATTTGTCTGTTCAGAACATGTTACTTGTACACTTGACATGTTCTTATTGGCACATCGGAACATGTTACTTGTACACTTGGCGCGATCTCATTGGATCCTTCATATATCTTGGCACGTAATGTCACTTGGCATAGGATACAAATTTGAGACTCTAGGATAAAATGACATCCGGTGGACCTTGAACAAATAAAGTGAGTTCATCATTTACAACCCAACTAGACGGATATGTATATATATACATATGGCACGACCTCATTGACTCCTTTTTTATCTTGACACGCCATGTCACTTGGCACATAACACAAATTTGAGACTCTAGGATAAGATGACATCCAATGGACCTTGAACAAATAAAGTGGGTTCATCATTTGCAACCCAACTAGACAAACATGTGTATATAGAGAGAGTGTGTGTTATATATACCTACTATATGCTCCTTGTACAATGGAGAGCAAAAAAATAAATAAAATTGTTGAATGCTTCACTTCAAATTATAGTTTGTACAAGGGCAGATTATAGTCAATTGTGGTGAATTTAAGGTTTTTGTCGAAAGGTCAGCGGAGTCTGTGACCTATGTGGTTTTCAAGCAGAGTGAACGGGTAGAATCTAAC
Source organism: Datura wrightii (assembly GCA_035772735.1). NCBI lineage: Eukaryota > Viridiplantae > Streptophyta > Magnoliopsida > Solanales > Solanaceae > Datura > Datura wrightii. The sequence goes on along the minus strand of JASDFA010000006.1, from coordinate 150,986,868 downwards.
CCAATCCGTTATTTTGCTTCGAGGGATCTGGGTCTGTATAGATTTAAGACAGGGAAGGAGGGAGAAAATCGAGAGAGAGAACTAGAATTGGGGTTAGTTATTGAGAAGAGAAGAAAAAAATACACATTTTACCAATGTTTGGTCAATGTATTTTAAGTATTTAAGTGAACTAATAAACGGCATGGTGTTAACTTACTACAACCATGTATTTTTACAATAGCCATGTAGCAGCTCTCACATGGTCATCAGACGTATCAGTTGTGAAGTCCACGAGGTTTACACTTTAATCTCTTAAAAGCTCAAAACAATTAGAAATTTTAAAGTTTAACTCCCAAAAGCTTTAACCATGTGACCAAGTGGTATATTGCTTCTTCGGTATCTAGTGAAATGCTTCATGAATAGCTCCACCTTTTTGAGTTCTTACAGAACTTAGGCCACCTCCATAGTTAGCTCAATGCTTATAGGACATCAAATACAATCTGATATCATCTAAGAGATATGATGGCTAAATTTGTGTAAATACTAGCCTTTAGAGGGATTTTATTTCACATGAAAACTGCATCAGCAGTCCAACTACATATCTGTAAGCTTTCACATTTTTTTCTTTTGGTTGCAGTATTGTCCATCAATTTTGCACCTCTGTGATAGAAAATCTATATCTTAGCGTAGTAGATGTATCCAAATCACAAACCGTTTTGATTAAAAACAAACTTCAAGCGCTATGAAATATATAAAAACAGAGTTAGATTTCTTCATCATCGTCCCAGGTATGTTTTTGAAGTTAAGTCTGATTCTTCCACCTTCAGCTTTTCAATTTTAAATGCTTCAACCAAACAATTGTATCTTAACATAGTTACATCCGAATCACAAACCATTTTGCTCCACAGAAAATAGACTTCAAAAGATATAATATATCAAAAAGACGTGAAAACTGCATAAAAGAGGACCAGTATCCAAACATATTGGGATGTCCAAAAATTGAAAGATCGATATAAATTAGGACCAATGGACTAATATATTGCTTTGCTGACTATATTTATTGCTTAGTAAAACCTTTATCAAGAAGCAGTGATGGATGCTAAGGCATTGAAGAGCCACTTAAGTGAAGTGAAGTGAAGCACCCAACATGCGCCAGGCCTAGGTTCAGAGCTTAAGCACGCCTCAAGCTAGCCTTTAACAACATTATTCATCATTATTAATATCTGTGGTAAATCAGGTAAGTCACTTACAACATGTTAGGTGTCTTTAATAACTAAGTTCTGAAAAACAAATATCGCAAAAGTCATGTATTCGCGATATCAACATGCGATTTGGGCTAGTAACCTGCTCCTTTCTTCTTAGCTGCCTCTGGGGAAAATTTATGAAAATAGAAATACCAGAGAATTGCTTGCTAGATGAAAAGTGCAACACCAATTAAAAGGAGGCCTAACCATCCTAATCAGATGCGTCCTTAGAAGCATTCTCACTTAGTTTCTCACCGACAGTAAGAATCTAGCCTCCATTTAGAAGAGCCTGACAAGAATAGTAGCAGCATCTGGAATGAGGAACAGAGACAGCACTGATATATCAAAGTTATGTATGGGAATAAGGTGAGAGGTCATCCCTCAAAAGGGTAAGCTAGGCAGAACTATTTAGAAGTTCTTAAACAAATTTGAATGGGATAATCGCTGTGGATGCAAGCACGTTCAGAAGGCGAACTTCATATTTATTTTTTTAAACGGTGGTATTCTCGTCGAGGTCCTAGACCCTTAAGACACACGTAACATTTCAATTGCATCAAGAAAGTAGAAACTGAAGTGTTAGATGTGTCTAAAGTTCTAGGACCTCAACCACAGGAATCCTGGTGATGGAATGAGAAGATACAAAGAGTGATTAAAGCTAAAGAGAGTGTTATAGGAAATTGCCAAAAGCAGAGGATAGAGAAGCTTTTCAAGAATACAAGAGAGCTAAGAGGGAAGCTAAGAAGGCTATTAGTAAGCTCGAGAGGAAGCTCTAGATGGCTTGTATCACAACCTAGGGACACGAGAAGGGGAGAAAGAAATGTTTAAACTAGCACAACTAAGAGAGAAGAAGGGTAAAGATTTAAACTGATTGAAGTGTATTAAGGACGATTCTCAACAAGTTTGAGAGGTGATAACAAGATCAAGGAGAGATGGAGAGACTATCTTGATCAATTGTTCAACTCGAACCAAGAGAATAACATCTTAGATCTCCACACCTTTGTGAATGATAGAAACTTTAGCTACACTCATACAACTAGGCTGACAGAGAAAGGATGCCATAAAAAATATGAGAATTAGAAAAGCCGTGGTCTTGATACTATCCCTATAGAAGTTCGAAGTGTCTTGGAGAGTTCGGAGAATGGTTCACCAAGCTATTCAATGCTATACTAAGAAGTGGTACGATGCCTAATGAATGGAGGAAGAATACCTTGATTCTGATTTATAAGAACAAACGAGATATTCAAAGTTGTGCGAGCTATCAGGCATAAACTCATGAGTCATGCAATGGAACTCTGAGAAAGAGTGATAGAACCGAGACTTAAGAACACGACATGAGTGAAAGAGAACCAGTTTGGATTTATCTCTGGTGGATTTGCAACGAAGACCATATTCTTGCTAAAAAGATTGATGAAAATCTATTGTGAAAAGAAGAAAAATCTACACATGGTGTTTATTAATCTAGAGAAAGCATATGATAGAACACCACACAAGGTCCTCTGATGGGTGATGAAGAAGAAAGGAATCCATATTAAGAAAAATATCATAAAGGACATGTATGAAAGAGTCATCACGAGCATGAAAACAATAGTAGGTGATACAAAGTTCCACATAACAGCAGATTTACCCCAAGGGACCGACACCCAGCCCTTACTTGTTTACCCTAGTTATGTCCGAGCTAACTAACAATACAAGATAAGGTCTCATGGTGTATGACATTTCCTGATGATATTGAGTTAATTAACGAAACTAGTGAGGGTGTCAATTAAAAACTTGATCTATGGAGGAACACTTCAGAGAGTAAGGGTTTTAGGATAAGTGAAAATACGATTGAATACATTTTTTTTTAAGTTTTAATCAACCTCTCACAAGTGGGGTTTGGGGAGGACAGTTTTTGCATAGACGTTAACCTACTTTGTTAAAGTAGAGAGATTGTTTTCGTTAGACCCTCGGTTCACGTAAAGCATTTTAAAGCAGGTATCAAAAGGATATACATTAGTGAAGAAGTCATGATGGAAATAATAGAGAAAAGAACAGTAGCAATAACAAATAATACAATAGTCTCAGTAATGAAAACAATAGTTAATAAAAGAATAAGATAATAGGAGAGTAGTAATAAATTGATAATAAAAACTAGACAACGCTCGACTATCTACAAACCTTCTACTCTAATCCTCGAGCTCCATATTCTCCTATCTAAGGTCATATCCTCAGAAAGCTGCAGTCACCTCACCTCTCCCTAATACTTCTTTGGCCTACCTCTACCTCTCCTCATACCCCCCATATCTAACCTCTCACACCTCCTCACCGGTACATCTCCTCTTCACATGCCCGATCCATCTCAGTCTCTCCTCTCTCATCTTGTCTACCACAAAGGTCACTCCCACCTTGTGCCAAATATTTTTGTTCCTAATTTTATCTCTCCTAGTTTGCCCACACATCAATCTCAACATCCTCATAACCGCTATTTTCATCTTATGAATGTGCGGGTTTAATCAGCATGAGAAGAGAAAATTTGAGGTGAGACTGAATGGGATTGCAATGCCAAAATGCAAACAATGTAGGTATTTAAGCTCATTATTTCAAGAGAATGAATTGATAGGTGAAGATGTCGCTCATGGGATCAAAATCAGATAGTTGAAATTAAAAAGTGATATCGAGGTGCTATGTGATAAAAGAATGCCTACCAAAGTGAAAGATAAGTTTTATAGAGCAGCTATAAGACTGGCAATGTTATATGGTGTGCATGATGGGCTGCTAAAATCCAACATATTCACAAGATGAGTGTTGCAAAAACAAGGATGCTATGATGGATGAGTGGTTATACCAGATTACATAATATTAGAAATGACCACAATCGCTAGAAGGTACAAGCATTGAGGATAAAATGTGAGAAGGTTGCTTGAGATGATTTGGACATGTTCTATATCAACCTACAGATGCACTGGTCCATAGGTATGAAACTATGGTAAGTGAAGGTGTTAAAAAAGAACGGGGTAGACCTAAACTCACAGGGAAGGAGTTGTCTTGAAAGACCTATAAATATTTGGTATTGATGCAGAATTAACTAAAGATACAGCACAATGAAAGAAAAAGATCCATATAGGTGATAGTTACTATTTGAGGATAGGTTTTAGATTTGTTAGAGAACTTCTAATATTATTATTATTTTTATTATTATTATTTAGTTATTTAGTTATTTTGAAATAATAGTATTATTATTATTCATATATATTTAACTTACTTTTTCACCTTTATGTATTTAGTATGATGATGAAGTGGGATTCATATAGTCGACTGACCCAACTTGTTTGGGACTGAGGCATAGTTGTTGTTGTTGGTATTTTGACCAACTTGCACGTACCTTGACTAAAGGCAGAAAGCTCTTGAGAAAGCCAACATTGGAAAATCCAAATTCTAGCAAGAGGTCAGACCACAATCTCCAGATTTCTCAAGGTGTGAGTATGATGATATTAGAAAGATGCATTCGGTATATACATGCATTCAAGTTCAATGTTTTGGTCAATATTTGGTGTGCACAAAATGCCAATGTCCTTCTCAAGAAGATCAATTCCCTTCTTATGGTATTTTTATTTTGCAGAGCATTCTTTTTGCCCGTCTTTTGCTCTTTGACTGGAACTAAACGAATCTTAATTCAAGTGGAATGTGCTTATCCAATAAACAACCTCATAGTCGAACAGTACTTAATCATAAAGTGACCAGCTTAACTGCCAAATCAGAAAAGTAAACAGAACAAAAGATGCCCTTAAGGCCTTAACTACTGAAGCAAAATTCAGGTGAAACAAATTGCAAAAAATCTTGCTTCGGAATCATACCCATGCTTCTTTCGAGAAAGTATAGCTATTCTTCAATTAATTAGCAACTATTTCCATGATTGAAAGAGAATTCCCCAATATAATGCACTCTTATTTATATTAAGCAGAAAATACCTGCTGAGTATTGGGACTATCATGAAACGCTGATTCAAGATTGGAAACCCTGGTCTCCAAGACGCCAAATTTCTCCTTCAACTACACTCCCAACATTAAAAAAATTTTAAGAAAAACGTAAATCGACATTTCTGTTTTCCAAGAAACAATAATAATGAAGGTCTTTTAGTCAGAAGGAAATACTTGGGAAGAAAGAGAGAGTCGATCAGCCCATAGATCTTTGAATATGAAGTGCGTCATTGTAGCTGAAGCTGAAGTGAAACCTAATGTGAACCATAGCAACCTCGTTCGCATCATCTTCTCCTTCCTCTTTCTTCGATTCTCTACAATTGTTGCGAGAAAATAAAGAGCACAGGAGCTTCATAAGCTTTATGGATTTTGATACTTGGCCGCCATAAATAACATAGAGTTCTCTTAAGCACCTTAAAGTTTATAAAACATAGAATTAGCCCTTTCAGTTTAGTAGCTTTGATTTTATTTTTTTTTGTTAGAGCTAGTAAACGTTAAGGGAGAAAAGTCATCACATAGAAGATCTAGAAAAGGAAAATATATCGATCGAAATATGGGTTTGGCATTTGGACGTATCAAAGGTGACGTATGGCAATTAGAGTATAATCAGATTCAGCTCAGCAAAAATGGCGGAGAGCACAAAGTTATGGTGGGGATTAGTATCAATCCAATCAAGATTAGGATTTAAAAGTGATGGTGCTAGTCAACTTAAGCTCTAGAATAACGTAATTGGACGCGATACGTGATAGGTCAGGATAAGCTTCTCCAATGACCATTTTCGAAGATCCCGAAATTCGCTCCAGCAGATTCTTAACCACATACGTAACGATTCAGTCGTGCAAATAATGGTCATTATGAGGGGTGTGTAACACGAAAAACGTTACTTAAGGTTAGACTATAAATTCACTTTTTCCCCTCACTTTATAACTCATCTAATTTTCATCACTCTTACTATACTATGCTCACTGTTGTAACCCAAGCACTCAAGTTTTTCCTCTCCCGATGACATTATTTGACAAGTTCGACGTAGATAATTCAATAAGATTCACTCAGTCTCTTTTACTTGTTGTTTTATAATTTGTTATCTTCATTCGTTACTTTGATTATTATAATTCATCAAGAATATAATATAATCTGCGTGCCCTTGAACTTCAAATACAAGTTTAATTGTTATTTTGAATCACTCATCTCAGGACAAATAGTTTGGCGTCTACCATGATGACAATGCAATTGTGGTATTATTTTGGCGTGTTATTAACACTTTCCTAACTTGCTTTACTTTGTTTTGCAAGAAATTTTATTATCATGTCTCAAGGTCCACAATACAACCAACTGAATGGGAATCAACATGATGATGTGTGCTTAAAAATTGTCATGCCCAACCTTGGGGACGTGGTCGGCACCTGGTGCCTATTGGCCTGAGCGAACCACGTGAAGCCACATATCCTATTTGTGTCGCATGTGGGCCGACAAGGCCACGCCAAACAAACCAATTGTGCGAGCTGACCAGGCCATGCTAAGAAACAATAATACGCTATAACAAGTAAATAGAAGACCCAATTATACATATATATATATATATATATATATACAAGTTAAAACAACCATCATAAGTCGACAAGGTTATCACACAACAAGTCTAATACAACAACAGCTAGACAATACAATGATGGTCTATAAACCTCTAAAGCAATACAATATTGATGCAGGACAAGGCTCCAGCCTATCCATAATTGTACAAAACAAAAGCCAAAACTCAACCATACTCGGTAGCTCTGGAAATAATGAAGCTTACCATCAACGCTAGAAGTCAGCACCAACCTACTGAGAAGGTCTGTCTAGAAAGCTACTTGAACCTGCAGGCATGAATGCAATGCCACTGTGATAAGAATGTCAATATGAAAGAGATACTCGTTTGTAAGGCATGAATAACAGTGAGTAGGAAAGCAATAGATAATATAATGAGTGTAGTATCGTAATCGTATAAGAAAACCACTGGCAGTACTTTAATTGATCGCCTGACTTGCTAAGAAACTGATTGCTATGGTCCTACAAGCTCTATACCTGGTCATTGTCACGTATATGAACATGTTGTGCTATAACTATCATCTCATAGCTATGTATATTGTGAAATGCATATCTTACCCAGTGCGCCTGTGTGAAAAGGGGCCAACGTACTCATCCAGTGAGAAGGATCTCAATAGATCATAATACCTCATTGGGCTCAACCGGAGTAACCATATCCCACAACCTATGTGGCCTCCTCGTACAGTGGTAAGAGAGAGAGCATACATACTGATATAGTACACACTCACTGGTGGTAAATGTAGGTGTAGTGCATGTGTCATGTTAACGTCTCCCTCTAATACCACTTGAAGGTCTACTGAACTTATCATACTCATAGACTCATTCTGGGAGTCATATTAGCACCTGATATAATGTCTAACAATGCAATACCTAATGTGAGGATGTATCATTACTAGCTACCTGCCAGCACTTATACATACTTACCATTTGACAACTAAAATTGAACAACATACGGTCTCTATACCTATTACGGGGTCAACCATGTCTCAAACATATCATAAATAGAATGGAGGGTTATAAGATGGAAAATAGCATCACCGTAGCCTAAGTTGGCTATAACCCTCAATACACATGTCATGTCATATATACTAACTCTAGAGACATTTAGATCATGTCATATGTACTAACTCTAGAGACATTTAGATCAACTTGACATACTCTTTCAAGATCATATAATCATACTCATAAAAAGGTTGAACAAGATGGGCAATGACCCGGAGTCATCAAATCATAAAAACAAGATAACACTTATCATTTATCATTCTTAAGGATCTCGAATTGTCATATAACTAACGGAATATAGAATCACCTTGTATAGTAGAAAACTGTTTCTACTATCTTTGATACTTAGTCTTACTGATAAGGAATCATTTTGATATGTCGTATGCATACTCGTTAAGCAATTCTTATCATAAGCTCTATAAAGAGTAGTTCATAATGGAGAATTAATTTGTAATTGGTTTATGCCTATCATTCGGGCTTCAAGAATATCATATCGATACATAAATGAACGTAGATGCGATGCAAAGATGAAAGAAAGGCCTTAGCATACCTTTCAGCTAATTCTTGATATACTCTCGTAGTAGAATGCTCAAAAACTCGTCAAACCAATTTCATTTAAAAAAATTTCGTATAGTTGCAAAAACGGATTTTGTACCATTATTTGATAATTTTGTCCAATTTCGATCAATACCAACATTCCTAAATCTACAGTAGCTATAGCTCGAATCATTCACCAACAATTTCAACAACAGAATATACATCTCAAGGAGGGATGATCTTCTGAGGAATCACAATTGAAGGTGTGCTCCACGCCACTGCTTTCAACTTCCATACGTGTCTCAAAAGAGTGGCATATATATACATTTCCTGAACCCTTCTCCATATCCAAATCCCAGAACTTCCATAACAATATTACAGCAACAATTCAACAAGAAAACAGTTCACTACGATCAATAACACAACAACTTGAAATCACAGCTTCCTAGTACAGTCTCGTGGGTCCCAACGATGCCTTATTATGTTATTTCCATCATAATCTGAGGCTAAAAAGAAGAAGAAACTTACCTTGATATTATTTAACCTTATGACACTAACTCGAACCCACGACAACAAAATCACGAATCAAGTGTTAAACTACAAAACCAATGATATAAGAAATCATAATCCGTAACTTAATCAAAAAACTTGTGGGGAACCTCTTAGCTTATCAAAGCATTCTGGTGACTCATATGGAGCAAGTGATGATGGTCGTATCCAATAACGTCATTTTTGGAACACCGGCACCAGCACCGCCAAACAGTGCCACAACTATAGGAACACAAGAAATGTGATGACTAACTCTGGTATCGAAAGACAACTAGATGACGTAAGATTGAAGGTTCCGTAATTGAAATTGTCCAAGAATAGGTGGATCAATTCAAGGCAGAGTTTGTAAAACATATGAAAGAAATTCACTCTAGATGAATCTAGGCTCCACCGGTCATCAAAATGGCTGACCCCAAGAAATATTCAGAGCATATCATTTCTTCTTAATCCTAAAAATTTGTTTAAGATACGATATTAGCTTGTCTGGCCAAACTTCTCAAATCATCTTATTTTGAGAAGTATTTATTTCAAAAGTGCTTATCAAAAAAGTATTTTTGGTGAGAAACAGTTTGTGTTCGGCCGATAAATTTAAAAAATCCAAACTTTTTAAAAGTGCTTCTAAGTGTATTTTTTATAAAAGTGCTTTTCAGATAAGTACTTTTGGAGAGAAGCTACTTTTTTTAGCTTCTGAATTCTGAAAAACAGCTTTTGCTACTCTTTTAAAGCACTTATTTTCTCTCAAAAGCTTGGTCAAGTATCTCATTTTTTAAAAATAAATATTTTTTTACGAAAGATAAACACATTTAACCTTAGCGAAGCTTGGCCAAACAAACTAGAAGTTAATTTCTTTCAGGTGAATTTTCTAAGGGCATGATAAATAGAAAAAATTGAACATCATGCGAAGTAGATCATATTAGTTGCAAACGGTATCAAACATGGGGTGGGATGTTAGTTCTAAAACAAAATGACACATGTCATGCTACATGCCTTAAATTGACATGGCTAAGGTGTGTAAAATACAACTTATATTTTACTGTTCGGGAGATTAATGTGAATATCTAATAATTTAAGCATGAAACAATTAAAATCGATGTAATTTAGGAGAATTTTAAGATTTGTTTGAAAAGTTATTTAGTAATTAAATTTGAGTTTAATTGGGTGTAATTACACAGTTTGACACATTTTTTGGCAGGTAATTACATGGTTAGGAGAATTTGATGTAATTGGGGGGAGTAATTACACTCTCCAATTCCTAGGAGAGGGTTGAGATTTGCAGGTAATTACAAGATTATTTTTTAAATTTTTTTGTTTTTGTTTTTATTTTAATTTATTTTTTATTTTTATTATTTAAATTTATGTTTAATCTTTTTTATTTTTAAAATATTTTTTAATTTTACGTTATTTATCTTTTATTTCCTTTCTTCTCATTTCTCAATCCTACTTCTTGTGATTCCATGTAATTGCTCGTATTTTCTGTTTCTTGTTTTTTTTTTAAAAAATTTTGTTCATTAAACATAAACGCATCATTATTTTAGTTTCTAAATTAAAGTATAATTTCATTGTTGAATGAAGTTATAGAATTGTATTTTCCTTTTCTTTTAAATTATATTTACTTAAATTATATTGCAATTTATTTTAAGTCATGTTTGAATTTGACATAAGAGTATCATATTAACTTTATTTCTTAATTTTGAATTTATGTTATATTTTGGATTCTAATTTATTTGCTTTCATATTATCGACTTGTTATTTCATATTGCATGCTATTCATTTTTTAGTTAAAATTGATAGATTATTTTTTGTCAAATACTTAAATAATTTTATAACATTATTTTTATAATATTAATATTTTTTTCAAACATACATTTCATGATGTTCTTAATAAATATGACTTTTTAATTTTTATAATTGATTAAATTAGAATATTATTAATTTGAAAATATATATCACTTTTTTGTATAATATTAGTTAAATATATATATTTATTAATTAATATATTATTCAAAGACAATATGTAACTTAGATACCTAATTAATATCATTTATAAAGACACATATTTGTCAAACATTAACTTTTATTTTAAAAACTTAATCTAACTGTGTGTAAATACATTTGTGCAACCAAACAGTACGCTTGTAATTACACTATCATGACAAACAAATTTGTTACTGTAATTATTATACTGTGTAATTATTAGAATGTATAATTACTACCTTAATAATTACGTCAATTTTAATTATATAATATATAACTTTCCAAACAGACCCTTAATGTATTTTTCCATCAATATAATTAAACAATGAAACTGAAAGATGAAAATGGCAAATCGAACAAAGAATACCAGTTGAATTGGCTAAGCCAGCAAGTAACTTCGTTTGTAATTACTTTTTATTACTTTTACTAAAAAAAGAATTGGAATTAATTTTTAACTTCCTTGTTAGTCCGTAGCTAAATTATTTATACATTATTGAAAAATGTTAAAAAACCAATTAAAATAAATTGATGGACGTCCGCCCTTTTTTCATGTAAAAATACGCGAAAACTATAAAGAAAATTTATTTATTTTTTCAAAAAAAACATATGGAGTCCCTCGATTTTTAAATTTTTTTTTTATGAAAATCGATGGACATCTTCGATTTTTCAAGTGCAACATTATAGTTGAGGAGTATAAATTAAAAACAACGAAAGTATTTTATCAAAGATATTGTGCTGTCTAGTGATGGAATTATTTAATGTCATAGAAAATGTTTGAGTTCTATTCTAAGTTGCTATAATTTTTTTTTATATTTCTGAAAAAAATTCTTTTTTAAAAAATTATATTGGTTTTTAAATTAAGAAAATGGACAGAAATCCCTCGAATTTGATCGAGGCAGCCATCGGTTTCCTTAAACCGACCTAGTCAATACAACATTATCGAGTCCGTCGATTTTAGGAAAAAATTAAGGCTAGCTCTCGATTTTAATCTTTACTCAAATTTTTTTATAGCAATAAATAACAAAATTCATTTATAATTCATCGCTAATTCATCGCTAAATATAATTAGCAATGAATTTACTATATAACTATAAATTAATTTTGTCACTAATTTCAATTATTTTTTATCAGTAGTATTCTTTTTGCAGGCCATTTCTTTGACTTATCTTATTTTATCAAAGTTAGTCTGACAAAGAATCACAAACAAGCTACACTATTAATTTGTAAATATACAAGCAAAAGAGTTACAATATATCCATAAAAAATTTAAAAAATATATTATATATACAATGTAATTTATTATGGAGGAGGTTCGGTAAGAACCCTCACCCGTCTAAATTCCCCATGCATATACTAAGGATGTCTTTTTGCGGTTAATCAATTTTTGGTCTTTAATAATTCGATTTTCGGTTTAACTGATAAGAAATGCTTTAATTTTTTTGTCTTCATGTGTTTATATATATATATATCCTAAAAGGCTATAAAAATTACAAATATAAGCAAATTTAGTACGGTAGCAATTTCTTAAATAAAAATATAAGACTAATTCACAGTTCACTTCACACAAAAAATACCAGCTAATCAGTGTCACCAAGACAGTAAGACAACTTAAACTGTTCATCCTTCTAGCGCCTACTCCTTCAACTTCAAAGTTGAGGATGCATTGCAGATGATGTATCGTGCATGGTGCTGGTAGATAGAAAATTAGGAATATGAAATTAGGGTTTGTAAAATATTAAAGCAGCAAGCAGGTAAGCAGCTATAATCATGATTAGATTTAGGGGTATAAAATAGTAATTTTAATATAACCTTATTGGATTATCGGTTTAACCAAATTAAAATAAAAAATCAAACTGATAACCCAATAAAAATAATTATAAAACCATTTAAAAATCGTTAATCCAATAAACCAATACCAATAAATCAATAACATCTTCAACGGTTTGGTTTATTGGTTAAATCGATTTTTGTACAACTCTACTTGTAGTACTTCTTTTTCTTTTTCGAATATTTAGGGGCGTTGCAGCATTATATTATAGATCATCCAATTCGGTGAGTAAAATCATAAAGAATAAATCTTGCGTCTAATTTAATATAAAAAATTAACTCATGAAGGGAAGATTATTCGAGATCATCCATCACTTTTTCATCCTATGTGATATTCTTCAATATTGACCTCACGCCTAAAGCCGAACATCTGAAACGTGGACAATTTAATATGAGGGCCTAACGTCAGTAAACAATAAGAGAAAATTACATAAATACTTAAAAAGTTGCAACTAATTTCAGACAATTACATAAATAATTTATTACACCCTTTTAATATTTTTAACTATATCATGCACTACTTTTCATATTCCTAAAATATCTCTATGAAATGCATTAAAATGAGGGGGAAAAATCAAAATTAAGTAGGGAATCCAATTAAAATAAGAATCTTAATTAATAATTGAAGCTCATCCCATAAAACTTGGCTTCACATATTTATCCTTCAATTCTTTTCTCTCTCTTTTATGAAATAGAAAAAATTAACTCAATGTGATTTAAATTTAATTATATAGTATACAATATTTAAATAATATATGAATAATATATTCTGCTTCTTTAATATATCTAATATATGAATACAATAATATATGTTTAAATATAAATATATATAAATAACATATAATATTTTTTGTGTAATATACATAAGATCAACAATATTATATATAGGAAACTCCTTATTTTAGTCTTCTTTTCGTAGCAATATTTTTTGATTTTTGGCATAAAATCATATATATCTTGTTTATATATATAGAGTATATATGATCGATTATGTAAGTTAATAGATGTAGATTATGAAATATTTTACTCATTTACTGGTATTTATGTAATTTCCCGAATAATAATTGGGATAGGCTCTACTCTGATGTCATGTAAAAAGAAAAAAAGATTTTGAGCCTAACTCACCCCAAATGCTAGCTTATGAAGAGAAGATTGCCCAAAGTCATACAAGGATATCTTTCTTCCTTTTATTATCCAGTGTGAAACTCTTCGACATTGCCACCTCCTTTCTCTTCAACCAAACGTACATTTGAAATTTTTGTTTAGGAAAATTTTTGAAAAATAGTATTTTTGTTATAAATATATTTTCTTATTATAGTGAATGTCAACTGCAAAGTTCTTATTAAATTAATATCCCCGAATGACAGAGTCTACAATACGCATGAAGCATTATAGATCAATCGGTTTCTATTGTAATAATCTTTAAAAAAAGAATGGAGCAAATGATCATAATAAGGAGGCAATGTGCTTTTGAAGAGCCTACAGCATAACACTTCATGAAACCTAAAGTCTCAGGTACCTAAGAGAAACATTGAAAGTGATGAGATCTCAATGAGTTATGTCCAATTGCAATCCGATAAATAATATACCGTCGATGATATCTTTGATACAATATTGCGTGCAATATTGTAAAAGATTGTGAGGATATGAATTTTACGTGGATGTAGAAACAATTATCAAGTGAAATAATGCATCTTGATAAGCAGAAAACTTATCGAACCTGTAGCCCAGACACCGAAAGATGTCACACATTTAAATACTAATGAATGTTGTCACTTGACAAAATTATATAAAGTTACCGAAGGATTTAAAATGCCCGAAGCATTTACAAGTTTATGTAAACTTGTTTATATGGAGAAAATGAAGTAAAGTGGATGTGATTTAACCACCTTAGTGAATATTTATTGACAAAGAAAAAATAATGACTTTGCTTACCTTTGTGTTTTTATAACATAAGTATTTATTGTACTAGCTATTTATGGCGATGACATAAATCTCACTGGAACTCTAGCAAAACTTTTAAAGACAATTGATTATTTAAAGAAGGAATTTGAGATGATAGATTTTGGAAAAACAAGATTATGTCTTGATTTGCAAACTGAAAATTTGACAAACGGTATTTATGTCCATTAATTTGCTTATACGGAAAAGAATGAGAAAAACATTTGTCTTGAAGTACCATATCTTAGTATGATTGGTACACTAATATATCTTGCTAATACTACAAGGCCTGACATAGCATTTTCGGTTAATTTGTTAGCAAGTTCCGATTTTATTGGTTATGCCGATATAGGATATTGATCTGAACACACAAAGCTCGATCTAACAATCAGTCTATTGTGTGACTATTTCATCAAATTATTCTAAGATACTAGTTATTCATGAAGCAAGCCGAAAATATGTGACTAAGCTCAATGATATATCTCATTCGAGAAAAATATGGTTTAAAATATGACAAAATACCCACGATCTTATAGAATGGTAATGCAATATGCATAACGCAATTAAATGGAGGATTCATAAAAGGAGTTAGAACAAAACACATTTCGCCAAAACTTTTCTTCACACATGATCTCAAAAAGAATGGTGATATCAACGTGCAATAGATTCGTGCGAGTAATAATATGACTGATTTATTCACCAAGTCTCTACCAACTACAACTTTCATGAAGGTGGTGCACAAGATTGAGATGTGAAGATTCAAGTATTTGGATTGGTGTTCTTATCATGGGGAGTTAATATACATTGTACTCTTTTTCCATTGCAAGATTTTATCTCACTAATTTTTTCTTGTAAAATTTTTAATGAAGCAGTCAAAATATGCATCATTAAACGTATTTACTTTTTTTCCTTCACTAAAATTTTTTTCTAATAAATATTTTAAATAAAATATATTATCTATCAAATAGATATCCTCGCGACAAAACAATTAATTTCATTATGTATATTAAAGATCACCTAATTGATGGTTCCACTTAACTTGAGTCAAAAAGCTAATACTACAATTATACAATTTTAAAAGAAAAAGCTGCCAATGTTATTATACACAGTAAAAATAAAGTGCTTTTCCTTTAAGCATTGTCAAAATTGCAAAAGCAAAATCTTTATACCTTTAATATTAAGATCCTTTCTTCTTTTCCCACCAATTATTTCCTTGTAATGGAGCTAATATGATACACATCCTTTTTTCTGACAAGCGGATGCACCTAACATCACACGCCTTCTAAGTTCTAATTATTATTATACTTTTTGCTTCAAATTTCAACGCTCAGAAAAAACGTTAGGTGATTTTTTTTATTTGTAATGATTTTAATGAATAAAATTATCTGATATATGTTGCTAATGAGAAGTGACAGATATCTCATGAAATCAATTAAAATGTGTAAAAGCTAAGCCGAATACATAGTTATCAAAAAAAAATATTATACTTTATGATTCTATAGTTAATGAAACTAGCATGTAGCTATTTTGATTTCATCTCATTGTTATAGTCAGAAGTAGCAAAATTAGTACATGAAAATATAACATGTCCTAGTCATTTAATTTTAGACTGATTATTGATTCTTTGGTTTATTAGCTCAATTCATTTCAGTCCAACTAATTTCAGTCCATCAAAAGTTGCGCTAATATGAATTCAAATTGACTTACGAGAAATCTTGTCAAAATATTTTTTAATTCGATATGTAATATATAACTATAATAAAGAAAAAAAAATAGATTTATCAGGTACTAAAAAAATTATAATAGAAAAAATAAGATTATTATTTAATAAGAATTGAGCCAGTTCGATATGATCTGCATTTTAGTTCATTTCAGCCCAAGTGAACTGAGCGAGTCGGATATGATCTATATTTTAATCCATTTAAGCTCAAGTAACTTTTGAACTGATCAATAACCCATCTATTTATTAACTTAGCCCATTTTAACCCCTTTAAATTTAACCCAACTCATTTATTTGACGCATCTATTTATTGTTACTTTGAAATGATTATTTTTATAAAGACATGTACCCAGGTGGTACTTACCCGGATGCACATGGAATTTTGATATTAACCCCATCTTACATTGTATAAACATAAAATCATAACACAGGAGGAGGGCTTCACAACATTGAGAGACAAATTTAAAATTTATAAATTTTCAACGATATCAAATAAAAAAAGAAGAAGAGAAAATAGCATGGTGTTACAAGAAAATAGCATGATGTTTTTGTAAGAAAAGCAAATGGTGAAGTTATTTATAATGAAAGGGCTTTATATAAAAGTGATCAAGGGGAATCGGACCCGCGTTAAGAGAGGGCAACAAGCTTAGTAGGTTCCATTTCTACTGCAGGATCAACAGTCTGACTTTATTATTAGGTTCTTCGATAATAGCTTTTATATATTTAATAAATTTCTCAACGCAAATATTTTATTTGCGTAAAAGTTAATAAATTCTCGAAAATCCAATCTTTAATAGGTACAAGGAGATTCAGTTTCCTTATTTATAACCTTTTTGTTATTAATAGTGTCGTATCCGCTGATCTAACGATGATCTTCAACCGTCTTCAAAGGACCGGATTCTTTCACAACCCAATTCCTCCGGTATACATGATACTTTGATTCTTCCGTAGTCATTTGCCAATCATAAATACCATGAATTCTGTATTTAAAACATATGAAGAATCTAATTTTGATATAATGTTTTTCATATTTGACAATCATCAAAATTTCAATTCAACACAACAACTTCGCATAGTTCAACAAATAGATTTTGAATTGATTTTGTTGTTAATAACCAAGAAAAAAAAAATTCAAAACCTTTTTCCCTACTGGTAGCCACGCATGAGTAAACTTCATAATTTATTCTCTCTATTTCAATTTATGTAGCAATATTAAAAAAATTAATTCTTAAATTAAATTAAATTAGATCAATTTATATTTAAAAATTAAAATTTAAATATTTAAAAATAATACAAAAGATATTATATATTACATAATAAAAAATATATTTTAAATATTAATTAAAATATATATAGTTTAAATTTTAAATAACAAAAATATCATATAAATTAAAACCGATGAAACAGAAGGATAACCATTCAACTTATGCAACTGTCTTGTTCTAGATCTTAACTATCTTTTCAAAAATCAGACTGAACAATCTAGGAAAGCAATAATGTCTTTTTTCCTAGCTAGGAGGTGCTCCTATAATTTTAAGGTATTTTATTTTAGGAAAAATCCCAGGCCTGCATAAAACTGTTCCTTAACAGACTGGTTCCTAGTTACTGTGAATTTTGATTTGACATACTGGGGGTTGTTTGGTTCGATGGGATGAAATAAATAAGAATATTTTATAAGATAAAGTATTTTATTTTTTATATGAGATAATTAATTTTTTTAAATTAATTTATTAATTTAATATAAATGGTGTGATAAAATAATTACATATTTTATTCAAAAATTATTGTCTTCATATTGGAGTTAAGAGTTACTCCCTCTCGGTGGCAAAATCAGAAATTCGTTAAGGGTGTTTAAAATTTTTATATATATGTATAAATAAATTTTTTTTATCTATATATTTCATATAATTTTTTATAATTTTTCAATAAAAGGTGTTCGACTGCCCATTCATCGCTAAGTATGGCTACGCCACTGCTCTCTCCATTTCATAATAAGTGATATTTTTAGTTTGGGCACACTTTTTAAGAAAATAACACATTTCTACAAAAGAAAGATGTATTTTTACTAACTTACCCTTAATAAATACCTTGAAAAATATAGTTCTTTAATAGTTTCTTGGTTATGTAAAACTCTTTTTATTTAAATGAATGGTAAAATTGAAAGAACATCACTAATGTCTTCTTGATTATGTAAAAATATCATTTATTTTGAAATAAAATGAGAAGGTAAAAATACCATTTGTTTTGAAATGAAGAGAGTAAGTGTCGGTGTGAACGAGAAATGCAGGGAAACTAGGAAAATTTAAAGTTAAGTTCTTTTTTATAAGAACTTTCTCCGTCATTGGTGGTGGAAAAGAAGACTAGTGTGATTATAGATAAAACACTTCTTCTAGCTAAGGGTGTACATAGTCCGGATTGGTTCAAATTTTTTAAATATCAAACCAAATCAATTGTATCGGATTTTTAAATCTACAAATTAAATCCAACTAATAGAAATCGGGTTTTTCAACTTCGATTTTTTTGGATTTTTCGCATTTCTCATATTGTTTGATTTTTTTCCGATAAAGTCTCCATACAAAACATATCACTTATACTTGATATATTTCTTTAATTCTAGTAACATACAACTATCTAAGGTAGTTCATGATTAAGAAAATAACACAAAATATGAGATGAATGATGATATTGTACTAAAATATTCAACAAAGGAGATAATGAAATTGTATAAAACAAATATAGATAATTAATAAGTCATAGTGAAAATGATCATACTCTAAAAGTACTAAGTTATGCCAAATAAAGTGTAACTAATAAGTATTAATTACGTAACTAAACATTAAAAAAATAATAAGTTATGTGTTTTCACTGTGTAAATTAACCTGCAAAATTAAAGAATAGATATCTAATATGTATTATTGTCATTCCTAGTGTTAGAATTATTTCTTTTGTTAGTATTAATATTGATTTGATTTTGGTTTGGGTTTAATTTTGAGTTAATAACATGCATCTATGAGTTATAAAACTTATTGGATCAGTTAAAATTTTAAACCTAAACCTAAAATAATACATGTTTATAAGACAAAAACTATAAAAAAGTATAAGAAGTATATATAAATTACATAAAATATTTATAAAAATTACATACATATAATTACGGGTTGGTTTGGATCGATTTGTTTTTTTTTTGTTAAAATCAAATCAATTATGATAGGATTTTTTTTCAACACCAAACCAAATCGAAGCAAATTAAACCACTAGTCGAATTTTTTCTTGGTTTGACTAGGATTATGCCATTTGTTGGTTTTTTCTGTACACCCTACTTCTAGCTAATAAAGAGTTGAGAAGAAAGTCTTCTTTCGTGTCGTCGTTGTCACTCGGCTTCGAATTTGGATTGATAAATTTATATTTTATATTTTCTGTCATTTTTTTATTTTCTGATATTATTTTCACAAAAAAATTAATTTATATTTCACGGAAGACCCGTTCCTTCCGAACATACACCACACTAAACAACTTGTTTTGATTTCTGAACAGGTATCTTTCGCACCATTTCAACTCAGAATTTCGGGTATAAATAGAGAGAGGTTTACCCTCATTTTGGACATTGATTTTCCGACTTTTTCTGCATATTTTCTAATAAATAAATATTGAATCTTTGTGCGATTTAATTTATTTTGCGTTTTTCACGAAGTTATTGCCGTTTGAGATACCGCTACACCAATAATAGATATATTTATTTTATTACGAAAAAAAAAATTCACAACCTCAAATACAATTAAAAAAATTAAATTTTTTAAAAACACACCAAAAATTTTATAATTTGAAATATTTTATTTAAAACTTTTAATTTTATTTCAAAAAATTTAATTTGCTATTTTTTAACACAAAATAACAACACTTCATCCCACCAGCCAAACGACCCAATATTACAACTTCGATCAAGCCAAGTATAAAGACAATTTGTTGCCCTCTTCTTCTTAATATTAATAAATTCAAACCACAAAGAAATAAAGCTGACTGGAACTCTAATATTAAAACTATATTTTATTTTTTTAAATAATTGTTTAACTAAAAGCATGAGCCAAAAATAATCAAATCATCTGAGGAATTCGTTTTATAAATATTACTACTATATTTTTTCCTTGATGTGATGTTCTAACTTTACTGTCTTATTTAGGGTAATATTTTTTATATAATTAATTAAAAAATTTTAAAAATACTTTCTCTAAGAAAATAAGTTATTTAAAAATAAAAAAAATATTGTTTTCAAATAGAAGTATAGAAAACAAGTTTCTCGTATGATATTCTTATTAATTGTGTCCTTTCAACCCTAACACACTTTATTTTCACTCCCCCGTAGCCTTGGCTCCATCCCCACAACCCCATATCCCTACTTCTCATAGTATTTATCTAAATTATATATAAATATTATTAAAATAATAATTTTTATCGAACATAAAAAAAAAATAACTCATTTATTTTTTAAAAAAATTTATAAAATTTTTTTTTTTCATATCGAACAGACGAACGTTGAAAAATAAAAAGAATTCAAAATCAATCGACGATTTAATTTTGGAGAATTTAGTAATTAGTTATAATTAACCTGCCGTTATACACCTTGCTTTTATCTCCATCTGTTTGTTCTTATTATTAGCAAGGTTCAAATATCTCTTTCTATAAACACATAGAAATATATTTTATTAATTTAATGGAGATCACACTTTTTAAATATATTTTATTTCTAGGAAATAACTTTTTAATTTATTCTTTACCAAACAAGCTTGATATAGATTTAATAATAATGCTGACCTGGACCCTTCAACTTTGCTTCTACATTCTTGTTTCTCTTATCTATATAATATAATATCCCAAGAAATTTTGGTGCACCATAATCCTATGCCCCAAATCCGGCTGCATACATATATTTTTCGTCTGGTGTTCGGTATTCATTTTGAGATTTTACTAATTTAGATTTGAGTCAGAAAGTGTTACTTTAGGAGTAAAACATTTTCTATTAAAGATGATTTTATATTCAAAGCTCAAATTTAAAATTTTTAATCAAGGATAAATGAATACTTACCCCTCCATCACAATTTTTGATGGCAAAGAATAGTACATTTTTATTTTTGAAGACAATGAAACTTGGTTGAATTTCACTTTTGGGATGCTTCTTTGCTTAAATGTGGATCATCTATTTTAATTATTTTTTTTTAATTTTGTTTGTATGATTTTGATTTGTCACAAATTTTAAAAAATAAAGAAGACTTTTAAATCTTTTAATATCAAAATGTTCTTTAATCTTATGGTGCCAAGCATGCCACTTAAAAAATTGAAATTAAGGAATTGCCAAAAACAAAGAAAGAGACATTATTTTTTGAAATAGACAAAAATAAAAAGTAAGACAGATAAATTGAAAACAAAATAATAATTTTTTTTTAAAAAATTATATAGGGAGATCAAGGACGTTAGGGGAGGGGGGAATATGTGGCAATCGAACTCGCACCTATTATGTGACGATTTCTATTAATTATCACTATTCTATAAACTTCGATGTCAACATCTATTTATATACTTTAAGGAAAAATCTTTAGGAAAAAAAAAGAAAAACAAGACTATCTATTTACTCATTTCTATCATTCGTTTGTAACATTTCAATAGAATAATTTTATTTTCATCCAATCTAAAAATAACGCTAGTCAATTTACAAGAGCTAATTAAATAACTAACTTCTGATTAATTTTAACACTAAACAGAAAATTATAACTAAATAGTTCAAATTACAATTAGTATATAGTAAAATTCACTGATTCTTATCAAGATACCACATTAATAGTAAAATTCATCGAGTACAAATTATAATGAGATCAAATCAGATTCGGGGCTAGAGCAGTCCGGCGCATAAATCAATCATCCGACGTTAGTAGGATTCGAGAAAGAACTGTACCTTAAGGATGTGATGTAGACAATCTACCCTAATACAAATATTAGTGACCGCTTTCATGTCTTATATATCTGTGACCTGTAGATCACACAAAAATAACTTTACCGTTGCTTCAGAAATTTCCTCTCTTTTCCGATATATACTATATTTGTTAAACTAGGTAATTAAGGTCATATTGTGAAGGATATATATGACCAATTATATATGTGTCTAGAAGTTTTTAAGGCTTTCTAAAAGCTTCCTACTTTTGATTATTATTTTCCATGGCTTTTAAAACCTGCAAAAGTGTTTTCTTAGAGGCACTACAAAGAGGGCTCCATAACACATCACATGGAGAAAAGTCTTTCCTTTTCCAAACCTACAAATAATTATTTCATATCAAAAAACAAGGATCATATTCATCATTTGATAAACATGCAAAACCCTAATATTATTCATGAGAAGTACTCCTCCTCATCATCATCATCAAGAAATGAATCACCGGAGCCGGTTTCCGATGCCAAGTGGGCCCCACGCCTTCTCCGGGAGTGTGCTACCGCGATTTCTAACAAGGATTCGGCGAAGATGCATCACTTGTTGTGGATGTTGAATGAACTTGCTTCACCCTATGGTGATTGCAACCAAAAATTGGCATTTTATTTCTTGCAAGCCCTTTTTTGTAAGGCCACAGACACTGGCTTGAGGTGTTACAAAACCCTAACTTCAGCAGCTGAAAAGAGCAAATCATTTGATTCATCTAGGAAATTGATCCTAAAGTTCCAAGAGGTAAGTCCATGGACAACTTTTGGTCACGTTGCATCAAATGGTGCAATTTTAGAAGCATTAGATGGGGAAAACAAGCTTCATATAATTGATATTAGCAACACTTTTTGTACTCAATGGCCAACATTGCTAGAAGCCTTGGCTACGCGTAACGACGAGACACCACACCTTAAGCTCACGGTTGTGGTCACGGAAAGCATACTAGTGAAGTCGTCATCTGTTATGAAAGAAGTAGCACAAAGGATGGAGAAATTTGCTAGGTTAATGGGAGTGCCTTTTGAGTTCAATATTGTTAATATTGGATTGAACAACTTGAAAGAACTCATGACAAAGGAGAGTTTGAATATACAAGAAGAGGAGGCATTGGTTGTGAATTGCATTGGTGCCTTGAGAAAAGTTGAAGTAGATGAAAGGGGAGATTTTATAAGAATGGTTCAATCACTTAACCCTAAAGTTGTTACAATAGTAGAACATGAGGCTGATTTTTCTAGCACAAGGAATGACTTTGTTAAGTGCTTTGAAGAATGCCTTAGGTTCTACACATTATACTTTGAGATGCTCGACGAAAGCTTTCCAACAACGAGCAACGAGAGGCTAGTGATCGAAAGGGAATGTTCTAAATGCATAGTTAAGGTTTTGGCTTGTGATAATGGTGATCAATTAGGAGATGGTGAAAGAAGAGAAAGAGGAAATCAATGGTCTCAAAGGCTTAGGGAATGTTTTACCCCATTTCCACTAAATGATGATGCTGTTGATGATGTTAAAGCTTTGCTTAAGAGGTACAAGCCTGGATGGTCACTTGTGCTACCACAAGTAGATCAATTGTCACCAGGAATTTACTTGACATGGAGAGAAGAACAAGTCGTATGGGCTTCCGCATGGAAACCCCTGGAAAAATTAATGGAAGGTACAGCGACCTGATGATCAGTGAATATTCATACAACTGACATGGACTACATGGGATAATTAAAAGCGTACGTGGTAATTATATTGTCAAGCTAAAGCTTGATAGCATTTAGTTTTTATTATATTTGGGAGCCAACAACATAGATTAAGCAGGAGGATGTTGATCTTGCAAACAACATATAGGGATGATTATTATTACTAGATTATATTGTTTTCTTCTTCTAGATTTTCAACAACATATAATGCTTTGTGCTTGGGAGTTTGTATTGGTTTGCTTATTTTTTCTCAATTTCTTCTTGTTTGAAAGTGTTTGCATATGTACACTTTTTCATCAAATTATGAGTTTTCTTTTTCACTTGATCTTTTTGCACACCAATCCTTTTAATTAATTACTTAGCCTTTGTGGGGGACCTCTCCCAATATTATATAATAAATTGGGAGGCTGTTTTCCCCTTTTCTTATTGGCATTACTTGTTATTACAAATAGATAATTTTGATTCCTCTTTTATAATATATTAGATGAAAACCAGAAAAAAAATATTCTAACTATTCCTCCTTCTTTTTCCGGATAATTAAATTTTTTTATCAGGATACTTGAACTTCGAATGGATTGAAAAAAAGAAATATGCATAAGACAGTATGTAAGCATATTGTGCACGTTAAAAAAAATGTTTTCATTTGCTATTTCATTAGAAATTTAAAAAATGCCAATAATTTAGGAATAATTATTTTTAAGAAGGTTAACCTATTCTCAATAGTGATACGAGAAAGGGCTACTCAATTTAGATAAGTTCTTGCAATTGCCTTTTAAACAAGACCTCAAAAATTTAAGAAAAAGTTATGACAAGACGAGCCATTTATCGATAAGATAAATGTTGAGTGAAAATACAATTCTTGAGAGGCAGGTCATGAAAGTAATGCTAGGGAGGGAGTGATCTCTACCTATTGATTTTAATCATTACGCTGCTTCCCTCTTTTTCCTCTTTAATTTCGATTTAAATGAAAGTAAATATCATGTAAGATATAAAGAAGATAGTGAAGAAATTAAAGAAGGATATAATAGGAAAAAAAGAAGAAAATAGAAAAGAGGACCCGTGAGGTGAAATTGGTGGCAAGCATAAGCATACCAACTTGATCCCATGGTTGCCTTTATGTCTAGTGATATGAATAGCATAAGTTTGATTTTCATATTACGTACAATCGCCACAGGCCAACATCAGTTAGTGGCAAACCACTTTTCTTGATTTAGATAAGACTGCTCCTAAACTTTCCCCATTATATTTTTTCATTTTTTTTGCCCCTACTTTCCTCCATATGTCCTTTTGTGATCAGTAGATGTGGAATTCAGCTACCATTCCTCACCTCCAACCCGCTCCGATCATCGCGCGCATTCATATGTGTGCTCATCAATGAAATCGGTATAATTAAATTTGTAGTGAGGTTAAGAACACATAATATGAATTAAGTTATAAATTTAATGTTAATATGATGAAAATGACGATTAAGAGGTTTAATAGGTGAAAAATACATATATGGCGAATTCAGTACAACACAAAGAAGAAATTAGTTGATTGAATTCTAATTACGTATTTATAGTCTCCTGGACCTCGACTGTCCGAAATCTGTGTTAGCGGCAAGCTATTAGTAAGCAAAGATGGTAACAAAAAGCACAAGATCATAGCAAAAGATAGTAGAGTAGTATTCAATTTTTTTTTATCAACGATAGCCTTTTAGAAGTGAAGAGTGTGCGTATTTTTTAAAGTTTTTTTTAGTACTATGACCAATCAAATGCCTCCAACTAGGCCCATAATGCATAATGAAAATTTATGACATTCGTACTAGGTCATTACAAATGTCATCTAGCAATTTGTCATTATTGACATATTCTTTATACAATCTTGCCTACGTGTTGCTGTCCTTTTCATCGTGCCTTTGAGTACGAGCTTGATATCGGACCCGGAGTCTTCGTCCTCTATTTATAATTTCTCCACAATTATTCTCATTCACCTTTTTCTGGTTTCTGAATGGTGATACCGAATTTATCCACTAATTAGACCTTATTTATTTTTCCCCTTAGCTGACTCATCATATTCTCATTCTCGATATCTCGATAAAACGTGACACTATTTGTCTTTCTTCATGTGCCTAAAATAACATTTTCCCCATACAGATAGTCTCCTAGTTTTCGGATGCTAATCTAGAAATTTATTTCAGGAAGTGGAATAATCACTAATGCCTCTTTTGAGCAGGAAAATTAAAAAAGTTTCTTTAAGTGGGAAAACATCTTAAACGTCTCTTGACATCCGGAACGACGTCTTTCCCATCACATTAAATGCGACCTGCCACATTTTGTCAATCCCGATGCTAAGAACATTTCCGCTAATCAAGATCATAATTATTTCTACTCCTACAATTACCTTGTTACCTTCACTTTTTTCCTCCTTCCTTTCTTTACACTGATCAAACTTTTAAAACAATATCTTTAAATCTCCATATCTTCATCTCTTCTTCATAACATCTTAAATTCTCCATTTATTCTTCATATTATCCAATTATGTCCTCCACAGAAAAGTTAATCAGTCCGGTTTATCTTATGTGGTCGGTGGGGGGCCGAAAAAAGATAAGAAATTTGAAATTCCTCCTCACCTACCAGTAGACATGATAGTTCCCAAGTTCTGAAACTTTAAGAATGATTTCAAAGCCGAAGGGGCCTATTCCAGCCAAACTGATGATATCGAGACATATCGGCTAGTGATTATGTTTCTTCTATCATCAAGGCTCACCTTTCGGTTATAAGGGCTAATTACCGGTGGCCTAAAGGAAATGTTTGCATCTTCATTCCCAAATCCTTCGAGAGCGTGAGCTTACACAAACTAGACCATTCTTACATATATACTTATCCCTTCACACTATGGTTCAGTCGTCCTGAAACGGTCATCCTCCAACTTTTCCAAACTTATCAGAGTTGTTTGGCTCAAGTTGGTCCCTCAGTATGGAGCGTCGTGTCGCGTCTCCAATATTTAGCGGACGAATCTAACCAACCCTTTATTCTTGACCATCTCATTTTTCTTTACTCTCCCTATTTCTTTTGTCGGGGGGATCCTGAACTTGACAGGAAAGAACAACATGATGTCCAACTTCGATAAAGACTATGACCAAGGCTGGATGGAGAGATCCATAGTGGTGGCTACGGAAGATATAATTTTGGGCATTTTGATCCCGGAATTATGGAATCTTACCCATAACTGTTTTGCTCCAAAGAGGTATTTTTCTTACCTTCTTTTTCTAATTCTTTCTAATTTTGATTGCAAGTTTATTATATAACTTTCGATTGGACACCTTCAGAGGAAACCTCAATTAGGGAGTGGGTTTAGCGTATCTTGAACATATCAAATTCCCTAAGGAGGATGTGGAACTCTGTCTCTAGCTCCAAGGATAAAAAGCCAAGAATCATGGTAATTATCTTTAACTGTTGGCACTATCTATATCAAGAGTCCTTACTTTATATTAATAGTTCCTTTGTGGTTGCAGGTCTCCTCTAAAAGCTTTTCTGAGGCCCAGTCCCATAGGGTTCAGGTTTCTTCCAATAAGGTGCAAGTTCTTGTGCGTCAAGTTCTTTAAACGAGGGGTGGGGCCAAGCATTGTTGAAGAAGGGCAAGCTTCAGCTTCAGGAGCTTCTTCCCTGAAGAGACAAAAGGCCATCTAGTCTTTGCCTGCTGATAAGGGCAAGAAGTTGTCTATTTTTGCTACTTAAGCAGAGGGAATCATCTGAATATAAATGGAGTCCGCTAGAACTTGGGAGTTTATGGCAGTTCGAGGTCAATCCTCAATATCAAATTTACTCAACTCCACCACCTACTTTGTGATTCTTCCGATTATTTGGGCTTGTGGAGGATGTTTTGCAAAAGATACATCATCAAAACAACTATTGGTGGCTCTGAAAATAAGGCCTTAACTTTCGAGCAGCCATTACAAGGGCTAAGTCTAATTTTCCAAATGTGAGTACTGAGACTAGGAACTTGCCAATATTTTGCTAACATAATAAACTGGACATTGTGTACTATTTTCTTCTTTGACTAGAACAACACTTACCACAACTTCTGCCACTGCTAGGTAAAGGAGAAACTATTCACCCTCTAGTGGCTTCATCAACAAAGGAGGGCTGGTCAAATATGCCTTTAAATCTTGTAGTGTCTTCATTCACTTCAGTGTCTACTCGAACTGATTCTTCTTTTTTAGTAAAGAGAAGAAACAGTGATATTTTTCTGATGATCTCGAGATGAACCTACTGAGAGCTGTTACACGACCAGTAAGTCTTTGTACCCCCTTTATGTCATCAAGCACGTCCAGAATCTCTTCAATGGCCTTTATTTTTTCTAGATTTATCTCGACGCTTTTGTTTGACACAAGAAACCCGAGGAACTTGCCAGATCCAACTCCGAAGACATAGTTTTCTAGATTGGGTTTCATATTCCATTTCCTTAGGATATTGAATGTCTCTTGCAAATGGCTCAAGTGATCCCTTGCGTTAAAACACTTTACAGTCATATCATCAATTCAAACTTCTGTGGTTTTATCAATTGCTCATTGAACATATTTCGTTCATGATTCTTTAATATGTGACACTTGTATTCTTTAATCCAAAAGATATTACATTATAACAATATGTTCAAAACTAGTGATAAAAGAAGTTTTCTCTTGATCCTCCAAATTTAATCAGCCAATATCAGAGGTAGTTGCATTCTTTCCTTTTGGAATCTGATCATGTTGTCTGCTTTAATGAACCTATCTGCAAGCAAAAAAAGTGAATCAATAGCATTTTCAGGCAATAAAGAACATCAACTGAGAGCTCCTCCAGACAAGATCTTGTCGAAATTCTTGACCAGGACAAATTCGATCTCATCCTTAGTTAGGTCGCTCCCTGTAAGCGCAATGGCGAAACCTAGGTTTTTTTCGTTAGGATGCTTGGTCCCGTCATACTATGGGATATTTGATATACAGAACCTTTATGGTATCGGATCGGGCACTGCGTTGCACTTGGCTTGTATGGTTGCTGAGCATATCTTTGTGAATCTGGCCTTTTTAGAAGCATGGGTGCCCCCGATATCTGTTTCATGTGGGGTGTAGTTCCTTCAAACCCTCTTTCAAGCTCATCTTGATTTCTTCTCTGAAGGAGTTTATCACGACAAGCCTATCTCGGACCTGTTTTCGATTCGATTTGCCTAGCGTTGGGGCACCGCCATTGGCGCCTGTCCATATATTCTAGCCATTGGATGCTATTGTGGTTAAGGTATTATGCAGCTCTACGACTTTCTCATCTTGCGCAACTATATGTTCCATCATTGACCTGTGCTGAGTGTCTAGAATCTTAAAGGCTTCTTGGATGTCATCAAAATCAGTCCGGTAGTCTACTTCTTCATGAGCCTTATTCCTCATGCCTCTTCGCGTGTTATGTTTTTCAGGTCCATATATCCTCTGAATTTACTTCTTTTTTCGTCAATGATAGACCGATTTATGATGTTAGCTACTTGCTCTCGAACAATGTTGATATGCTAATTCTCCAACACGTCCTCATTATTTTCATGTACCCTTGCCATAGTAGATTCCTGCAAAGAAAGCAAATAGAGAAAAACTTGAGAAAGTTAGTGAAGATGGAAAGTAAGTTAACACAATATCACAGCTATCTAGACCCCACGATGAGTGTCAAACTATTTATCAATAAAATCGATGCAATTAAATTTGTTGTGGAGTCAAGGACATGCATATGAATTAAATCACAAATTCGATGTTAATAAGATAAAAAAACGGTTACGATGATTAATGGGTGAAAAATACATATATTGCAAATTCAATATAACACAAAGAAGAAACTAGTTAGTTGATTACTAATTATGTATTCGTAGTCTCCGGAACTCGATTGTTTGAAGTTTGTGTTAGCAGCAAACTATCAATGAGCAACGAGAGTAACAGAAAACACAAGAGAGCAAAAGATAGTGAGTAATATTCATTTTTTTTTATCAACTGCCTTTTACAAGTGAAGAGTGTGCGTATTTATAGTTATATGCAATAGTACTATGACTAATCAAATGGCTCTAACTGGGATCCGTAGTACATAACGAAAATCATGACATTCGTACTAGGTCGTTATGAATACTAGCTATCAATTAGTCATTATTAAAAGATTCTCTGTACTATCTCGCCTACATGTTACTGTCCTTTTCATTGTGACTTTGAGTCCAAGCTATTGATACCGAACTCGGAGTCGCCGTCCTCTACTTACAATTCCTCTATTTTTATTCTCATTCACCTTTGACATTATTTGTCCCGATGGGTGATTATGAATTTATCCACTAATACCTGATTTAATTATTTCCTTAGCTGACTCATCATGTTCTCATCTTCAATATCTCAATTCTCAATAACACGTGACATTATTTGTCTTTTTTCATGTGCTTGAAATAACAATTTCCCCCATACAATGAGGTTTTGTAAAAAGTTAGTTATAACTACTGCGTCTTGATTCGAAGCTAGTGAGGTCACAATTATAAAATGCACTATACAGGAATCGATCCCTCATCTTGACCATGGTAGGTTACATTTCGACCACTAGATTATTGATGTTTGTTTAATATATTGATTTTTCTACTTATACTCTTAAAATTTATTTTTTTCATGAAAAAACTTACCTCTGGAGGTAGGTTCTTTAAAAGAATCGGTTTTTCTTTTGCAATTGACCTTAGTAGGTCTATATTTTGCAACAAAAAAAATATTTTGACGATATGAGTATTTTAAGACCAAACTATTGGCAGATGGTATTTTTGTTCAATTCTGCATAGTGTAAGAACATTTATAACCCTTTGAACCAAACTATTAATGAAGGATATTCATGTCTAAATATGTTTATTAGGAAAAGAATATTTTTGATCCAAAAATAACACTAAAAGCATTTTTATACCAAAACTTTAACAATAGATATATTTTTGAATTAAAATATTGATGACAATGATATTTTTGAAGCAAACTACTAATAGAGTATATTTTTGTTTAATTTTATATAATTTAAAAACATTTCTGATCTTTTGAATTAAATTATTAATTAAAGATATTTTTGAATCAAACTATTAATGTATTATGATTTTTCAATCAAACTATTAAGGATACATTCTTATCTAAATATATATATTTTTTAATATTAAAAAGTGATTAAACATGGAATAGTTTTAAAATTGTAGCTAAACCGTCCAAAAGTACTACCGAAGACTAAACGCAAGCGTTAAGGACACCGAGCCATGAACGGCGACGGCGTTGTAGGAGATGAAAGAAAGCTCGCCGGAAAAGCTGAGGAGAACGAGTACGAGTATGAAGAGGAACAGAGGATGCTAGAAGAGCTAGGAATGTACAGAGGGAAGGTGAGATTGGTGAACAGTGAAGAGCCAGCAGAGGAGACAATGCTGCTGTGGGGAATTCAACAGCCCACGTTTTCAAAGCCCAATGCCTTCGCGCGCCAGACTTCTCTCCAGCTCCGAATTGATGCATGTGGGCGCTCTCTCTCCATTCTACAGTCTCCTTCTTCCTTGGTTTGTGCCTAAACCCCTCGTGAGCAGCAACTTCAAGTGTCAAACAGTTGGGTCAAATTTGGACTTGTTAAAACGAGTTGAGTCGATGAACCTAAATGAGTTAATCAATTTGTACTAAGAATTTTCATTTGTTTCTTTGATTACCAAATGAAGCTAAAAGTCAGCTGTTTTTTTCTTCATGGAGAGAGCAATTAAATTGTAGACAGAACCCTTTTTGTTTTTGACAAAATTGTAAATGGTTAATTTGGATCAATAGATTATGTCTTTTTGGAGGGTTTTGAAATAATATTTGATTGTTTTGATTATATAGATCAGTTATTATATTTCTGAAAATATCATTCTTTGTTTTTCTGAGAGGTATCCGAGGCTACTGTATATCCATTTCATTCATATTATAAGCTTCAAGAAATCATAACAAAAAGAAAAGCAATTCCTTTCATGCTAGAGCTTAGAGTTTTCCCCCAATTATTATAAAATAAAATGCACAGGTGATTGTATTTCCGTCCTAATACTGTAACAATGATTATAAAGGCGGTTTTCGTTTTTTATTTTCTACTTTTTGAGTTGGTTGCAGTTGATCGGGTGAATAATTCCTCATGCTTTTGAGCATAGCTACTTTTTCAGTTGTAAATATTTTGTAGCTATGACATTAGATAATGGCTCTTTGGCCAGTTTTGGCGTTCAACTCGTGTAATTTGAAGTATTTATCTAGACATTTGTGAACTTATACTGATCAGAGTGATTTTCCTTTTAAATTCAAGGAAGAATCATACTAACTTCTGAAATTTTCACATATTTTGTGAGGCTTTAAAGGGAAAACTCAAGATTTTCTTGCACTTATCAGAATCACATCTCTATTGATGTTTATATGTAGGAATTCATACTTTCTGTACATGTACTTTAGCTGTTTATTCTGCCTTTACTCTTGAGAATTATGAACTGGCTAAGTTTTGTGTTAGTCGGACACTTGGTATTATGGCTTTTGAGATGACTAATAAGCTTTGTCAGTGACATGATCCAGAAACAATTTGGATTAGTTGCTATTTGTTTTCGGGAAAATGTTGCTTATATCTGCTGAAAGAAGAAATGGTTGTGAGACATTTTGATCTCCTAGCACACGCAAAGCATCCTTTTTGAAGCATCTTATTGACATTATTCACTATTATGCTCTCTTTTTCATCAATTTCTAATTATCAAGCTATATTTTGTACATTAGGGCACTCCTGGAGTAACCGGTTCTGTAATGTGGGATAGTGGAGTGGTCCTTGGGAAATTCTTGGAGCACTCTGTAGAATCAGGAAGAATTCATCTTCAAGGCAAGAAGATTGTTGAATTGGGCTCTGGCTGTGGATTAGTTGGGTAATACTGTTATCTTTTACACCTTTGATTTCTGATTTCGTCAAATGATTTTCAGTCATTATTGTTTTAAGCTAGTAGATGGCAGTCAAGAGGTTGAAATGGCCACATGTTCGAACAAATTTATGTTGGATTAGTTCCTATTGTAGTTTCTTGTCTCCTAAATGTGTATGAAAAAACAAGGCATATTCCATAAAATAAATTATATGCTCATGAAATTATGTTTTTACCTAATAGTAGTCAATAGTCATTAAATGTTGAACCAACTTACTGTACATGTCATAAATTTACTGTTGTAAAATTGTTCAATTCTCTTAAATTTCTCAAACTATGTTTCCAGCTGCATTGCAGCTCTTTTGGGTGCTCAAGTTATTCTCACTGACCTCCCTGATAGACTGAGGCTACTGAAGAAAAATGTAGAAGCTAATTTGTATGGAGATGTAAGAGGCTCTGCAACTGTAGATGAGCTCACATGGGGAGATGAGTTGGATAATGATATGAGGAATCCTTTGCCAGATTATGGTAACAATCTGAGATGGTCTCATTCCATATAGCAGTTTCTTGACAACACATAATCAAATACCATATGCATCTGTTTTGACAATAGATAATCAAATACCATATGCATCTGTCTAAGGTTGTTTAATTCCCCTTCACAATGTTGTCACATACGTATTTCAAAATGATATAATTTTTTCTGATAACCAAGATATCTGCTGTGGATTAGCTGGCCCGACCACAGTTGGTGCACAGGCTTAAAACTCAAGGGAGTATGGTGTGCCCCTCTACTCTCATCCCACTTAAAAACCAGGCTTCAGCTAGCAGAAGGGCTCAACCTACCACACATCCCCGTTGTACTTCATTTATCGTGGGGCATTTCAAATTGATATTTTCTTTTCTTCCTTCTTGTGTCCTTGTATCATTATTATTTTCTTTGGGGAGGATGTGAATTAGAATTATATACTATTTAATGTTTAATCACAGAAGTGGTAAATTCAGTTAAAAATTCCAGCAACATTTAGGATAAATTTTATTCCGCATTCCCATTTTCCTTTATAGAGTATAAGTCTTAGCATGAAGGGTTTGCAAAACTTGAAATCTTGTTGTCTATAAATCTGATACTATTAGTTGAGGAATACTTTGGGTGCTTCACATGTTACTGACGAGAGGTCAGGCCGCTCCAATCATCCATGAAGACACTAATCTTGAAAAGCAATCTTAAAAGGGGTAACATCTTCCCTTAACAATTAAAAAAAGGGTGACATCTTCCCTTTCAAAAGCCATGTGTCTGTTGACCAAGGGTGGTAGCTCTATCTATGCAGTCAATAGACACAATGTGGAGAAAGCCCATCTTCAGTATAGAGGGGATATATGTCAATTGGCTACATAACAGCCCTGAATGAAGTTTGTCTTACCTCGGCTCATGCTTCTTTGAAGCTGCCTTACATGGTTTGACCAGAATTAAAACCTAATTTCAGTTCTCTGTTGAAAAGTTGCTGTGGACATGTATGGGCTATGCTATCAGTTTTAGACTACTACAACTTTGCGAGCTGACAAATATAGGTTCTTATGCTATCAGCTCCAGATTCTGAAGTAGGTATATATGGGTTGTTACTTGTTAGTGATATCAGTTTTAAACTGGTCCAACTTCGCCACAAGGCATATATGTTTATTGGTGCATTCAGTTTTAGACTTGTCCAAATCGCTAGATGCTGCAGATTTAACTTATATCTGATTAAATTCTGCTCATTTCTGAAACAATGTTGCCACATAATCCTGCAAAGAAAATGGTGTTTTTACCTGTAGTAGTCTGAGTCCTCTCCGTATCCTTTTACCCATAACAAAACTTGGGACACCACCTCAATGTTATCCACGTTGTCATGCCAAAATTTTTAGGTTTTTATTGTCTGAATACACTATTCACATAGACTCAGTTGGCCATCAGGGCTGGTTCAGGAGTAAGAGTAGCATGTGACGTGTAGGTTAGGTGCACGTCATGAATTCGACCCATTTCATGGATAAAAGCCTGGTGTTTAAGTGGAAAAGGGTAGACAGACAATCCAATTATCCATTGAGTTTCAAACTATGAACCAGTTGGCCCTAGCAGATTTCTATGGTTACTAGAAAGAATCACTCAGCTTGACATCTCACATTCCCCCCTCTCCCTTCTTTTGTATTCAAAAGGCCAGGTAGATGGTCTCTGGTCACTTGTCCAGTTTGTGTATCCATGATTTGTGTTTATTATTTCGTGTTCTGAATATATTTGTATTTCAGTTCTTGGTTCAGATGTGATATATAGTGAGGGAGCCGTCATGGATTTGTTAGCAACACTTCTGGACCTCTCTGGTACCCAGACAACAGTTATTTTAGCTGGAGAACTTCGGAATGGTATAGATTTTAGATATTATTAATTTCAGATGGCCTGGAGATAGATAATATATATATATATATATATATATAAAATGTGATTTTCTTGTGGCAGATGCTATCCTTGAGTACTTCTTACAAGCTGCTGCAGAGGATTTCACTATTGGCCGTGTAGATCAAAAGCAGTGGCATCCAGATTGTTGCAGTCCTCGAGTGGTAATATATGTTTTGGTGAAGAAGCAAAGAAAATTGTAAGGTTGTGCTCATAACATTGTAGACTCATTCTCAAAACAATACCAACAATAATACCTGTGCTTCACACATCATTTGCTTAGTTTTTCTACTGTCTTTCTTTCTGGTTAATCCAGTGTACCATTGGGCGGATAAATCAATGTCCTAAACGTTTTTCCTCATTGACTATTTAGCGATTTTCAATCATATAGATGTAATTTTCATCTTGTAGCTAGCGAGGCTAGTTCTGCAGATTTATGCATTTAGCCTTATTTAGTAAGCTCTTATTTGGTATATTTGGCTAAATGGGAGGTATCTAAGTAGCGGACCTGAGATTTTGCACCCAACTCACTTATAAGGACAACGTTCTGCACTTTGTCCTTGTATCTATGTTTTTACCTATTCTTGGTTTTATTTCTTGCTTTCTTTTTGGAATAGGTTATAGCCCGGTCTGTCTGGTTCAAGGACGATTTGCTTGGACAACAGAAACTCCATATGTTTATAGATGAAGAGCACACACCCGGGATTTGGTAATTTCGTTGATTTTTGCTGAGAAAGGAATGGCGAGTGGTACTATGGTA
Source organism: Datura wrightii (assembly GCA_035772735.1). Taxonomy (NCBI): domain Eukaryota; kingdom Viridiplantae; phylum Streptophyta; class Magnoliopsida; order Solanales; family Solanaceae; genus Datura; species Datura wrightii. Next base: position 150,950,831 of record JASDFA010000006.1, on the reverse strand, counting down.
GAAAGATGATCGAGTTGCCACCTACACTACTATAACCAGAAGCTCCATTTGCTGGTTTCACATATGAGCAAGTTCAACAATTATTCAATTTTTTCAATGAGAATCAACAATAGGAACATGGCATAAATCAGATGAGTGGCAAGACAAACCAAAACGTGATTTGGGTAATTGACAATGGAGCCTCTCATCATATGACTCCATGTGTATCACTCTTGAGAAATATCTATGGATTGCAACAACCTATAGATATTGTCATGCCCAATGGTGATAAACTAAAGGTAGTAAAGCAAGAAGTGCTAGAATAACATAGCAAGGTCATCTTTACATGATGTTCTATAGTTTCCTTCCTGTCATATAACCTTATTTCAGTTCGTTAACTTACCAAGGATAATGCATGTACAATAATCTTCGACAACCCGTTGATACAAGACTTTCTCAGAAGAGGAAGATTGGAGTGGGTAATCTCACCAGTGGAGTTTATTGCTTGGATGGCATGGCAACTGGTCGACGATTTGCTGTGCAAGGAGTATAGGTGGCAAATGGGCGGGTTGGACTAAATTTGGGCGGGTCAAAATGGGCTGAATTTTGCCACCACTAGCAAGGAAATAAAAGAAAGTCTCTGGCAAGCAAGGATGGGGCATCCTTCATTTAGTAGTATGGAAGATTTATATAGTTTTGGAAGTGCATCGGTTGATTGAGTTATTCAACATCTTTTTTAAGATGTCAAGAATGCCCAACGAATAGAGGTGGAGTATAATGATTTCGTTGTTCAAGGACAAAGGGTATCTTTATAATTGCAATAGCTACATGGGTATCAAACTGCTTAGCCACACTATGAAAGTTTAGGAGAGGGTAGTGGAGATAAAGGTGAGGAGAGTTGTGTCTATAGTCGAGAATCAATTTGGATTCATGCCAATGCGCTCAACTGCAGAAGTTATTTATCTCTTAAGGAGATTAGGGGAGCAGTATAGGGAGAGGAAGAACGGCTCACATATGGTGTTCATTGACTTAGAATAAGCATATAACAAAATCCCAAGGGGGTTCTATGGAGATGTTTGGAGACTAAAGGAGTAATAATAGCTTACATTAGGGTAATTAAGGACACGTGCAATGGAGCCAATATAAGACGGTGGAAGAAGACTCGGAACACTTTCCATTCGTGATGAGGTTGCACCAGGGATCAACTCTTAACCCGTTTATTTGCTTTGGTAATGGATGAGTTGACGTGGCATATCCAAGTGGAGTGTTACACCTTGTACTTGTATCGATTAATACAACATATGTATGTGTATGTTATGAGTTGAATTACCATGTATTGTATGTCGTGTTATGAAATTATAGTATTATATTTATCCCACCCTCAATATGGGATAACTAATTTCGGGATAAGTTATCTCGAGATTTTATTTCAATCAAACATGAGATAAACCCATATTTATTCGTTATTTTTTATTAAAGGTGGGATAATAATTTTGGGATAACTAAAATCCGATATTAGTTATCTCGGGATAGCTTATTTTTCAATCAAACGATTCCTTAGGTGTTTGTTATCCCACCCTCAATGAGGAATAATAAATAGTCCCGAAATTAATTTTTAAATAGATTTATCCTATGTTTGGTGAAATAAAATCTCGAGTTAACTTATTTCAGAATTAATTGTGTGATTTGTTATTCCATATTGAGGGTGGGATAAAAATAATACTATAATTTCAGGATAACTAATTCTGAGATTTCATCCTAATCAAACGTGAGATAAACCTATTCATATATTAATCTTGAGACTATTTATTCTTTATTCCTTATTGAGAATAGGACAAGAATCCCAGATTATCTCAATTCGAAATTTAGTTATCCTGGGATAACTTGTTTTCCTATCAAACGACCCCTTAGAGGCTTTGTTTTACTAGTGTTGTGGGTTATTCAGCTTCAATTACAAGTTTGTGGGCTTGCTGTCTTTATATATATGTATGTTGTTGTTGTTAGTCTTATTGTTGAGTTATGGTCTCGTCGGCCCTATCCTTATTATTGAAGTATTGTTGAGACTTGAGACCTTATCGGTGCATATTCTATGTTTGTTCAGCAGTTTGATATGGTGGTCTTATTGGCCCAAATGTCTTTACAACTGAGTTCCAGTGGCTTGCTCGGTCAGTTAGGCATCGGGTACCAATTACGCCTCCTTAGATTTGGGGCATGACAAATTGGTATCATGATGTATACTATTTATAGATGATATAGTATTGATTGACGAGATGCACAATAGAGTTAATGATAAGCTAGAGGTTTGAAGACAGATATTAGAGTCTAAAGGGTTCATGTTAAGTAGGACTAAGATAGAGTACTTAGAGTGCAAAATCAGTGATGTAACTCATGAGTCGGATGTGGAAGTGAGGATTGGTACTTTGGTTATCTCCAAGAGAGGAAGTTTCAAGTATCTTGACTCTGTAATCCAGGGCAATCGTAAGATTGACGAGAATGTTACACACCATATTAAAGTGGGTGCATGAAATAGAGGCCCATATCCTGTTTCCTGTGTGCTAAAAATGTGCCACCAAAACTTAAAGGTAAGTTCTATGAAGTGGTGGTTAGACTAGCTATGTTGTATAGGTTAGAGTGTTCACTGGTCAAGAATTTGCACTTATAGAAGATGAAAGTATCGAAAATAAGGATGTTGAGATGAATGTATGTGCAAACTAGCAGAGAAAAGTCTAGGAACGAGGATATTTTAGATAAGGTGGGAGTGGCCCTGTGATGAATAAGATGAGGGATGCCAGATTGAGATGATTCAGACATGTGATAAAAAGATGCTTATACGCCCCTGTGAGAAAGTGTGACAAGTTGGCTATTGCGTGCCTAAGAAAAAGTATAGGTAAGCCAAAGAAATATAAGGGGGAAGTGATTAAACAGGACATGACACATGTGCAACTTACCAAGGACATGACCCTAGATAGGAGGATATGGAGGTTGATGATTTTATGATAGAAGGTTAGTAGGTAATAGAACGTTGGCTAACTTTCTCTATCAATATTTATATTATTATTCTCCTATTATTACTCTCCGAATACAGACAATCAAGCAACATGAGCGTACTAAGTACATTGGAGTATAATGTCACTTTGTTTGGGAACACACTTACTTCGGCAACATACTCACAATTTTACATTTCTACATATCTCACATATTCACAAAATCTTTGATGGGAAGTATTATAAGAAGAAAATTTGGTAGGACTCTACTTTGAAGCAGTGGCGTACGCAGAAGTTCTCATGAGCGGTTTCACGATTTAAAGAATTATTATAATAATATCATGTTATAAAAATGTAACTCAATTCACGTATATTATTGTCATGAACAAATAAAGTATTAACTTGATGCAGTTGGAAGTTTTTTTAGAACTATTAAATGAATGTGTAAGAGAAATAATTTGAGGCTAGACAGGTTCAAACAAGCAACCTGTTAAGCAAAGTGGAAGCGCCTAATTATCAAGACCAAGATAACGTCTATCCTTGTTTAGAAGTAGTGTTATTTTGATATTTCCCCTCTATTTTATTTTATTTTATTAATAAATATAGTAAATAATTTTATGGAAGCATTGTCACGTGATATCCTTGAAGTAAAGGTAAATTTGCCCCGCTTTGCAGTTATCTGATATCTATCATGTAATGTCATCTAATTTAATTAGGATTAACATAGGGTGACTTGTATAGCTCATCTCATACTCACCTCAAACTTCTCCTAGTATGTATTTAACATACAAGTTCCATTCTTTAGAATAATTCTCAATTTTTCTAAGTTTCATCAAATTTATCCAACTTCAAGATCTCTTCATTTATCAAGGAAAAATTGATATCTTTAGAAAACCTCTTTTAAGGACAAAAAATCATTGAGAAAATTTTAAAAGAAGAGATATAGATTTTTCTGAAAATTTGTGAACAAGCCAAGCACATATTTATAATGTCAGACTAATATGAAGTTATAATTTTGAATATGCACTTATTCTCACACAAATAAAAGTGTGTATATGTGGTTTAAAATGGTACCTTTTCAAACAGGCTATCAAATACCATAAGTACAACTTGAAATAAATAAAAATAAGCACGTACATAAGTGAACTTTGAGGTACTAAATTAAACAACACATAGTATGTATCAATTTTGTTTTTTAAGTTTGCATTCTTAAGTATACCACATGAAATATTAAAATTAAAGAATTCTCAGAAAAAAAATATATTTTTTAAAAATATACAATAAGTTTTTCTTAAGACCACTTTGACTATAAGAATTATTTATTTTTTTCCTTCACTTTATTTAAAAATTAATATTTGATCATGAAAATTTCATATTTAGAATTTAAAAAATACACAAAATCCAGTTTTCACTTTCACTATATTTTCCTTTTTCAACTTTTACCTTGAATTTTTTATCTTTATAAAAAGAGCCCCATTTAGTTATATTTCATGTTTGTTTAGAAAAAATATATTCAAACAATCAAATTGTAACTAACCAAAACTTCATGTTCAACTTTAGCTTGAAAGATTCTAAATAAAGTAAAAAAAATATTTATAATAGTATGGAGTAGCTCGTATATGAAATTTAATATATGATATTATATGATTATATATTTTGAGATATTACTCTTTTAATAAAATTGATTATTGTAATTTTACTAATTTTTAAAATTTTGAAAATGGAAATCATATTTAAAAAAAAAAGATATCAAATTCTAAATATAACTTGTGAAACAATTACGCGTATTTCGGCCCATACATTTTCATTAAATAAAAAAAATGAGCAAAAATTAAAGACTATCAATTTGAGGGACAACAAATTAAAGGTCACCTGAAATAGGGGTATCCGTACAAAAACTATATATAAGTTGCAAATTAAGAAGGGATTTTTACACAAATAATTGATCGGATTCGTTGTTTACTTTTTCTAGTTGTATACATAAATCATATACTAATTATACATGGTTAAACACATATTGTACATGGATTATACATACATTATATATTTGACGACTATTTTAAATTTTTATGTGGTTTAGCGGACAACTATTTCGAATAATTCTTCAATTAAGAAAAGATTTTTACATTTCTAGCTGATCGGTTCAAATATTTGACAATCGACTGGTTTTATTTTCCCCCTTTATAATTATTATAAATAAAGGTCACAAGACGGGAGAGACGAGACTAAGATGGTTCAGGCATGTGAAGAGTAGATGCATAGATACCCTAGTGAGGAGGTGGGAGAGGTTGGCTATGACAGGTACGAGGATAGATAGAAGTAAGTCGAAGAAGTATTAAGGAGAGGTAATTAAATAGTTCATGGAACACTTGCAACTTATTAAGGATATGACCTTATATAGCAGGATATGGAGGTTGAGAATTGAGATGGAAGGTTGGTAGGTAGTTTCCTTTACCAATATTATTATTATTACTCACATACTATTTTGTTCTTCAATTTTGTTAATTACTTATTGTTTCATTTGCTTCAACTATCGTATTATGTGTTGTTGCTATTGTTCTCTTTTTCATTATGTTCAGCATAACTGCTTCACTATTGTATCTCTCTTTTTATGCTTGATTTTATTATGCTTCACTTGAGTTGAAGGTCTATCAGAAACAATATTTCTATCTTCACAAGATAGAAATATAATTATTTACACACCACCCTCGCGAAATTTCACTTATAAAATTACACTAATAACCCAAAAAATTCTACATCCTACCAAATCCCCCCGGAAATTCTCCAAACCAAGTGAAATCCCCCATCAAATCACGCATTGTAAAACCTTGTATATAACACATTATATACTAGAATTCTAATATTAAGGAATTCATTAATTTTTTTAAAAAGTGTAAAAGAAAATATAATATTTGTTCGTTAAATTTCCTAGCAAAGTGTAGAAAAGAAATGTAAGAGTTGGCTGTTTTTTTATAGCAAAGTGTAAATTTTTTTTTAAAAAAAATTAGGAGTTCATTGACTTTTTTAGCAAGGTGTTAAAAAAAAAAAAGAGTTCACTGATATGTTTAGCGAAGTATTAAAAAAATAAATGTAGGAGTTCACTAAATTTTTTTTAGTGGAGTGTAAAAATACTATTCCCCCTGTTTCAAAATAAGTAGTGCTTTAGCCTCTTGATTTTGTTTCAAAATAAATAAAGTTTTACATGATCAAGAAAATTCTAAAGATTTACATCTTAATTTTGTTACATAATGATGTTGTTCCAATTACCCTTATTTAAATGGAGATAACTTTATATAATTAAGAAAATACTAAAAAGTTTCATCTTTTTAAAAATATTTATTAAGAGTAAGTGAGTAAAAGTATATTTTTCGTTCTAGAAATAAATAATTTTTTAAGAGATATATCAAAATTAAAAATATCACTTATTTTAAAACGAAGGAAGTAACATATGTTACAACTCAATTCCGGTAAATATCAATTTTGATTTCCCCAATGCAAGAAATATGTGCTAAGCATGGACCAATTATGAGCAATTGGACATTAAATTTATCGTCGTCTAGTGTATTAGTAATAAATAAAATAATTATTTATTTACTTTCTTAAATATTTAAGATGTCCCACATTTGCTAATGCAAAGAAAAATTAAAAGTTAAGTGACTATAAAATCACATCAAATAAAAGCATATGTATCCAACAATGTCAATAAGCGGAAATCTGCATTCTCATAACCCCAACTCAAGTTAATATTATGATATAATTATCATATAATTATTTTCTTATTTGAATTATATAAAAAAATTCTAAAGTTAAGAACTTTAAATTCAACTAGAATTTTATTTTAAATAAATTATTTTCTTATATGTAGATAATTAAACATTTCATGTTAATTTTTAAAATAAAATTATGCAAAAATAATCATATATTTATTTTGACGTTAACTATTACTTTATAATATATATCAGTGAGATACACGTGCAATTACGCTAAATTAGTATAATAAATATTTGGTCGCTCTAGTTACACCTAACACGTAACAATGTGATCTGTTTTACGATTTGCCAAGTATGGTTGATCCACTTTAATTTGACACGATAATTAATTAATATTTTATGAACTTATTCGCTAAAATAAGCATTAATTATTAATTAATGGTGTCCATCATATGAAAAGAAAAAGAAGCAAAAGATTGCACGGATTATATAAATGATAATCACCAACCATGTAACGAAAAGTGACAAATTAATTGCATTTCACGTATGTATGTATATTGATTTCATTTTATTACGTTACGTAATTATATTCATCAATATAATTGCATGGTTAATATAAATGGCTATCACTACACACACGCATAATGCTAACTTAATCAAATGAAATCTTCCTAATAGTGATAATTAAATTTATAACTTTGCTTATATAATTGAAAATTCCATTAAAAATGTATTAATTGTGCCGTAGTCAATTTTCACCTTGACATTTAAGCCGTAGCTATATTATTAATGGGTTCCAACTGATCCTTTTTCTTTTGATAAAAGAAAAAACTATATTATAAAACTAAGATAAAAATAAGAAATATAGACAAAGCAGGTAAGAAATATAAGAACTATAAAGAGATACAAGAGAAGAGAGCATTTTTTATTTTTTTAAAAATTTGTTCTAGTTTTCAGGTGTGTTCAGCATGATTTTCATTATTTATATTTATAGAGTTACGTAAAGGTATATTAAAGAGTGTCATAAATATGACATTAACTTTTGAGCATGTAGGAAAAATTACGGGGTTGTGGGAGATTAATATAATGCGGAGATAGTGAAGATGTGAATACTACCATATAATTATGAAGAGTACTGGGGAGATTACATTTAGTGGACATCCACACGATATATTTCATAATACTTATCTGAATGTCCATAGATGATGTGTATTATTAAAACCTTATTACAAAAAAATCAATGAGAAAAAATCTTAGTGAAAGAAAAAATGTATACATATCTTAAAATAATTATTACTTGTTGCCTCGTTAAAAACCTTGTTAGGAAAACCCAGTGGAAAAAAATCTTAGCTAAGAAAAAGAGTAAAACACGTACTTTACTCCCTTTAATAAAAATACCACTTTATATTCAAATGACAAATTTCATTATAACAACTTCTCAATTGTTGAGATTGGCAATGCCTCAGTGAAATATTCCGCCAATTTATTATTTGCAAAATTTTTATTTTCACAATTGCTGAACATCGTGTCTGAAAAAGTACTTTATTGCAGTGTACTTTATTTGTCTTCTTTTATATATTCTTCTTTCAATTGAGCTATGTAAGTAATATTGTCTTCAAATTACTGAAATCTTCTTTTTAAAGAAAAATCACACATCTCCAATATATTGAGTCATTTGCTTTAGAAATTGCTAGTTTCTTGACAGAAATTGAATAAGTATCAAATGATTGAGTGTTTTATAGAATATGAATCTATGATAATATGATAGTGTTCTCACGTGCAAATAGATGACTTTTGTGCGATCAAATGTTATGTAGATCTATATTTTTTTGCATTTACATAACTAACAATCCCTTGATAATATTGGTTAGAAATAATAAATTCATATCAATATTTGATTTCACTCAAATATCTTCTTATAAAAGTGAAATTATATTACCTGCACATTAGTAAAAAATATTATTTCATGAATAGTAATATTATAATAGCAGAATATATAAGTGCACCAATTGTACTAATACATAGTACTTTTTAACCATTTTCATGACATTGAAATTGATTTTTTTTTATATTAAGCGATCTCATAATCATTGGGGTAGTCAATCGAATTACTTTAATCCACATAAAGATTGGTGAAACTTTATTTAACAAATTTTTGGAAACCTTTGTATGCTTCAAAATATTTTAAATCCTTTAAGGATTTCTATATAAATTTCATTGCCTAGCTAGACATGAGAACAATTTTATTATACGTCTATCAAGTTTTTCATATACTGTCAGACTCATAAACAACCTCAAAATAATTGCATCCATTACTAGGGAACCTCTCCATATAATAATGTCAGGATTTGCAAAAAATCTTTATGCCCCAAGGAACACGTCATACTATTTTACGATTTTATTTTTCATTTTACCTTTCGCATAAGAATCTATTTGTACTCCACTAACATTATAACTTGAGCTCTTTGGACTATAAGTCCAAAATCTTTCACTTTTTCAAGTGAAATTAAATATACTTGAATTGCATATATATTTTTATTTGGCCAGTCATTAATCTATTCATATTTTTTATAGAGTTAAATTCAAGATCCTCCTCTACACTAAATCAAAGATACCGTCGATGATAATTTTTATATCGGTTCTAATATGACATAATTTATTGAGATCTGTTCATTTTTCATCATTTTCAGGTACATGTACATTTGCCAGGGTTTTATAAAGTATTATGTTGTAGTGCTCTTTTTAAAAACACTTGTCTTAATATTATAACCATTTGGTCCTCTCCTTATTCAAGGAATTTTACCTTTGAGCCGATTGGTCTATCATGCTTCATGTGCCATTAACTCTATCTTACAAGGACTTTTCAATGGAACATTTGTAGCTGAATTACAAAATAGGATCAACCAATACATCTAATAATTTTTTTGCAATATTTTGCAAATGAATTGTCTCTTGAACTTCAAGCTCACATTTTTTATGAGGATCTAGATAATTTATTTCACGTATAATTTTTCAACAACTAATCATCTCTCCCCCTAATATTAGGAAGTCTAACATTTACCCTCAATTTTATTTGGGGATCCATGTTTGTGCGTTGTGGTAGAGCAATTGAATCATATATTGTATATTTAAAATTTTAGATGAGAATTATTTAGTTCCTGACCCTGAACCAATTGTGATAGGTGAATTTTGGTGGCAATTGATGCATACAAGTGTTGCTACATTTTAATTATCATATCCCATACTAAATTTTTTTGGGGGGATTTGTTCTCATAACCAATAATTTTGTTATAATTAGAGGCATATAATTTCATCTAAACCAACTTGGATATACACCATCATTATCAATATAATTTTCTAATTTGGATCCATGCTCTTAATTTAATAACAATTCGAGAAAACGACCTTGAAAATATTAAATTGCAAGTTGATATTAAAGCACATGAATGCATCTACTAAAATTAAACAATAGTAAACTGTCCACATGACAGGTGAACTCGTACATATTCACTTTTTTATACATTTCAAAAATTCAGGAGATACAATCTCAATCTTAGCCAGTATAATATTTAATTTATCTTGAGAACAAGCAACACAAGAGAATTCTTTAAGAATATTTTATTTCTTTAATATATAACCACATGGTTCTCAATTATTTTTTTTAATCAAATTTGAACCGAAATGACCAATCGGTTATGCCAACTGATATATTTTCTGCAAACTTTTAGTTTATTATCACATGTGATTTCACTATCATGCCCATATTTTTTTTACTACAATAGGAGAAAAAGACGGGTAAATCTTTTATATAAATATTTAAAAGTCGCTTCAATTGCAGTAATATAAAAATATTAAATCTTTTCATAATTTATAATCTCAAGATAATTCATTTTTTGCCAATTCCTTTGAAACTCAATAAATTTCTTTTGAGACTTATTATAATACCAATATTATAAATAATTTCATTCATAGTGACAATAAGGGTATTGAAAGATTTAAAAACTCCATTAATAGGTTTGATCAGGAAGCTTGAAGAACAACAAATAGGTCTTGTAGATTTGTGAAATTAATTCAAAATAGTGATTGGGGTTTGTTAGGTTTGTGTTTGTGAACTTATAGTTGAAAATTCAAGTCAAATGGGAAAGGATTCCAGCTACTTTGGGATGTATCTGGAGATATGGCCTATTTAATTTAATTTAATTTTTAACATTTTATTTTTTTATGTGTCATTAAAAAATAACATGAAATTCGTCGTGCAGGCGATTGTATTACACATAATGACCGAATGATAAAATAATTTAAAATATCGAATTTCAAATAATTCAAAATTTTAATTGATAAAATAAAAAATACATAAATCGAGATGATAATTCAAAATAAATAAAAAAATCTCTCAAACTCATTTCGTCTTTTTGTAAATACCAAATCAAAGATCCAAACATGAAATAAAAAGAAATAATATTTACATTATAATCAAATTTACAGTAACATAGTCATCCTTTTTCTTTCTTTTCTTTTTTGCTGATTTATGGACATTATCATATATTTTTGGATAATGAATAAATACAAAATTTCAGACAATATTTATTTACCAGCTTTAATATAAGGTGGTTATGGTTCCACGTTTTCCTTTAAAGGCTTCCACTAAAATGCAATCACAAGTTGTTGACAATATCATGATGGCATTTATATTTGATTATTTAATTTCCGGAAAAAAGTGATATTTGTTTTTATATTTTTTTTATAAATAAGTTATATATGTTATTTGCTATATTTTTTTATTACAGGATTAAATTTTCAGATCTTCAACATATTTGATTTTTTTATTCAATTTTAAATTGATACTTGCGTTAGTACTCTAAAAAGAAAATTATATTTGTCCCTACTTTATTAAATTTTCATATTCCATTTTAATTTTTGTTATGTGAAACTTACGTGAAACATATCTTTTATTCAATTAGTAAGCTGTTTAGTCAAATTTTTGGGAGGCCAAAAACAGAAGCGAATGTAGGATTTCTAGAACATGGGTGCACCACTAAAATAAAAGAAGAAAAAAATATATAAAGTCGGAATTGATCTCAAGTATTCAAGATTAATAACTGAACCATAACCAAGTGCCCTATTTAATCTTTTCATAACATGAGTGCCAATATATAATATTATACCAATTTTAAAAAATATATACATAAAATATCTAATTTTATAGATAGACCATGGGTTCGTGCGCCCCAAAATTTATGCATAAATTTGTCCCTCGCCAAAAGTGCTTATTTTAAAAAATTGAGGTGTTTGGTCAAACTTTTGGGAGAAAATAAGTATTTTTAGGGAGTAGTAGAAATTATTCTAAAAAAAATAGTTTCTCGACAAAAACATTTATTTGAAAAGAACTTTTGAGAAAAATACACTTAGAAACACTTTTTGAAAGCTCGGTCAAACATTAATTGCTGCTCAAAAGTGCTTTTTAAACTTATTGATCAAACACAAATTACTTCACTAAAAATACTTTATTGATAAATACTTTTTTAAAAAATACACTTTTTAAAATAACTGATTTTTAAAGTTTTACTAAACTAATTATAAATCTGCTACCTCATTTAAATTTTTTTTTCTCTTTTTTTTTTCCCTCATAAATTTGTTATCACTTTCATCGGACCCAGCCACTTTCAATGTCATTATTTCTATGACAACTCTACCCACCTTCTTTTATTATTATTATCATTTTAATTTTCAACTTTAAGATCTTGGCCAAAAAAATCATTCACATTTTGAATAATTTAATAAAATTTATTAGATTTCAAGATGATTAGGAAATATCATTTAACTTTTTTATTCATGCTTTAATTCAACTTTTTAAGAATTTTGAGAAAGCCATTAATTCTTTTTATAATCTTCATTTTTAATATCATTCTTTTCAAAATCTTCATTGCTAAAGTTATATGAAAAATAAAATAAATTAATTGATGATATCTCTAAAATTTTAAATTTGTTAAAAAAAAATGAAAACATTTGTTATCAATATTTCAATAAAATTGATAGTAGGAAAAAAAATAATTAAAACATTGAGATTTAATATTGAAGGTAAGGGAAGAAAAAATGAGGAAGGAAATTATAAGGTGGGGAGTCGAACTCTCACAACAAGATGAGAGTTCAGATAAATTAACTAATTGAGCTATTAAGATTTTTCTGAAAAAATATACAATTACCAATTGACGTTGAAGTGAATATCTGGCAGCACATTGACACCCATTTCATCGCAAATGCGTCGCAAGAAAACGCTATCCCGCAATCTTGAAGGTTTTCTGATTTGATTTGATTTATAAAAGTTCAGGCCTTTTGATACTCTATAAATATACTTTAAATATGATTGTTGTTATTTGAATTTTAATGTCAATTAATTGATTTATCGTATTAATCATTTATTTAATCCTAAGCTTAATTATTTTATTGTTTGTCCAACTATTGAATATTATCTATAAATTTTGAATTAGACTCGAAAGTGGAAATTCAAAATTGCAATAGGATTAGATAGAACAAGTTTTTAATCCGGGACATTGGGAAACAAATTTGCACTTAGAATATATATACCTAAGTTTTCTTGCTTGGTTAATTTACAGGAATTGTAAATGTATTCAGGTTAAGATTCAAGTATATAATGAATGTCATTGTTGTTATAAGTAGAATGTTGTTATACTGAAGTAAAATAGATATAATGAATGTCATTGTTATTATAGGTAAAATGTTTTACCTATTAAAATAATGACATTCATTATACCAAGTTTTCATGTTATATTTTAATTTTCTATAACAACAATAACATTCATTATAGCGGTATACTCTTGATAAAATTACCTCTCTATAATAGTTATACTCAAATATTGTGTAATAATATTTTGTAAGAAATATAAATGTATAAAATAAAATATTAAAATATTTAATATAATCATCATTAGTGTCATGCACATAATAAATTTAATGTATAAATATCTAAAAAGAAAAAAATTATATTTAAAATTAACTTCACAAAGAAAGGCTACTTGTATTTTCCCTTTTGACATTCACACTCTTTTTATTTTTTAGTTAAATTGATTAAACAAATATATTTCTTTTTTTTGGTACACCAAATCATTAAATTAATTTTTTGCATTATTTTATTTATAACAACTAAAATGAGATCTAAACGTCAAATACCATATATATAGCCAAAATTTGTTATAGTAACATATTTATCTGAAAATTTTTATAACTGATTTAGTGAGATATTGTTAAAAATTACAGTCAGTGATTTATAGTATTTTTTTTCAAAAAATTAATTATTTTTCTATTTTAAAACATAAAATTATATTTTTTTTAGACCCACAAAAATTACTTTATCCAAAATTAATCCAAAGTAGTAAAAATGATATGTGTCAATAATTCAGAACAAGAAAAGTGAAAGGGATTATTGATTGAAATCTAAAAAGTGAAAAAAGAAAATAAAAGGAAAGATTTGGTGATTGAGACAGAGAAAAAGGATACACTTTTTATGTCTCAAATCTGAAAAAAATATTTTTTATTTAATAAATATTTAACGATATTGTCAATATTTTATTTATTTTAGATCCTATTTATTTAATAAAAAATTCATAAAAATGTATTTTTTTATTTTAAAATTTATTATTTGTTTTTGTTGGTTAATTGATATTCGAACTTTACAATTTCCTTTCCTAACATTGAAAACAATCCAAAAAAAAAAAGGATTTGCAAAAAAATCTGCTCACGTAATACAGTGTCTGTAATTAAATTTATTATTTTGTTTTATAATTTATTAATTATTAAATATTCGTTAAAATTAATTTATATTAGATTTAAATTATGATATAAATACATACATACATATATATATATATATATATATATATTAATTAATTCAATTATTAATCTTTAACTCAACTAATTATAATTATTTTCTAATAATTATAAATTAATTAAAATGAATAATAATTATAAAGATATTATTGAGATAAATTAAATTCTGAGTGAAATACTGAATGTCTTACCCAGAGACCACTATTTAAATTGAGATAGAGGGTCCACGATATTTATCATGATCCCTCAGTGATGTCTTATCATGACCATTCATATCAATGTTACCTTTTCAAGAAAATAATTTATACATCTTTGACTTTTAGAGAGATATGATATGGAATAATTTTAAATATAAGTTTTTTAAGTGACTTTTTTTCAGAGTTTTTATTTATTTTATATATCATAAAATTCTAAATATTATTTGAAATTCAAAAAACACTCAAACTGTTATGAAATAATAAAGAAAGAACAAGAATATTGTAGAGAAAGAGAGAAGGAGAGAAGTTCTTACCCTTTATTTATAGGGACAATTCCTCCTAATTTTTCTACAAAAGATAGACTTTCACTATAATATAAACACATGTATCCACTACAATATAAATGCTTTTATAGACATTCACTATAATATAAATATATTTATAGTTGCGGAACTAGTAGGGTTCGTTTGACTGAGAAATAAGATAGTTATTCAGGATTATCTCGATATTGTTATCTCATCTTCAATCTAAAATAAAAATAACACTATAATCTTACAATAAATTATTTCGAAATTTTATTTCAATCAAACATGGAATAAATTCATCCTAAAATAAATCTAACGACTATTTATTCCTCGTCTCTCGTATCAAACAAGCCCAAAATTTATTATTAGGAAGTAAATATTATTGACAAAATAAAAGTAATAGGACTGTAGATGTTATGATAAGGTAAAGTAAGAATTATTGAGTTGAGCACTACAAAATATAAATAGTAATGAGCACTATAAAATATAAATAAAAAAGAAAGTATTGAGCACTATAAATAAGGCATTGTCTTTCATCCCATTTCAAACACACAAAAATTTTAGACTAATTACTTTGTTGAATTGGAAAAAATGTCTACCCCATTAACCTTGTCATCTACAGACCATTTGCCTCAAAGTTTTGTGGCTCCTTTGGAGAAAAGACCAGAAAAAGAAGTTCCCATTGGAACCAACATCCCTATTATAGATTTTGGACAACCTGACCATGTTCTTGTCGAACAAATTAGCAAGGCATGTCGAGATTTCGGACTGTTTCAGGTATCTCTTTTCTTTTTGATTCATATAATTAAAAAAAAAAATGTTACCATGATATATTTTGAATCACAAGTTTAAAAAAAATTATGAACGTGAATTTAACAGGTGGTTAATCACGGAGTTCCTGATAGCCTAATGGCGGATACAATGAAAGTGTTGAAAGAGTTTTTTGCGCTGCCTGCTGAGGATAAGGCAATGTTTTATGAAGATGGGAAGCCAAATGACCTTGTAGCTGATATTTCTCAAAAAGCAAAATTGTATACTGAAAGTAACAAGAGCCCAGAAGGAGAGTTCACCTTTTGGAAAGACTCTTTAGCACATGGCACTCATCCACTAGATGATGAACTTGTCAACAGTTGGCCTGATAAGCCTGCAACATATAAGTAAGGAGATGGACATTACTTTCTTTGTCTCAATTTACGTGTATAGTTTATTTGATTGGACACGAAGTTTAAGAAATATGAGAAAACTTTTGAAATTTATGATCTAAAATAAGTCAGAAATATTTGTGTGGCTATAAATTTATTTTATTAAGAGTGAAATAGATATTTTAAAATTAAATTATCACTAAATATAGAAATGTGTTTTTTTTTTTCTAAGACTAACTAAAGAGGAAGAAAGTGTGTTATACATATTCTAGTTGAAGTTCTATACATGGACAATATTTTCACACCTTTATAACAAGTTTGATAACTTTTTTTTTTTTTGGGGGGACAGAGAGGTGGTAAGTAAATATGCAGTGGAAGTGAGGAATTTAGCTAAAAAGATATTGGATATGGTATGTCAAAGCTTAGGACTTCCATTGGGTTATTTGGAAAAAGATTTGATACAAAATCAGATGATGTTTAGTAACTATTATGCACAATGTCCCCAACCAAATGCCACATTGGGAGTTGGGGGTCATTGTGACCCTAACCTCATCACTGTTCTTCAACAAGATTTGTATGGGCTTCAGTTTCTCAACAAACAAGGCCAGTGGATCGGTGTTCAGCCCATCTCTAACGCTTTTGTCATAATTCTCGGATTGACTTTCAGCGTATTTCTCTCTCTTTTTTCTCTCTATTTCAATTTATGTGATTATTCTTTTTTCTATATTTCTAAATTTGAATTTGTTTTGGAATATAAACAGGTTGTTAGCAACAATGAGATGGAAGGAGCAGTACATAGGGTTGTGACAAGTCAAAATTATGATAGGATATCAATTGCTACCTTTTTTACTCCAGCCAATTCAACCATCATTGAACCAGCAAAGCAACTTATAAGTGAAAAGAAACCTCCATGTTACAAACCATACAAATATGTTGAGTTTTTTGGTAATTATCTAAGTGATGACTATGATGCAGGATTGAGTCGCTATAAAATATGATGTCTTAATTAGTATTGGAGGTTCAACAAGTTTCTGTTCTTTTAAATAAATAGAGTGAACCTCTTATATGGGTATGTATTTTCTTCAAATAATATAAATAGAGTGAACCTCTATGTGTAAGTTGGTATGTATTTCTTCTAAGTTGGTATGTATTTAATTTGCTTCAAATAAATTGAGTGAACCTCTAGTGTTTGGTATAGGTTGGTATGTTCAAAGATTTTTATCTTTCTCAAGTAACCTAAGATATGACTAGCGGCATCGTAAATTAAAAATTATTCAATTGATGACAATCAAAATATAGTTGAACAAACGAAGAAGGAAAATAATGGCTCAATTATATTTAACATTATCAAGAATTGACTCATATTGCTTTGTCCGCTTCTATTTTTCTGGCTTCAATCTCGTGTCAATTCATCCTTTTTTGGCTCGTTTTCATTCAAAACTCCTTTTGCACACATAAAACATCTAATCAAATTTAATATTAATCAAATTCTCTCGAAGAAAACATGATGATTAATTTGAGATGAAGCGAGTATAAAATAAGTATAGTTAATATAAAATGATTAATATCTATTGACTCATCAAGTTATTCATACTATATATAAACTCTATCAATTTGGTCCAACTAGCAATTTATTCATCTTTGAAACATAATCATTAATTTTAATATTCATGGTATTAACTCAAAGTACTAATTAGATTTCTAAACTTAAATCTCACCAACAAACCGACTTAGAATAATTTCGGCAAACAGAATATAAAAGGCACACAAAGCAATTACGGGAACTCTTCCCAACCTTTTATTAATCTCGCAGATTACAACAAAAGGACTTACTCAACTTTGGGAGGCTTACAAGGATACACAAAACTTCCCTCTACAAAATCAGCCTACAGCTATTTATAGAGACCTGCCAAAGGCAGTTACAAAAGGATAAGGGCGGATTCAAATTTCCTGTCCCGCCACTCTGGCCCGCGCCTGCGCGCCCCGCACGCTCCGCCTCTGGCCCGCACGCCCGTGCGCCTCGCTCTGGCCCGCGCACTCCGTGCTTCCCGCGCGCCTACTCTGGCCCGCGCACTCCGCGCGCCCCGCGCCTGCTCTGGCCCGCGCACTACGCGCTCTCGCGCGCTCCTCTGTGGCCCGCACGCCCCGCGCGCCCGCGCGTCTACCAGCGCGTCTGCCAGCACGCGTCCATCCTTACGTTTTTTCCCAGCCTCCTTGCCTTGGCTCTGTCATGCCAAAGTCCACAAGCTTGCCTTGCCCTCGTCTAGCACTCGATCACGCCATCGCCTAGCCGAGTCATCCCACAGCTTGTCCGGATGCCCTTCATTGATCAAGGCCGCCTTGCCATCACCCAAGTCTGCCTTGTCTTGACTGAATGCCATGCACATCATCCAGCCACTCACACTGTTGCCGAAGCCCGCACTTGTCATGCCAAGGCAATTCGCCCTTAGCACGCTCCTGCCCACAATCATCAAGACCAAGTCCACTGACACGGACATCCATGGCCTTCCAGGAATCGGAAGATGCGACAACAAACCCGCTTCCCTAGTCCACCTGACTTGGTGAATTTCCAGCCTTTAGCCTCCCTCATTCACCCTGGAGACACGTCCTGCCCGGACCCTCGTCTGCCTCCAACTAGACTGCTCCTACTCAGTCTACCCAGTCTACTGCCCTAGACTGCCTTGCTTAGACTTCCTCTCTAGACTAAGGCCAAGGCTGTCATTTATAGACACATGGCAGCCTTGCCTGTTTACATCCCAGAGCCTGCCGACACTTGTCGCAGCCCTAACAAACAATAGCAAACGTGGCACAAGTGCCTTACAACATGCAGATGCCAGCCCCATCTGCTAGGCTAGTCTGAAACTCAAATGCCAAGGCAACTACAAAGAAGAGAGCCAAAAAACGTTTACAAGGTAACTGCCCAAGTCGGCCATGACGTGCTCCATTCACGCACATGTCCTCCCAGCTCGCGCACGCCCAGGTTTGGCGCCAAACGGCCTGTCTGTCGCGCCACTGCCTCGGCCACGCCCTGCCGAGTCGCCCAGCTGCATCTGTCTCTGCCGCTAGACAGTGTCGAGTCCCTGCCGACACGCCGACTGCAATTCAAGCCTTGTTCTTATCAACTCCGTTTTTCCTCTGTCATTTCCTTGCCATGTTCATGCCTTGTTCAGCATTGTCATTTGCCTAGCCAAGCCTTGCCACCGGACTGATCAACAATGGCTCTTGCCACAAGCTATGGTGCCACTGCCGACACTACCTTGCCGATGCCTACTGTCGATGCCTGCTTAGTGACCATGTGATGCCATGGCTCACTAATCCGTCACGATGCACACTTGCCACTTTGCCCAGCAATGCTCCGCACTGCTCCATATGCTTGATTCAACCCGCACCTAGGCCAAGACAAAGTCAATCATGCCAACCCTTTGTCGCCACCGTGCCTCATGTCGAGCTTAAGAGTTTGGACCTGTAACAAACCACCCCCACTCGTTGAGACTCGACGTCCTCGTCGAGGACATTCCCTCAACGGATACGCTTGTTGGGGTCAGGAATCACCATCCGATAACCACCAACAATAGGATCTTCATATGCCCCGGGTTCCTCTGCCTTCTTTGGTTCTGCCTTCTTTCCCTCTTTAACAGCAACCAATGCACTGACCCTGGCATTCAATGGGCATTCTTTCTTCAGGTGTGGCCCTCCACACGTAAAGCAGCCACCAAATTTCTTCTTGCCAAGGGGAGGATCACCTTGCCTTCCCTTGCCACCATCATCCTCGGCAGCCTGGCTCCTTCCATCCTTCTTCCACTCCCTGCCTCTATCCTTAGGCTTCGAACGCGAAGATTCCATGGGGTCATCACCCAAGTCGAAGTCTGCCAGTCCATCCGCTGCCGCTATGGCCGATGACAGATTCTGCACGTTCTGCCTCCGCAGCTCTCTTTGTGCCCACGGCTTCATCCCGCTCACAAAGTAGTGCAGCTTGTCTTCATCCGACATGTTCTGTATGTCCAGCATCAAAGAACTGAATTCTTTGATATAATCCCTCACCGAACCGGTCTGCCTCAATTGCCTCAATCGGTCCCTAGCAAGCCAAGACGCGTTGCTAGGCAAGAATTGGTCCCTCATTTCTTTCTGCAACTTTGCCCAAGTATCAATCTTGGGTCGGCCAGCACTTTCATCATCCGCAATTCTGGTCCTCCACCACCATTTCGCATCACCCGTCAAGTACATAGTAGTGATGTTCACCTTGTCATGATCAGAAACGCGGGCAGTAGAGAAATACTGCTCCATGTCCCACAGAAAGTTCTCCAATTCTTTGGCACTCCTCGCCCCACCGAAAGATTTTGGTTTAGGGATTTTTACCTTTGATCGATCCTCATGGGTCTGCCCTCCGCCTGCAGCAACAGCACGCCGCAGCACCGCCAATTCGTCGGCCAGATTTTCGTTTGCCCTCTTTAGATTCTCAATCTGTGAGGCAGCTTCTTCCCGAAATCTGCCAACATCCAACAATTGGGTCTGGACAGTCTCACGTAACATCGCAAGTTCCGTGTTCAACCCATGCAACTGCGTCTTGAGATCACCAAGACTCCGAAGATCTGTGTCATCCTCCATTGTCACACCGACAATAGCCTCCAAACGTGCAACCTTTTCCCTCAATTCTGCGTTGGTCACCATCTTCACAATCGAATGGCTTAGGCTCTGATACCAGTTGTTACAGGGGTGATTTTTTTTTTTTTTTCACTTTCACCACTGCACGGCAGTTGCACTACGCAACACAACTTCAGCCTCACTCACCAACAAACCGACTTAGAATAATTTCGGCAAACAGAATGTAAAAGGCACACAAAGCAATTACGGGAACTCTTCCCAACCTTTTATTAATCTCGCAGATTACAACAAAAGGACTTACTCAACTTTGGGAGGCTTACAAGGATACACAAAACTTCCCTCTACAAAATCAGCCTACAGCTATTTATAGAGACCTGCCAAAGGCAGTTACAAAAGGATAAGGGCGGATTCAAATTTCCTGTCCCGCCACTCTGGCCCGCGCCTGCGCGCCCCGCACGCTCCGCCTCTGGCCCGCACGCCCGTGCGCCTCGCTCTGGCCCGCGCACTCCGTACTTCCCGCGCGCCTGCTCTGGCCCGCGCACTCCGCGCGCCCCGCGCCTGCTCTGGCCCGCGCACTACGCGTTCTCGCGCGCTCCTCTGTGGCCCGCACGCCCCGTGCGCCCGGGCGTCTACCAGCGCGTCTGCCAGCACGCGTCCATCCTTACGTTTTTTCCCAGCCTCCTTGACTTGGCTCTGTCATGCCAAAGTCCACAAGCTTGCCTTGCCCTCGTCTAGCACTCGATCACGCCATCGCCTAGCCGAGTCATCCCACAGCTTGTCCGGATGCCCTTCATTGATCAAGGCCGCCTTGCCATCACCCAAGTCTGCCTTGTCTTGACTGAATGCCATGCACATCATCCAGCCACTCACACTGTTGCCGAAGCCCGCACTTGTCATGCCAAGGCAATTCGCCCTTAGCACGCTCCTGCCCACAATCATCAAGACCAAGTCCACTGACACGGACATCCATGGCCTTCCAGGAATCGGAAGATGCGACAACAAACCCGCTTCCCTAGTCCACCTGACTTGGTGAATTTCCAGCCTTTAGCCTCCCTCATTCACCCTGGAGACACGTCCTGCCCGGACCCTCGTCTGCCTCCAACTAGACTGCTCCTACTCAGTCTACCCAGTCTACTGCCCTAGACTGCCTTGCCTAGACTTCCTCTCTAGACTAAGGCCAAGGCTGTCATTTATAGACACATGGCAGCCTTGCCTGTTTACATCCCAGAGCCTGCCGACACTCGTCGCAGCCCTAACAAACAATAGCAAACGTGGCACAAGTGCCTTACAACATGCAGATGCCAGCCCCATCTGCTAGGCTAGTCTGAAACTCAAATGCCAAGGCAACTACAAAGAAGAGAGCCAAAAAACGTTTACAAGGTAACTGCCCAAGTCGGCCATGACGTGCTCCATTCACGCACATGTCCTCCCAGCTCGCGCACGCCCAGGTTTGGCGCCAAACGGCCTGTCTGTCGCGCCACTGCCTCGGCCACGCCCTGCCGAGTCGCCCAGCTGCATCTGTCTCTGCCGCTAGACAGTGTCGAGTCCCTGCCGACACGCCGACTGCAATTCAAGCCTTGTTCTTATCAACTCCGTTTTTCCTCTGTCATTTCCTTGCCATGTTCATGCCTTGTTCAGCATTGTCATTTGCCTAGCCAAGCCTTGCCACCGGACTGATCAACAATGGCTCTTGCCACAAGCTATGGTGCCACTGCCGACACTACCTTGCCGATGCCTACTGTCGATGCCTGCTTAGTGACCATGTGATGCCATGGCTCACTAATCCGTCACGATGCACACTTGCCACTTTGCCCAGCAATGCTCCGCACTGCTCCACATGCTTGATTCAACCCGCACCTAGGCCAAGACAAAGTCAATCATGCCAACCCTTTGCCGCCACCGTGCCTCATGTCGAGCTCAAGAGTTTGGACCTGTAACAGTTAGCTACTTAGCGTCCCTAATTGTGCGGTAAGAGTGAAGGCATTAAGCAAAGTCGTCGAAATGGATTTGATCTAAGTTCAGTTTAATTCGTACTTAGAATAGGATCGAGTTAAGATTTTAAAGTAGGTTTAAAGTTTAGGTTTTATAAGCTCAACATAAGTTAGCCCGGTGATTTTGAGGCTTGATCGAGGTGGGCCCGTGGGTCAAAAGGCCATCTAATTTAAATTAAAATTATATATATATAAAAAAAAGTAAAAACTAAAATTGTGATTACCGAATAAGTCTTAATATCTTACACAATACTTTATTCTTTTAACATTAAATCCTAATTATCAAGTATAAAAGTTACATTCATGATTGCAACTTAATTTAACCTTAAAATTTCTTTTAAAGTTAAAAAAAAAGTGAAAATTAGGAATAGTCATTGTCGAATAAGTTTTAATATCTTATATAATAAATTACTCATTTAGCTTAATTTTCTAATACTAAAATTTCTAATCACTCAATATAAAAGTTGCATCCATATTCATGAAAATGTCTAAACACTTGTTGCTACTCGATCAAAATCAATTGCACGACTTTATCCAAATTCAAGGTGGTAATATCTATAAGTGAATTTAAATATTAAATTTTAATATGTAGTTATTTGATGATATTTAACTAACTGATAGGTGTTCATATGAATATAGACGAAGATGAAAATAATTGACAACTTTATCAACGAATTCAAATATGCTTGACGATGTATGCTATAAGTTGCCATAGAATTATGTAGTTTCATATAATCATATGTTAGAAATTTTATTGGCATACCTATAAGTTCCAGTTTAGATTGAGAAAAAAAAAACAATTATCACAAATAAATAAATAAATAAATAAATAATAAAATAAAATAAAAATGAAAGGCTAGGCCGCGCCCTTTTAAGATTGGGTTGGGCTGACCATTTTAAATCCCTTTAAATTGGAGGGATGTCCCGCCCTAGGCCATCAAATTTCTTAACTCCAAAACTTGAGCTGGATTGAATTAGGCTGACCCGTTTTGACAACTGTAGCATTAAGTAATACCTTTTTCCTCTTATTTTAATAACGTAAAAGATCTTCTTAAATACAAAAAGTATGATAAGTTATAAAAAACGACTTTTAAAATTCTAAAATTCCCAAAAAAGTAAAAAAATTATTTAAAATAAGAATAAAGATAAATATGTTGTAAACTAAAGAAGACAATCATTAATAATACATTGAATAATATGGTACAAAGTGCAGTTTTTAGTAAACTTAATAAGTTTACAATTTTGCCCAAGTTTATGTGCAAATTTTGTTGCTATCGTTCGACTTTCCTGAATCAGTTTTATATAATTTCTAATATATAATTGCAAATTGCAAATAATCAAACAAAGTTTAAACTGCATGAGCTACTTAAAAGTTTTGCAATAATCTTTTTTCGGATGGAATTAGTTTTCTGTGATTTCTCCTCTTTAAAATATATGTTTATCGGTACTATTATAACTGATTACTTATAACGATTTGTATGATCATTTTTATTATTAGAATCTTTTTTCCCTTAAAGATCCTTTCCACAGACTTAAAACATAATTTATTAGACAAGTGTGACTCTTTGAGCATTTTTCGTTTAGTTCCTATTACTTGCTTTGCTCATATAGGTCACCTGAATGAAAATGCTTTGAATGATGACATTGGTCTTTTTGAGAATGATATTGTATGCTTTGACTCTTCGTCTTCGCTTGATTGTTCTCTCTTAAAGTACAATGTCTTATTTGATGATCATTGTGACATCGTTTCTAGTGTTGGGCATAGTGATGTCACCATGATAATGGTGTAGCTATTATCCATGGATATAACTTGTTGATAACCCACTATGGGATGTTGACGAAGAAAGTGATGCTTGTATTCAATTGGGTACTCCGTCTTTGAGCGTCTCAATTCTTGATAATGTGCATGATGATATTTTTGTATCTTACGGTGATCTTACATGTGGGGACACTTTGAATGAAGTTACTTTGTCTGATACCTTTCTTTTTACCTATTTGCTTGTGATGATGCACTATCTGGTGTTCAAATGATTCATTCTTTCTTGAGTATTTCAATTCTAAATGGTACGTCTTATTGTTTTCCTGATTCTAATGGTGATGTCGCATGTGATACATTGGATGAAATTATTTTGAGTGGCACCTTTCTTTATTACTTATTTGCTTATGATGATGCTCATTTTTTTGTTGAGGCATTTCTTATGTGAAAAGGAAATTTAACGCGTTGATGGTTATTCTCTTGACAAAGATGGTTGGATAATCTTTCCTTTTGACCCCGGTGGCCCTTTGAATGTGTGTGTGTTTCTCACCGTACCATCTTGGCCTACCCAAGGTTCTCAGTGCCTCATGTGGAAGCTTGTTCTTCATGCAAATAGTTGATGTTTCGCTATATCATATGTTTCCGCATCCTTGGCGTCTTGGTAGGTTTAGTTACACTTGTGCTAACCCTCATAAAACGAGGTCCTTTGTTGTTGTTTGTCTTCTCTATGCTTTGCAAGGTTTAGATTCGAGGATAAATTCTTTTCAAGACGGGGAGAATGATGCAATACAAAGAGCTCCATATTTGGATCATAGCTTAGGTGGATGAAGGAGCACAAGATGGCCAAAAAGAATGAAGATGGCCAAGAGAGTGAAAAAAATAACTACATGTGCAATTGGTCATTCTTGAATTCAAGTAAAAGAAAGATCATCCAAACAAGGTCGTTACTCATTAAGGGCATATTTTGTAATAGTCTCCTCTTTCCTTTGGTTATTATAAATAGGTGTTCATTCAATTTGAAAGATAGATTTTCAAGATATGATGAATATTGACTTCGCGTGTGGTGTGATTGTCTAAATCTATACATTGTTATTTGTATAGAAAGAAGGGTTGCAAGGGTAGATCATCTCCTTTGAGGTTTTCTAAGAATTAGGTGCTACTTGATTCATGAATTGGAGGTCCTTGTGCTTGCACAAGAGTTGCTAATTTTAATCATTTTTATGTCGAGTTAGTTATCCTTTATCTTTCTTTAATTTTCTTATATCATGCCGGAATGGGTGACTTGGTCCTGAGAAATAAAAATACGTTTTAGAGAAGAAAATAAAATATTAGAAATTGAAAATTAAAGAGTTGATCAAAGTCAACATTCGGAGTAAACGAAATCGAAATCAAGGTTCAAAAGTTCCTATAGATCTAGATGTGCTTTAGAACTTAGTTGGATGGTTTGAACAGGTTCATAGGGACTCGGAAGTGATTTAGACGCCTTAAGTGAAAAACTAGTGATCCCAAAAAATAAGAGTTGATCCCGTCCAAACATTTGACTATATGAGCTCAGGTTCATAGTTTGAAAGTTCTAATAGGTTTGTATGATGATTTTAGACTTGTCCACAAATTTTGCTAGATTTCAATGAGTATCAGAGGGGTTTTGATCAAGTTGCTTTCATGTTAGAGGATTAGGCATCGGTTTGAGCATAAACAGTACCATACAATACAAATCAACTCTAAATCAAATTCCGAGGTTGTTTGAATTCGTAACCAATATTGATTCTTTTGTATAGCAATATGAGCATAGTTGAACTCATATAACCTCGGAGAATACTATTTTGAAAAGATTGCACTAGTTTAGCAAACTCAAACGCGATGAATTTTCCAAAAGATCAAAGTTTGACCTTGACTGAGGATGCTTTTGTAAATACTGATAATAAGGTCTTAGAATAAAGGGGGAGCCATACAGGTGAGGTGACAAACATTTATGCGGTTTCAAGGCGCCATGTAATTGATTCAATTTGTAACCACATTCAACTATACCCATATTGCTATACAAAAGAGTCAAACCATTAGTTGTGCCAATTTTAGTGTTGGAAAAGGTTGTTGGTGCTGGTGCACCAATGGTGCGAAAAAGAGGTACGCACATGCAAACCCGCAAGTGCAAAAATTAGTCTGCAAGCGTGAGAGTGCGGGCCGCTTGTGTGAAAGCCCCTCGGTGTTTAAAAATTTAACTTCGTCTTATTATTTCAAAATTAATTTTTTAAGAGCTAGAAAATTCAAATTGAGGCGATTTTAAAAATGATTTTCTCATATAAATATTGCACAAGTAATTATACATTTATTTTGTTTATTTGAAAAGAATATCCAATATATTTTGTATTTTGATTCATGAATTTAATGTGAAAGTTGAGGTTTTAGACCTAGGACTAAGAGAATGATTTTTAAGAATTTGTAAGTTGATTTGAAATTGTTTCAGGCTGAAATTTGAGATATTACTCCATAATGAATGGTAACCCAATTTTGAAATAATTTTTTGATTTTAACCCTAGAACTTGGATTTAAATTTTTTTGATTGACTTTTTAGTTTGATTTTTTTGTATAGCAATATGGTATGGTTGGACTCTTTTAACCTCATAGAATACTATTTGAAAAGATTGAAATAGTTTGGCAAACTTAAACGCGGTGGATCTTCCAAAAGATTAAAGTTTTACCTGAACTGAGGATATTTTTGTAAATACCGATGATAAGGGCATTGGATAAAGGGAGTACTATATAGGTGAGGCGACAAACACTTATGCGGATTTCAGGTACCATGTGCAAGTATTTTGCTGATTCTTTAGCTGATAATGTGTTTATTCTGATTTTGTCTGAGGAGAAATGTGAAAAAAGTTATATTACTTGACTGAAGTCGAGAGAGCCTGATTGAGTTGAACATTTATTGATATAAAATTTTAGATATATTTTAGTCGTATTGAAAATATATTTTAACTTAGTGAGCATATCATTCTTATTAACATCAGTTAAATTGTAGTGCAACTATTATAATTAATACACTTTTACAAAATCTATTTATCCCGTTAAATTAAGAAGTTTGATTGATTAACTAAATAATTAATTTATTTCAAATTCTATTTCACTTGTATCAATTTTAGTTGCTTGAGTCAACTTGGCTACAATATAAATTCAGTTTGGCTGATTTTGCAATAAAACGACTCTATATTTGAATTCAATTTTGTTGAAACTCATTACAAATCAATTACCCTATGTGTTGGCCCAATTCCCCATATGATAATTTACCCCCCCCCCCCCCCCCCCCCGGTTTTTTTTCCTCTCTTTTTTTGATTCATCTCACATCGCTGGGGAACACAAATGTTGGGAATTTGAGGCTCTATTTGGGGTGGGGTGGGGGGAGGGGGAGGGGAGGGGAATCACTTTGGGAAAATTTTATGTACTATTAAATTTGAATAGAAATTTTGAGAGAAAGTATAATAATCTTTTATTTTTTCATGTCAGATTATTGCAATAAATATGAAATGGGATAATCCTTTAGGTAATTATAATATCTTTTTTTATTTGAGTAGTTATTATTATTCATATATTTATCTTTTTCAATTTCTTTTTAATTATTATCACCGAAAGTATTTTTTTTTAAAAAAAATACTTTTTAAAATAAGTCGTTTTGAGAAGTTTGGCCAAACAAGCTATTATTCTTTTATTATTATTGAATATTCTGAAATCTCTGAAACAGTCAAACCTTCTACATTCTACAAAACCTACTATTGTCTACTTATAAAAAAATGCAACAAGAAATCATTATATATTTATGTTGATGCAGCACAAAACTATTTCAATATCCTTATATCAACTTATCATATTCTTAAGACAAAATGTATTATTCTAACTTTATAGTATTTTTTCCGTTGAAAATTTGCATTGTTGATATTCTTACTCCATAAGATATAAATATCGTCACCTTTTCTTGAAAAGAAACTTTTAGAATAAATTAATTATAAAATAATAATTAATAACCTCACATTTAAAAATTACTAAAAAACAGATTTTAAATAAAATATATCTTTAAATATTTCCTTAAAAATAAAGTAAGATTTCTTTTTGAAGTTTAGCTTTAGGTCCCAATCTTATCGAATCGGCCCAGTTTTGTAAACCATATAATAAGTGAATTTTAAATCACTCCATTTTCATTTTTTACTTATTTAAATCCTTTTTGCTTAAGTTTAGCAGTCTGTTGTGAGGCATTAATCATTTGTAATCAGTCTTCTTTATTTTAAAATGAACTCTTGTTAGCACCAATATCTTAAGTCTAGCAAATATTGGGCCAAAGCCCAAAATTTGAAGCATGAAGCAGCCTAATGCCATCCAGGAGAACAGAGAACAGAACTGGGCTGAAAGAAATTACACCCTATAAATCTATGAGATATACGCCCTATAGATCTATGAGACTTACGTCTCGCTCTGTGCTGCGTAAAACACCTCACCTCTTATATGCATTCTGTTCAATCAACTGATTTTATATAGTATGTGAAAGGCAGAATATAAGATTATAGTATAATATATGGAAAAGAACTATATTAAAGTATAAGGTAATAAATTTATGGGGTGATGCTAAATGATTATAATTTTGTGTTCACAATTTAGTCATAAATATAAAAAGATTATATTAGTTTTTTTTTTTAAAAAAATTAGGTATTTATTAAATTATATTATATTCTCAAGAAAGTTTTCGTGCTTGTGGTCAACAAAAACTCTTTAATGCTGGGAATACCAATAGGTTATTATAGATAAGAACAAATATATTTATTTTTCTTGTGTATTATAATTTGAAACAAATACAATACGACTTTCTCTAAACACATTCAAATACAATTAAGTTTTTCTATATAAAAAAAAACAATGGAGAATACACTAATATACAACTTTGTTTACAAATAATATCCTTTTGTAAATTTACCTTCTGTTTTCATTTTATTAATTATTTTTATATGTATATCTAGTAAATAATTTTGTTGAATCAGTGTCACGTGACACGGGTAAATCCGCCCCTGACTAGAAGAAGAGTCATTGCTGACTTATTGGAATGCCATTGTTAGTAGTATATAAATTAGTTTATATGTGAAATTCTTTTATTAATTTTTAAAATTATTTTTTCATGAATAAATAAATTTATTTTCATACATAAATTATATTAGAAAATTTTAAATTTTGTCCAATTTTTATGTAGGGAGAAAGTTTTCATGCATTCAGAAACAACTAATAAATAAATTAAAGAGAAATCTAAAATTTGAGTAATACGTATACGACTCCCTATACATATTTGTGTAAATAAATACTAATAAAAATATTTTCATAACTAAAGAAATATTGATGAATAACATGTATATATAACAGCTCCAAACTTTTATTTTAGAATATCATAATCCACAATAATTTATTAACTACATTTAATGTGATTGACTTGCCCCGTAAATTAAGACATCGATAAATGACATTTTTAAAATCATTCATAAATTTAATCAATTTACTAGTTGTCAAATAAGACAGCCAGCTCGTGGATGTTTATTTATATTTAATAGATATTGCACATGAAATGCATCTACTCCCTAGAGGAGAAATGGAGATCGAGTATGATGATCTCGTTATATAATATTCAAAATTATAGTAATTATAAGAGTGTCAAATTACTGAGTTTTACTATGAAAGTATAGAAAAAAAATGATGGAGATTCAAATATGTATAACAAAAATGGGGCACGAATTAATACTTAATGAAAGGAAAAAAGAAGCTTTGAATATTATATATTAAAAAATGCATTATTAGAACAACAATATCATGCAATTAGCAAACAAATGTAAAAAGAAACTTTTACTAATTACTGCAACTTAGAGATTACTTGGAATGGGAGAAGCAAATTTGAAAAGTTGAGCATCACTCTCAAATACAGGCACATCTTGTTGGTTCAACAAGACATATACTTCTACTTCATTACCTTGTTCCACAATCCCAAAAGCATTAGTCTTAGGTCCATTAGCCATCGTCATTCTAACAGGTTTTCCCCATCCAAAATCTATTTCATGAAAAGGGAATTGAAGTAAACTACTACAAACATATTCATTTCCATCATCCAAGCTGTATGATGCTTCCCCTCCATTTTTAGCCAATTCAAATATATCTGAAGCCCATCCGTTTTTCTTGACTACATTATTGTCTTTGTTGTTGTACAAAAATACTTGTTTCTCCCGCCTAATCGAACTTACTATTTTTGGTACATTCATGTCTCCCTCTTGATCAATTGTTGTGGGAAAGTATGTGATAACATTCCCAATTGATTTAGATGGCAATTGCGGGTAAAAACCTCTCTCGTTAGCAAAGTGAATCAATGAAGACTTTCGAAATGAACCTGAATTATTTGCCTTGCCTAGAGTTGCGAAGCATTTGAAAATTAGTGCACTAATAACTTCAGTACGTGTTGGATTTTGCACTCCTGATGAATCTTCAGCAACGTAAGCTTTTAAAGCACGTAATTGAGAAGTAGAGAAAGTGTATCTCTTTTGGATGCATCCATCCATCATGGACCCAAATTCAGGTGGATCCATTTCGTTGGGGAGAGATGGATAAAGAGAATCTTGAATAAAGTAAGGAGATGATAATTTTGCATCGGGAGAACGGGCTAATGCGGCCCAATCACTTAAAAAGTGATAAACACTATATCCATCGCCAATTTTATGAGATAAACAAGTACTGATGGCTATTCCTCCGCAGTCAAAATAACTCAATTGAAATACAGCCAACCCATGAGGAGAATCATTAGCCCAAGGTAGTCCTTGAGGAAAAATCAAATCTTTGATGTCAGAATTTGGGTGATTAGCAACATGTGACATTGGAGAGTTGATTTTGACTTCGATAAACTTAGCACCAACGTCGTTGCACGCAATGGTGCGACTATCTTTAACACATCCAGCATATGGATAGTATAATTCGAGATTTTTGGATAGTGAATTAACGAGAATATTAGAAAGTCGAGCATGGTGATTTGAGAATTCACCCAGCTGTTCTTTCGAGTAGAATAAGCCAGCGGGCATATAGGTATGTGTTTGGGCTTGTTCAAGAAGAGACAACTTGTAAAGTCCATGAATAGATGGAGTTGGAGAGGAAGGTTTGATAACCTTTTCGGAAAGTGGTTGGACTTGTGCAATGGTGTGAGCAAGTCTTTTCCATGTTTTCCAAAGGCCCATCTTCTTTGGTTCGTTTCATCTAAGGAAAACTTTGCTCCTTTATATAGTACTACTAGTTTCTCAAATCATGTAATATTATATAATATTGTAAAATTAATATAATAAGCATTTAATGTGCTGGCATGACACATATATCTCTAAATATTTAACATTTTAAAGTTTTTTGCAGCCGAAAAATCACTAATTTCGTATTGAAATTTTTTATCAAAAAATATTAAATGGTTATTCTCATGGATATCGATGTAAAAAAAAAATAATAGTGTTTTCACATGGAAAAATCATGAAGTTTCTCACTAGTTCAGTGAGAATCTATTTCCCACCATGCATTTTCCCAGTGAACTGGTTCAGTGGAAAATGGATGAAAAAAGCATGTTTCATAACACAAATTTTCCACTAATTTACCATAAAAAATATGTATATTTTGAGTAGTATTTGTTTTGTGTTTAAGAAATAGTAATCTTCTTTTTAATATCGCTTATATACCAAAAATTTGTCTTTAAGTAAAAATACAATTTTGTAGAAGTTATATCAAAATTCGATCAATATTTATCTTCACTAGGATAGGCAAAATTATTATCGATTTAATGAATAACTAAAAAAAAAAAAAGCAATAATTATTTGTGATAGAAAAAGACTCAATATTTTACATTAGTGATTTTCAAAAATCGATGCAACATATTTTTTTTCATCATTCACAATGTCGTTTCTAATGATAATTTTAAATTAAAATAAAAGTAAATATAACTATTTTCTTGCGATAAAAAATAAAAAATTATGTTTATATATATGTGCACGATTGCGACACATATAACTATATGTTATGTGTAGATTATATATTTTATTTTAGTTTTCAAGTATAAATGACCTCACATGGTGAAACCTTAGTAACTAAATTAGTTAGCTATGTGAATTTTGACCTTGTTACTGAGGATTCGATTTTCCACCTTATAATTTCTTTTCCGTACCTTCATTCTATTTTATTTTTTCAAAAAAAACTTCACTCTGTTGGCTTTGTAGCAATATCATCATCTTTATCTAATACATATGATATATCGATTAATTTTGAGTTATTTCCTGAAAATTTATTATGTAATGATGTTGGAGCACTATTGCGCAGTGCCGTAATATATATTTCAGGATGATCAGTCGAATATTCTTCGTTAAAAAATTAATATACTATATAGATCAGAAAAAACTATTTCATATATATTAAATCTTAAACATTCTTAACGGAATTTCTAGCTCTACCACTGCTATTGCGGTAAAGGTATGTAATATTATTAATAACAACAAATAACGTTGTTAGGCACCTAATTTTTGTGTTTAATTTCCCTATATTTGATACGACATAATGTTTCATCTTTTAAATATAGTTAATATATAATTAGTGATGTTAAAATGAATATAAAATATTAATAACTTTCATGTATAGGAAATAATAATGAAGTTTCTGTCTCCGGAACCTTAGTCGGAGCGCACGATAGATTAGGGAGGGGAAGACCATATTTATTAAGCCATAAAGCGTGAATAGTTAATTAAATAAAAATTTAATTGAATAATTTTACTGTGACATTTCTTAATTGTGACATTTTAAACTCGTTTAGTTAAAACGTTATTCACAACCTCTAACATTCTTTACTTGTAAACATTGTAAATTTCCTTGATTAGTACAAAATAATTCTATTTTTCATCTTCTTATGACATTAGCTTTTCTCCATTATCTTTTTTTACATTTTCTCCACCACTCTATAAAAATTCACAATTAGATATCTTTGCCCCATCACTCTATTTATCTTCTTCCTCAAACACAATTTGCGAAGGTATAAGGGTATCCTGAATATATATATTTTTTACAACAACTATCATTTATATTCTTAATTTGTGTATTATATCAACAAATGCATGTGTTTTTTCTGTATATTGTTGTGGTTGTTTTCATGATGGAATTGGTGTTGTTCAAGGGTGCTTAAGTAATTTTGCAAAAATAAAAAATATATCATTGCTATCCCTCTAATTTTTCCCCCTCTTATTTTAAGTCAAATAACAAACATTCTTGAGTGTACTATGATATAGCTATCTTCATTGAATTTCAAATTTGATCAACGAAGAGGTTGTTGTATCATAACTTTAGCAAAAGTTAAAGAAAGCATTATTTTTTCACTAGGTGATTTATTCGCGCTTCACGCGAAAATAATATACACTAGTAATTTTTTTGTAATAATTAAATATTATTAGTATTAAAATAATTAAATATTTTTAAATTATTAAATTTTAATAAAACAATAATTGCTAAACTATTTTTTTTTAGTTTTCTTAAAACAACATTAAGAAAGCAAAGAATGAGAAAATTGATCTCTAAATATATAAATTTAAACATAAAATTTTCAATTTTATACACTTAAGATGTGTATATAAATATCAATTTTTTCATATCATTAGAGAATTAAATATTAGTTCTCTCATAATTTTTTACTTATTTAATATTTAAAAAAAAATATAAAACAGAGAAGAATGAAATAGCAAAAACGCACAAATTAAATACATCAATTCAAAATTTATAAAATGAAATTATACGTATGTTCTATTTATATTTTTAGTATCTACATCATTCTTTAATATAACTTGATTAATTTGAAAATGTTCTTTCTTCATTATTTTCTTAATTAATTGAAACCTTATTTCTTTTAAATTTTATTTCAGTGTATTTTTAATTATCACTCTCAATTAAAATAGATTAATATAAAAAAATATAAAGTGAGATTTAAGAATTACTTTCACAATTTTATCGTTAGAAATAAAAAAAAAATGAATCAAGCAATTAACTTTTTTAAAAAAAGAGGATAAATCAGTGATAAATTTCAAATTTCAAGTTGCAGAAAAAGAAAAATACTCATTTTTTCAATAGCACAAATCTTTTCCATCTCTTTTTATTTTTTCTTATTCATCTAGAAACTTTTCATAGATGTCAATCTTACAGGAATTTGTAATCATCATTGTCATGAAGTCACGTAATCTCAGCGCCAAATATATTTATAAAAGCATATATAATTAAAAAAAATATGTAAAATTATTTTAAATCCATATCAATTCTTTCCACATTGATCTTGTCATCCCTTTTTGATATTAAACATGACTTTGCGATCATTTACTAAAGACTTGAATTTCCTACATTCTGTCATGTTAACTTCAGTCACAACCTTGTACTCATTCTAAAAGAAAAAACAACACTTCATATTATAACGCAAATTTATCGTATGAAATAAATTAATAACTAAAAAAAGATAGAAAATTAACAGATAAAAAATATATACTATTGTATATTTATTTTTCCATTTTGCTACTCTAATATTGACTTCATCAATATTACTCTCACAAGTAATAAAACCAACACACACACACACACAAAAGGAAAAGACAAAAGCTGCAACAATATATTATTCAATCAAGTAAAAATTTATAAGAATTATAATAAAGTTAACAAGTAATTGGTAAGAAAATTAAATCAATTCTAAAGAATAATTAGATTAAAAAATTTTTTTAGAGAAAAAAGTGATTTCTCACCATACATAACTGAAGATTCTTGTAAGGATATGTAAAAGATTAGAAATTTTAACCTTCTTTTGTTGAGGTTTAATCACTATAATTAGTAGTCATTTGTTAAAATTAAAACCAAGATAATAAGTAACAGGTAAGACAAATTAAATAAATTTTAAAGAATAATAAGATCAAAAAAATTAGTAGAGAAAGATAAAATAATTCTCACTCGGATCAAGATGTTTGCCAACAAATTAATAAAAAATTATTTACCTAAGCGTAAGCCTGACTGAACCCTAACGCCACCAACCCTTTTAGATTAGTTTTCCGATGGCCATGGCGGCCATGTACTCAGGCCAACCCCCCACAGCTACAACCCAAAATACTTTTCCATTAGATTTTGTTGTGAAACTTCGACCCAATGTCCCTGTTCCAAAACCTATTCCAATGAAATATGTCTCTTATCTACATGGTGAACCTAGAGTGATTTGGAAAGAGGAGGAAGTGACCCTAATGATTTATAAAGAAAATCAATATGTTGTTATTGGTAAGTTTTCATATGGTTGGCCTAACATTCATGATTTACGACAAATCATTCCCATACAATGCAAATTAAAGGGCGAGTGCAATATAGGCTTGTTGAGTAATAGACATGTTCTGATTAGGGTTGCAAATTTGAAGGACTATGTTAGCCTTTTTTTATCCAAGCCAACTTTTTATCTCACACATAGACAATGGACTTATCGCATGAGAACATGAAGTGGGATTCTTTATTTGATCCTGAGGAGGAGACTACTATTGCCATTGCTTGAATCTCATTCTGTCACGATCCGAGAGTAGACCTGGATCGTAGACACGGGACAAGGAACTCCGGAAGGCTCCAAGTCGACCCATGGCATAATCATCGCATACACTTAACATAAGAAATGTCTAACATCATGAACAAGAGGAATAAATGACAAGAAACTGATATGAACCATAACAACAATTGAATAACATATAAGTACAACGTTGAACGGTCTAGACAAGTCCGAAAGCCTTCTACTAAACTGATGAGTTGTTGGGACAAGCCCCCAGCTAACTCCCAAAGTCTGAAAACTGAAACATAATAAAATAGGAATATAAATCATGTCCTCGGAATATGAGGACTCACCACTAACAGCTGGGGAATGGAGAAGCATATCTAACCACGCGTCTGAACCTGGAGACCTGAATCTATATCATGAAACGATATAGCATAAGAGACGTACGATCAGTACTTGGAATGTATTGAGTATGCAGGAAGCGAAAGTAAACTAACTTATAATATTAGCAAGGAGGAAGTAAGGTAAAACATATTAATAGCAATGTAATAGAAGTGAAGTACAACAATCTTATATGAGGTTCACATATTCACTTAACATAACGACATTATAATGACATGCATTATGATAACAACCGCTAATGTGCAAAGAGTAATAATCGGGAATAATACAAAGTATGATACCGTGACCGATATCAAGAGGGTCCCTGACGTCTAAGGGGGAATCCCTGACGGTCGAAGGGAGCGTCCATGAATATCAAAGGAAACATTCTCAGCTAAAGAGAATCCTTGACTGTCAAAGGAAGAGAGAAAGCTCTGATATAGAGAGTCATTGGCTGGCTAGGGATGTTAGTATCAAACAACGCAGGGAAAATAAAATACTCAACTGACTAGGGATATAAGTCCCGACTAACTAAGAGATGGCATTCTCCACTAACGTCTAGATAAGACATTCTCCACTAACGTCTAAAGAAGACATACTCCACTAGCGCATAGACAAGAAATTCTCCACTAACGCATATAGCTAATCTGAATTTACAACAATTAATCAGAGACAGGAACATCCTCCACTCTCATCATGCAATACTCATGTTAAAAGGATTAAAGCTATCTTTTAAATAGGAACGGGTTCACAACTTGACATGTTAATCACAGGCTCAATCATCATGATTCACATTATTACAAAACCAACTTCCTCATTAGCCTTAACATCACAACCCAACGAGCATTCTATAAATTCGTACTAACATTATTCTATCATGGCATCTTGATTCCGTACTCACCTCATTCAATAGGTAATATAAGTTCAAACATGATTATAGAATTCAACTCGTAATCTATCAAGGATGCATAACTTCATGTAATTAGGTTACAAACATTCCACACGCTTGTCACAATCATTCAATTTATGAACTCCTTAGCCACGGGCATTTTAGATTCTAAGGTTTTATAATAACAATTTTTGTAAGGAAAGCATTATAGAATCCGCCCAAGCCTCATAGTTTAATAATGGAGATGCAATCCCGTCATGCCCAATCGATTAAATCTAAAATATGGTGAGGGCATATAATTTACTTCAATTACTCAAGCCCACAAATCCTACTCAATCCAACATGGTCATCAATATCATAATCAAGTCATTAGGGTTAATTATGCAATATTTCCACACTTCCATCATAATCATGAATTTCTACGGTAATCAAAGGAGAAATGAACAATTCCCATTCAACAATTAAATCGAGTTACGAAAAACATACTACACCCGTACATACATGACTATGAAAATTCATTGAACAATAAGAAACACCCATTCATTACTCAAACCAATTTATGAACAACAAGTTATCCTTATGCATTCCCAACATATGATCCATATTCCAAACAACCCATTAAATTAACATCCCAATTAGTTTCATAATTGCAATAAATATTTGCATTTTAGAAAAGATAAGGAGGAAATTACCCATTACACAACCCTAGATCATGCCATTCTAAATACATAAAAATTGGATTATTATCGAAAAATTTAGGGGCACAAGGATGGAAGAATGTCCTTGTTAAAGTCCCCCCATACCTGGCAGACAAAAATCCCAATCTAAAATCTTTCTTGAAGCTTGAAGAATACCTTGGTGAAACCCCTAGGATTTTTGAGAAGAGAGGAGGAAGAAGGAGATTGAGAAAATGAGGGTTTAGGTCTAGAAGAATCCTTAAAATGGTGCAAGGTAGAACCCAAAACGACGTAGTTTAGGAATCTAAGGCTTACGAATTACAAAAATGCCATTAATGAAAAACCTTGAAAAACTGCTCTACCCCGACCACGACTCATACCACGAGTCATACCATGAAGTAACGACTCGTGGTCTCCTCTCATAGTCACCACTTCTCAAATCCTCTGAATCTGGCCACGACTCACTCACCACGATTGGTAGTGACCTTCTATGGGTCGTACTGACAGTCGTTGTATCTTCCGCCCTTACCAATTATCGCTTAACCACAACTCCTCATCATGACTTGTTGCTACAACCTACGAGTCGTACCATGACCCATAACTCTGTCCTACGAGTCATACCATCACCCGTGCAATCATCCACATGTTATCCCGAAAGACTCGTCATGACTTCTAGCTCATTCCAAATCCTGAATTTTAATCTTGGGAACTTTTGGGGTGTGACACATTCCCTTCACTCCCGCCCAATATTTTTGTGAAAGAGGCAATTTTTTCACTTGCTTCTGCTTTTGGGAAGCCATTACAGGTGGATATGGCAACGAGAAACCAAATCTGATCAAGTTTTTCCCTTGTCAAAGTTGAAGTGGATATATTGAGCGAATTTCCCAAGCGGATTAATATTGGTGTAAGGAAACAATCAGGGAAAGTTGTAGAGAAGTGGATACAAATTACATATGACCATGTTCCAAAGTATTATTTAAATTGCAGAATTTAGGGACATTGCGAAGAGAAATGCTATGTTATCCATCCTGAACTATATCCCAAAAAGAAGGAAAATGTTGTGGAGAAAGGTGATGATAAAGCAGGAAACAATGAAAAACTAAGAGGTTTTACAAAAGGAAACGAAGTAGATAAGGAGGATTTCCAGTTTCAGAGAAATAAGAAAAAGCATGGAAAAGGGATAAATCAAGATAAAGGGATAAAAGAAAAGAGATGGAGTCAAAAGTCAGCCCAATAGGAGAAGGTTGTAAACACAAATAACAAGTTTGATGCTTTACAAAATCAAGAGGGGGAGGAACAGAACATCTAGGGTACCAACACCCAGGGTATAGGGAATTAGAGTGAGGATCAAAAAGAGATACATCAAGAAATAGAATCATCAGATATAGGTTTCACTAACAAGAAAAAGGATGAAGCTGTCAAAGGAGAGTCTAAAGCCATCATAGTGTGGAATCCATATCTTAAAAGGAGTACAGAAGTAAGGGATCAGATACCAGTACAACACATGGAATAGCATATTGATTGTCTGAGGAGCAGGATCTCACAGAACTTCAAAAATGCCAAATAAGGGAAAGAAAAGAGGATGAAGACATGGAGACAAACATTTTAAATGCTGCCAAGGAAGGAGACCTTTCACCGAGGCAAGTTGTTGATCTGAAAAGTGGGACGAAAAGAACCAAGTATGGACAGCCAATATGCCTTTATAAATCCAAACAAGGAGTAGCATAGATAGGGAAAGAAATACTAATCAATTACAGACAAAGTCCTTTTTTGAAATATTAGATCTATAAAGTCTCAAAATGCATTTGAGAAACTAATAGATCTTAATAAAAGACATCATTATGCAATTATAGCTTTGATGGAACCTTTTCAAGGACCCGAGGAGCTAGATCATTATAAAAGAAGATTGGGATTACATAATGCAGTAGCAAATGTTTCTTCAAAAATTTGAATGTTGTAGAGAGAAGATTTAGCTGGGATGGTGGAGTGTGATAGTATTCAACAATTAACTATCAAGTTTACTGTACAGAACAAGTTATTCAGAATGACAATAGTGTGTGCAAGATGTGATGCTAGAGAAAGACTTGAGTTATGGGAGGAATTAGAGAATCTATCCAGCAATTGTGAGGTTCCTTGGATTGTTGGTGATGATTTAAATGTCATTCTCAATGAAGAAGAGAAGTTAGGGGGAATACCTTTTTCACAAGGGAAGGCAGAAGATTTTTCAAGTTGTATTAACAATTGTGCCCTAATGGACATAAGAACTTCTGGCAGTAAGTATACATGGTGGAATGGGAGAATAGAGGAGGCCTATATTTTTAAAAGATTGGATAGGGTTCTATGTAATTAGAAGTTTTTCAATTTATTACCTTCAACTAAAGTTTTACATATGGTTTGACAAGGCTCTCATCATGCCCCCTTACATGTATGCTGCAATTCTCAGGAAGATATATATGTCAAACCTTTCAGATTCTTAAATTTTCAGACCAAGCACCAGAAATTTAAGGAGATCGTGCAGGAGAATTGGAAGGCTAATTTTGTTGAAAATCCTTTTGTCGAATTCCAAGCCAAAGCAAAGAACACTAAAAGAGCTTTAGCAATATGGAGCAAGAGCGCATTTGAAAATACTTTTCATAAGGTGGCCACCTTGGAAGATATTACTAAAGTCAAGGAGGCTCAGTTAGAGATACTTACCATTCAACAAAACAGGATGGAACTCAGGCAGAGATAGAACTTAAAAGATATCTCTATCCGAGGAGGAGTACTGGAGGTAGAAATCAGGCATGAAATGGTTTGAGTATGGGGAGAGGAATACAAAACTTTTTCATTCTTATGTTAAAGTAAGGAGGAGAAAGCTTCACATTAAGAAAAATTCAGTTAGCTGAATGAGAGGTATTAAATTCAAATAATCTCATTGAGGATGCAGTTATGGTCTTCTTTAGAAATTAGTTCAGGGAGGAAGACACAAATACCGATGAGTATTTTTGGAATAATATTCTAACCATGATAGCTAAAAAGGAGAATGTGTTGATGACCAAATTTTGCCTGAAATAGAGGAGGTCAAAAAGGTGGTAAGAGGTGATAGTACATGTGGTCCAAATGGTTTTTCTGATAAATTCTTTCATAAATGCTGGGATATTGTAAGAGAGGATATCACAAAAATGGTGAAAGATTTCTTTTATGGGTATGACATTTCGAGATTCATTACTCATACTAATTTGATATTAATTTCAAAAAAGGAGAATGTGATGAATTTCTCAAACCTAAGACCTATTAGCCTGAGTACTTTTGTTAATAAGGTATTATATAGAGTACTACATGAAAGGATGGTGGAGTTCTTGTCTGACATTATTTCTAGGAATCAATCTGGTTTTGTAAAAGGGAGAAACATTACAGAAAATATCATGTTGGCTCAGGAAATTATCAGAGATATAATTTAAGGAAGAAGTGGCAGAATGTGGTTGTTAAGTTGGATATGGAAAAAGCTTATGATAGCGTGTCATGGTTTTTTCTGACTAAAGTTCTTAGAAGGTTTGGATTCTCAGAAATTATCATTGATATTATCTAAAGGTTAATTTCTAACAACTGGTATTCTGTGCTGGTTAATAGGTAATCACATGATTTTTTAAGTCTTCTAGAGGCTTAAAACAGGGAGATCCTATCTCTCCTACTCTTTTTATCATAGTTGTTGAAGTTCTTTCAAGAGGTCTAAATAAATTACATGAAGATGTTGAGTTCAAAGGATTTGGGCTGCCTAAATGGAGCCCCTCTATTAATCACTTGTACTATGCAGATGATACTATCCTTTTTTGCTCTGGTGAAAAGAAGTGAGTCAGAAAGATGATGGAGGTGTTAGGCAGATATGAGAGAGTGCCTGGACAATTGATTAACAGAACAAATGTTTTTTCTATATTCATGAGAAGGCTCCTGTGGCACCGGATATTAAGTTGAAGAAATGAACTGGTATTAATCAGGATTCTTTCCCTTTCATCTATTTAGGTTATCCTGTTTTTTATGGAAGACAGAAGAAAATTTATTATGAGGAGTTACTGAGAAGGATTTCTAGAAGACTGTTAGCATGGCATAATAGATTCTTATCTTATGGAGGGAGATTTATTTTGATCTCACATGTGTTATAATCCATCCCTATATATCTTCTTTCAACTATAGCTCCTCCAAAAGGGGTGATGGATCAAATGCACAAGATTTTTTGCAAAGTTTTTCTGGTGCAAATCGGGGGGGGGGGGGGGGGGGGGGGGTAACAAGAAATCATTGGTTGCATGGGAAGAAATGGCTTATCCCAAAGATGAAGGAGGGCTAGGTTTTAAATCTTTGCATGATGTTTCAAAGGCTTTGTGTGCTAAGTTATGAAGGAGTTTTAGAACTTCCACAAATTCCTTACGGGAGCTTTTATGTGGAATAAATATTGCAAAAACTACATCTATTATTAGCTAAAGGAACATGGGCATCAAAAATTTGGAAGAGAATGATCAGTAGCAAAGAGAAGATTAATCAGGAGATATGGTCGCAGGTCAAATCAGGAAATTCTAATTTCTGATTCGACAATTGAACCCAAAAGGGTGCTCTCTATTATATTTAACCAGAAACAGCTGAAGAAGTGGAGTTGGAAGTTAGAAATTTTCATGAAGAGAGTTGAGATTATCAAGCCATTAAGGAGAAATTATCAGATGAAATGGCAGAGCACATTATGGAGAATATAAAGATTACCAATCAGATTGCAAATGACAAGGCATAGTGGATGGCTAATTCTCAAGGCTCTTTCTCAGTAAATTCAGCCTAGCATCTATTAAGGAAGAGAAGAGAGAAGGTGGATTGGGGTTTGAATATATGGTAGAAAGGTTTGCCTTTCAAGTACAGCTTCCTAATGTGGAAAGTTTGGAGAGGAAGGATTCCTACAGATGACAACTTTAGGATCGAATGAATATTCAAGTTGTTTCTAGATGCTATTGCTACAGGCAATATCATATGGAAACCATGGCACATTCATTTCTAACGGCCAACATAGCCCAAAAGCTATGGAGGCATTTTGCTTCTTGTGTAGGTATTCAGATTGGAGGATTGTCATTATATCTTGCTATCAAGGAATGGTGGAATCATCAAGCGAATACCAAAGTGTAACACATTTATAAAGTTATTCCTGTTATTATAATGTGGAAACTTTGGAAGAGAATAAATGCAAGAAGACATGGAAATGAGGTCAATCTACATAGAGTTATTGAGAATACTCAACAGATTATCAGGCAGTACA
Source organism: Datura wrightii (assembly GCA_035772735.1). Taxonomy (NCBI): domain Eukaryota; kingdom Viridiplantae; phylum Streptophyta; class Magnoliopsida; order Solanales; family Solanaceae; genus Datura; species Datura wrightii. Next base: position 150,907,529 of record JASDFA010000006.1, on the reverse strand, counting down.
TCAAGGTAAACTATCCTTGGATGAAGACTCCAGTGAGATGTTGGGAGATAGTGGATTGTCTGATTAATTACAAACCTAGACTATATCAGAAGATTGTGAGGTGGAAGTTCCCTTTACCCAATTGGGTAAAGTGTAATACTAATGGAGTTTGCAGGGGTAATCCAGGTTTGGATACTTATGGTTTTATCCTCAGAAATGACATTGGGGATCTGTTGTATGCTGAAGCAAGGAAGATAGGAATAGTCTCTAACATGCAGGCAGAAGTTTTGGTAGTTTGGCATGCTCTGAGATATTGTCACAGTAATCTAATACATCAGCTAATTCTAGAAACAGACTCCTTAAGTTTAGCGAGGATGTTACTAAAGGAGTGGAAGATTTCTTGGGAGGTTGCAGATTTACTGTATGAGATTCAGGAGATGATGAATAAGCTACACACAGTCATTAATCATACGTACAGAGAAGCAAATCAATTAGCAGACAGTATTGCCAACATTGCTTTCGACAGTAATGGAACATGCAGGTTTAATTTTTTTTCGAGAGCTACCTTCAAGATGTAAAAGAATTCTAAATATGAATAAAACGCAGATACAATATTTGAGAATAAAGACAAAGAAGATAATAGATATTCACATTCACTAGATAGCCAACAAGGCAAAGATTCACAGTATCTAGACATTTACAAAAGTTTCAAGGGTTTCAACAGATCTGTGATACGATAGCAGCAAAAAGGAGTTACAGCAAAAGAGATATTCCACCATATCAGTCGCATATTTCACATGGCAATGAAGAAGATATGAGGCAACTAGTCTTCCTCTCTTTTCTTACTCCACCGCTGTTTGGTCAAATGGGAACTGGAGGGGAACCTCTAGAAAGTACCTTACACTGATTCACCTGAAAAGAGGTAAAAGGTTAGGTGGGGTTTGGATTTAATGAAAGGGAGAAATGAGTCTTACCTCTTTGAGATGAGCTGAGCAGAGATGACATTCATGTTTGGAGGACGATAATATACTCATATCAGGTATCGGAGGGTTTGGAAGTTGAGCTGTGACGCCATTGAAGTGAATCGATTTTCTGGAGGAAGGTATAGAGGAATTAGGAAACCCTATTTCTTAGGGGTCTGGTCGGACTAGATAATGGTTAGAGGTGGCCTTAGTTTATAGGGCCATGTTTTGGGCCAATAATGTACAGATTTTCTTCTGTTTTTGTTATTATTCTTCCTCTGTTGAAATAAAAGGGCCACGAGCCCAAAATTTTGATTAAAAAAAAGATGAAAAGATTAAGACCTCTAACCTCCTTCAATTGAGGTTTAATCTATATAGTTAATAAACATTCAAGTGAAATTATTTAGACAAATAATGATATACCTTTGGGCTTCATAAGATTTAAAAAAAAAGTGAAAAACAAATAAGAGTAAAAGTAGAAGGTGTAATTAATAAAGATAAAGAAATAACTTTTCAATTTTTTTAATGTACTATATTTAATATAATTAAGAGAGTAATTAAATAAGTTAATTTTGAGCTTTTAAACATATGCATATAAATGATTTTCAAAAGAAAAAATAATTTTAAATAGAAAAAAATAAAAAAATAAAAAAAATATGAATGGACCTCAAAGAGGCATGCCTCTAAGTCTCCTTTATTATATATATTAATTTGTATAATAAGCTTATGGTAATGAAACATTTGAGAAGATTATTTCAGATAAATGACAATTATATATAAGCAATTACTATCATTTGTTTGGGTGTATGTCAAAAAGTAATTTCTCAAATTTTTATTAGTTTTACTCGATTAGAAATTATATTTATCATCTGCTAGCAACAATATATCGTTCGACATATAACATCTAACGAGTCTACACAAATTTACATGAAATACACGTGCAACACATGTGTCATGATCCAAATAGGCGAGTCGTGCGGGCACCTATGTCGACTTTTGCTCGATAGGAGAACCTCTTTTTTTATTTTTAAAATAACATATAAAATAAATTAAATACTCATTAACTCTTACAATACAAAATGTTTATATAATCAAAAGAAAACTTTTTTTTCCAAACTATGACTCCCCAAGATCTAGTTTAGACAGATACAAGAGCTCTAGCAGAATACTTGACAAAATAAAATGACACAGCTTCATCTGCGGAGAAGAATATGGAAGATGATGTTGAGTACACCACGTCAATCATGAAACTTCAAACTTGTCACACCCTACACTAAAAAGGTGTAGTAAGGTAGTATCAGTACACCACACATACCGGTAGGCATCATCGTCCGGTTAAGATTATTTCACATAACGGCATATAGTTTAATATGCAATCAACTTAACAAATATAACAAAGACCCCATCTTGTGTTTATAATCCAACAAGTTTATTAACCACATTATTGATTCTTATAACTCATCAAGGTTAATGCAATCGCCCTCCCACTTTTGCCCTCGATTTAACTCTCGATCTGCCTCGCTCACCTCGTTGCAGCATGTACTTTGATCGCTATAGCGGTCTAGCAACAACGATGATTTGCCCACTACAGCGCTATCCTAGTTAGGCAGTAGCCCCATTTCACTGACCCACTTCTCTTTTATTCCGCTATATAAACATTATATCATGTCTACCTCATTTACCCTTTCACTATCATTAATCAAGCCCATTTTCATTAATCAATGTCCTATCATTTAACCCATAATATTAAATCACCCTCTTAATTTTATTTTTACCCTTTTGTCTACATGATAATAATAAGGTTAATACAACGATCTCCTAGTAATTCACTACCATTGATAACTCAGTTATGTTATCTCCAATGACCCACTAAGACCATATTGATTAAGCATTCAATCATAATACAAGTTAAATAGCTTAAGCACCCACAATGAGAGCATCAAATCATACCATTGGAGTTAAGTCCTCCACAATTAAGGTATCTATAAATACCTGACTTTTTCGAATTCCACACCATATTGCTACACCATAATCATGTCATGTAGTATCTTACGTGTGCCGTGTAATAACATTTATATCCCAAATGTATCTCTCACGTTATACCCGATTCATCTTGGTATGTCTCATATCACACTAGTATACTTGTACATCTTTGCCACTGCAGCCGTATGTATATCATGCCATACCTGCACAATATATGTCTAACAATTACACCATCGGTGATACGCCGGGCACATGCCTCCGTCATATCACTATATACGCATGTCAGAGGGTCTTATGTTTTCCCTTCCAGTCATGACTTGCAGGGGATTCTAGAAATCTATGTATTCTACACTCAATCATATGAAACCTTCATCATACCTGTCTACATACTCATGTCCGTACACCCAGCTGTATGAACATTTAGTCATACCTGTCTATGTACTCACTCATACTACTTGTCTAGATGCTCACCTGGGCATGAACGACTCATATTTCAGTATTCACTCACTGGCTTGATCATACCAACTTGCTCGTCCAAATTCTTGCCTCTACCACGAGCATTCTGTGGTCAATATGTAGAATCACTTTTCCCTTTCACATACCACTTCATTTTCTCACTCGTTTATCACAGATTCCGCCCGTTATTTTCAGAATAATATATCATAGTTCAATTTATCAATAAAATCACATATTCAACAAGGATTATGCGTTACAATTTATAATACAATCATGACCTGGGGACATTTCATAATTAGTTAATTATTACATCATTTATGCCCAAAAGTTAAATGATGGAGTGCAAATTGACGCACTCACGAGATTGGGCGTCGCTATAGAGGTTCTAATGTCGTTGCAGCAGTACTATCCAGGTAGTACTCCGACCCAGTTGTCTACCTAGATTTCCCTCGAATTGTTTCTTCACAATCAGCTCCCCCATTATGCATAGACTCTTTTAATCAATCCTATAGTCATTTTACCTTTCTTTCTCAAGTAATGACAATCGAATTTGACACGAACCAAATAATCATAGCACACAACCATAAACAAAGTGAACTTACTAGTCCCTTAACTTAATCGAATGCAGGCGCTGCCCGAGTCCCATGCCCATGACCATACTCCGGTCCCTCATTCCGGCATCCCTCAAAGGTAGTCCTCACGGTTTCCAAACTAAGACAGAATCTAACAGTCTAGGTTCAAGACTCTTTGTACCTACATAATTTCATATCATGGGGATTTCACTGTCACACCCCACCTTGGGGGGTATGACTGGCACCTGGTGCCCTACTAGGACCTGACCTGCTGAACTTGTTAAGCCTGGGCGCATCTGGCGCCTGGCTGGCTCTAACTCACATTTCTGGAAACAAAGGGCTATATAACGGCTGTAAATACAGCCCCCGGCCCATTGGCCGATAGCCTTCTGTACCTGTATTACAGCTGCCCAGAAACATGTTAATTCAGGGGAACCTATGCGGGCCGACAAGGCCACCATGCTGTCTAGTTATCTGTAACTCAAACATAACATACTGAAAAGCTACGTGACCGGCAAGGTTACCACTACTGGCAAACTATGGCCCCACACGACCATTACAAAAGAAAGAAAGGAGTAAAGGCAACTATACAACTGCACGGCCTCACACGACCGGCTCATCTGACCACAAGGAATACATACAGACTGCAAGCCTCTAGGAAGGATAATAGAAATGATCGGGACAGGGCCCCGACCTACCCGTACTGTACAACAAAAAGAACTGGACTACACCTCTAGAAATTCAGTCTCCGGATGACAGGAGCTGAATACTTAACCGCTGATGGGGATCACGTGGTATCGCCTGCTCGTCTATGGGTACCTGCAGGCAAGTAATGCAGCGCCCCACTGGGTGTCAGTACCGCTGGTACTGAGTATGTAAAGCAAACTGAATACAGCTGAATACAAGCAATATAACTAAAAATTCTGAATAGTAGGAGATAACTAAATCTGTAAGAACTGAAGGGATATCTGAAATCAATAACATAACTGTCAAAACTGAAATAAGAAGGAGTAGATTAACTGTCTGATGGTGTAGATCGTACCTGTTCTTAATCATACTGAAGGGAGTAGGAATCATACCTGGAGACGTATCATTCTACTACTAATCTGCTTGTATCTACTGTAATATAACATAACATACATAACGTAACATGGCATACACAACCTTACCCGGCCCCCATAAGCCGGGAGGTACAATCAACACAGAATCTATACCCCTACCCCGGTCATCCCATCTCCTATACTGGCTGTAAGCATCCTGCCGGTCCCCTGGGTATGCACTTGGGCTCGCTGAGCCCCTGACTATAACTGCATCTGAGTTCGGAGGACTCCTGCATCTGCACCCGGGCGTATCCGCTCGACTGGGGTGTGTAAGGGCCGATCAAGGCACAAGTATGGGGAAAAACTGGCATCCCATCTTCGTCCCCTGGCGGGACAGCATGCCACTCCATAAAGTGACGTATCCTCGTCCTCTGGCGGACGAGTCGATACAGCTATTAACCCTGGGCGGTCATGGATGCTAGGTAATCCAACCCCAAACAATACAACAGTCTCAACTGGTAATAGTGTCTGGGTATCTCACATGCTCAGGCTAATAGGGGTAAAGTATCATATATATTACATGCTGGGCTACTGATAGTAATCTGTACGTATTTAATACGTGCTGAGGCAAGTAAAGATGTATCAATATGAATATAGTCTCCTGTCGGGCTGTACTGGGCAAATGCTATATAAGATAATGTTTCTGCTGAAAACTCTGCTGTTTGCTAAGTTTCTGTATACACTATATGCTGGACTAGTGATAGAAATATGTACACACTTGCTACATGCTGAGGCTGGAAGTACTATATATATATGTACGAATATAGTCTTTCTGCTGAACTATGTTGTATACTGATTTTCTATAGTAACCTGATTTACTATTCCTGACATGCTTTCTGAACTTCATTTTAGCCTGCTATTCTATTTCTGAAGTGCTTTACGGATACTGTACTACTCCGCGGGGTTTCAGCTGAACACAACAATATCTTAACATGGCATATTACATCACACGCTGAATATACTAGGCAATCTCTAATGCTTGCGTTAGAATCTATATCATACTGATAGGTTTCATACACATTACAACCCAATGTTTCTCACATCGTACCAACATTCATAATAACGCAACATTTGACTTCTGAACATTCTACTGGTCCGTAATTTGTTACACTACACTGATATTACTTAACTTGCCGAAGGAAACTAACTTTACATACCTTCTCTATGAATTATTCGTCCGTCGAACGAGGCTCGGCCGGTACTTCAACTATTTTCTCCCAACTGCATTCATAAATACGTCAATTAATACTAAGTACAGCTTTATTGTAAAGAACGACGTTACTTTCGATATAGTTTATAGCCTAAACTTAGGCTTATCAAAAGACGGTCGAAAACTCGCTATTTTTCAGCGGCCCAAAAGGGAGAAGTATTCACTTCTCAGCTAGGAACACATAGACATTAATTTAGAGCAATTCTACTTACTTTAGTTCGGTGGCTCGCCGATTCGTCGGCCGTATTTCGCGAAACTAATTCCGTAGAAATGCTCTCTGCTGCTAAATACTCAGGTATCTGGGATTAATTTCAGTTTGGGCAGCGTTTGGCAGCGTAATCGGACGAAAATATTTAATTTTCTTCGTCTTCCTCGGCTTCACTGCGTTTCTCTGGAAATTTATAAGTGTAATATGATTTTAAACCGAAGTGGGGGCTTATATACTTGGGCCTGAACCTGGGCAACGTGTCACGGAGCCATCGCGGAGGCCTCACCTCCGTGACACGCTGCCATCGCGGAGGGGCTCTGCCTCGGCTCCTCCAGCGATGGTTTCGACGGGTTTCTCGTCCGATCTTTTCCCGGACCTTTCCCTAGCAGGTATGGCCTTCAAATATACTTAACCAATGTGCGAATAGGTTATCTAAGTGCCGGGAATTCTACGGGGTGTAACATTCTCCCCCCCTTAAGAACATTCGTCCTCGAATGTACACTGTTATCTAAAGGACTGCTTACTTTACTTTCTAGAAAAATTTCGGCAGAGTTTCCTCTGTAATATGGACTATCGCAAAAACCTGAAATGCAGAAAAGTCCAACACAGGCACTGCATATAATATTCTAAGATCCACTGAACAACTAAATATCACTTCTTTCTTTATCATTTACAACATACAACCATAAGGTACTGTATAGATAATGATACGGACATACCTGTCGTCTGACTAGGCCTGAAATAGGTGAGGGTATCTGCTTTTCATATCTTCTTCAGCCTCCCACGTCATTTCCTCCCGATTTCTGTTACGCCACAATACTTTGACAGATGCAACATCTTTAGTTCTTAGCCTGCGAACCTGTCTGTCTAAAATAGCTACGGGAACCTCTTCATATGCTAACTCTTCTGTGACCTGGACATTCTGAACTGGAACTACTGTAGAAGGGTCCCCTACGAACTTCCTTAACATAGAAACATGGAATACTGGGTGAACCGACGCTAACTCTGGAGGCAAGTTCAACTCGTATGCCACGCGGCCTATTCTTCGCCGAATCTGATACGGCCCAATGAATCTTGGGCTAAGCTTGCCCTTCTTGCCAAACCTCATTACCCCTTTCATCGGGGACACTTTTAGATATACCTAATCGTTTACCGAAAATTCTAGATTTCTGCGCCGCCTATCTGCGTATGACTTCTGGCGGCTCTGAGCGGTCAGTAAACGTTCTCGGATAAGCTTTATCTTTTCCTCGGACTGCCGAACAATGTCTGGGACAACTAATGCTAATTCTCCTATCTCAAACCAGCCCACCGGCGATCTACATTTTCGTCTGTACAATGCCTCGAAAGGCGCCATCTGAATAACTGAATGGTAGCTGTTATTATAAGCAAATTCAATTAACGAGAGATGTTCATCCCAGCTACCCCCAAAATCTAACACACACGCTCGCAGCATATCTTCGAGCGTCTGAATCGTACGTTCAGCCTGCCCGTCTGTCTGAGGATGAGATGCTGTGCTCAAATTAATCTGCGTCCCCAGACCTTTCTGAAACGACTGCCAGAATCTAGCTGTAAACTGTGCCCCCTGTCTGAAATGATAGATACCGGCACCCCATGCAATCTAACTATTTCTCTGATATATAATTCGGCATAATCCTCAGCTGAGAAGGTAGCCCTTACTGGCAGGAAATGAGCTGATTTTGTCAGCCTGTCAACTATTACCCAAATGGAATCATTTCTGCGTCTAGTACGGGGTAATCCCGTTACAAAATCCATGTTTATCACTTCCCATTTCCACATAGGTATCATTATCTCTTGAGTCAAGCCACCCGATTTCTGGTGTTCTGCTTTCACCTGCTGACAATTAGCACATCTAGATACAAATTCAGCTATCTCAGTTTTCATACTTGGCCACCAATAGATGTCTCTGATGTCGTGGTACATTTTCGTCGCCCCTGGGTGAAGGGAATAGCGAGCGTAGTGTACCTCATGCATGATCTGCCCACGAAGTCCTGCGACATTCGGGACACAAAGGCGGCCCTTACAATGTAGCACACCATCCTCGGTTATCTGAAAATCTGGCTCCTTACCTTTCTGAACTCTATCTTTGAGCTGGACTAAATCGGGATCCTCATACTGCCGTTCTTTTACCTCTGTAACTAACGATGACACTGCAGAATTCTGAATTACTGGTCCATTATTTTCTGTTTCTATTACTCGAACGGCTAGGCCAGCTAACTGATGAATTTCTTTAGCTAATTTCTGTTTCTCAGGTCGCAAATACGCCAAACTCCCCATTGACTTACGGCTCAGGGCATCTGCTACAACATTAGCTTTTCCGGGGTGGTATAGAATATTCACATCATAGTCTTTCAACAACTCTAACCAGCGGCGTTGCCGCAGATTCAACTCCCTCTGGGTGAAAATGTACTGTAAGCTCTTATGATCTGTATAAATGTCAACATGGACGCCGTACAGATAATGCCTCCACATCTTCAAGGCATGAATTACTGCGGCCAATTCCAGGTCATGGGTAGGGTAATTCTTTTCGTGTTTTCTCAGCTGTCTAGAGGCATATGCAATTACTCTACCATGCTGCATCAACACACAACCCAATCCGACACCTGACGCGTCGCAATAAACTGAATAACCTTCTGTGCCTTCCGGCAATACTAATACTGGGGCGGAGGTTAACCTGTCTTTCAATTCCTGGAAACTCTGCTCGCATGCCTCTGTCCACTGAAAGTTTGCTGCTTTCTGTGTCAATTTAGTTAAAGGTGCTGCAATGGTTGAGAATCCCTCAACGAATCTCTGATAATACCCTGCTAACCCCAGAAAGCTACGAACTTCAGTCGGGGTGGTAGGCCTAGGCCATGACTTAACTGCTTCTATCTTCTGCTTATCCACCTGTATACCGGTGTCTAAGACAATATGCCCTAAAAAGGCCACTGAGTTAAGCCAGAATTCACACTTCGAAAACTTAGCATACAACTGGCGGTCCTTGAGAATCTGGAGCACTGTCCGCAAATGAGTCCGGTGATCTACTTCAGAGCGAGAATACACCAGAATGTCATCAATGAATACTATCACGAACAAGTCCAGGAAAGGTCTGAAAATACTGTTCATCAGGTCCCTAAAAACTGCTGGGGCGTTCGTTAGCCCGAAGGACATAACCAGAAATTCAAAATGCCCATATCGGGTCCTGAATGCTGTCTTAGGAATATCCCTCTCACGTACTCGGACCTGGTGATATCCGGACCGCAAGTCAATCTTAGAAAAGTATCTGGCTCCCTGTAGCTGATCAAATAAGTCATCAATTCTGGGAAGCGGATACTTGTTCTTTACTGTAACTTTGTTTAGCTGCCGTTAATCTATGCACATTCGGAGCGAGCCATCTTTCTTTCTCACGAATAAAACTGGCGCACCCCACGGTGAAGTACTCGGCCTGATAAAACCTTTATCTAACAAATCTCTCAACTGCTCCTTTAATTCTCTGAGTTCTGTAGGAGCCATACGATAAGGAGGTATTGATATTGGCTGAGTGTCTGGTAACAAGTCGATAGCAAAGTCTATTTCCCTTTCTGGGGGAATACCAGGTAACTCATTAGGAAATACATCTGGGAATTCATTTACCACTGGGACAGACTGGAGTGTCGGAGATTCTACTTGGACATCCTGAACTCTGACAAGATGGTAAATACACCCCTTAGATATCAACTTTCTCGCCTGAAGGTAGGAAATAAACCTACCTTTTGGCGTCAAGGTGCTGCCCTTCCACTCCCGTACTGCTTCCCCCGGGAAGTGGAATCGGACCGTTTTGGTCCAACATTCAACATTGGCAAAGCATGGCACTAACCAGTCCATACCCATTATGGCATCGAAGTCTATCATTTCTAACTCGACCAGATCTACTGTGGTCTGACGGTCAACAATCTCTACTGTACACCCGCGGTAGATTCGGCTAGCTGTGATAGAGTCACCGACGGGCGTAGATACTAGGAAGGGCTGCTGTAGTGATTCTGGTACAATACTAAACTTCCGTGCCACAAATGGTGTAATATAGGACAAAGTAGACCCTGGATCAATTAACACATAAGCAGGGTGTGAGCAGATAGTTAGCATACCTGTCACAACATTAGGCGACGCTTCTAAATCTTGTCTCCCTGGTAAAGCATATGTGCGGCTTGGACCCGCACCTGTACTGGAGGCCCCTGATCTGCCCCGACCCCTGCCTGCTGAAACTGAGGGCCTGCGCCCAGTCGAGGATGTTGTGGCTCGTGACCCTGCTGATGTCCTATCCCGTCTATCGCGGTCCTCTCGACCTCTGGCTGGGCAATCTTTCATCAAATGGCCTTCTTGGCCACAAATATAACATGCGGTGGAGCCATATCTGCATGCTCCAGAATGGCGTCGATTGCATATAGGGCAAAGTGGTAGGGTATACCTAAGTGAATCTGCCCTCCTCTGTGATAGTGAATCTGCCATCTGGGAGCCTCTACCAGTCCCTGACTGCCCCCTGCGGCTGAATCTACCCCCCTGTGACTGTGACGGAGGTGGGGGCCTGGTCGGCCTATCTGACAATCGGGGCCTGGGTCCTCCCCGGGCCCCTCCCGGTAATTCAACTGGCCTGTCCCAGCGACGCTGTTCCTGATTAACCCTTCTGACCTCTCGTTGCCGCTGTCTGATGCCCTCAATATTCTGAGCAAATGCCTGAATGTGAGCAATATCCATGTCCTCTCGGAGTGTGGCTGTAGTGCAAATCTCAACATATTCTGGATTCAATCCCGTAATGAAGCGATGCACTCTGGATGCCATAGCATCAACAAAGGCCGGTGCATATCGGGCTAAGGAATCAAACTGTAAAGAATATTCCCGAACACTCATGGCCCCCTGTTCTAGATGTAGGAACTGGTCTACCCGGGCCTGTCGAATCTCCCGCGGCAAATAATGATCTAGAAAGGCTCCTGAAAAGCTGGACCAGGTGGGAGGGGAAACATCTCTCCCTCGAGACCTCTCCCAGCTTTCATACCATAACACCGCAATATCCCGTAACCGGATTGCGGCCAACTCAACTGACTCGGTAGACGTGGCGTGTATAACCCTGAAGATTCTCTGCATCTGATCCAGAAAATCCTGGGGGTCCTCTGTTTGGTCCATGCCTGTGAACTGTGGGGGATTCAGGGCTAAAAACTCTCGGACCCTCGAACTACCGGGCCCTCCTGATGATTCTGCAACTGTAGATGGCATTGGCGGACGCTGAGCAGCCATCATCTGTGCTAACAGAACTACAGCACTCCTAACCTCCTGATCAGAAGGAGTCAATATAGGGGCTGCTGAAGCTAATGTCACCCCAAGTGGCTCCTGACGTGGTGGGGACTGCTGAGGAGGCTGGGATGATGCCTCTGTAGTGCCCTCTGATCGGGCTGTCTCCAAATGAGGGGGAGGCATCCTGCTGGTGCCTTCTCCTGATGCAATGTCTAAGTTCCGACCTGTAATAGGATGGCGCTGGTCTGACATTATCTGTAACCAAAGAATATGGTAAGATTTTAGGGAATCAACCCTATACTGTACCGCTCTATAGCACGACTGAATCAGAATAAAAGACAACCATCCTATCATGCCTTGCAGCCTCCTACCCATAGTATGTGGTGCACAACATATCCATGGACAGGACTCTACTTAGCACGGCTTGCAGACTCCCTAGGATACGACCTGCTCTGATACCAAGTTTGTCACACCCCACCTTGGGGGGTATGACTGGCACCTAGTGCCCTACTAGGACCTGACCTGCTGAACTTGTTAAGCCTGGGCGCATCTGGCGCCTGGCTGGCTCTAACTCACATTTCTGGAAACAAAGGGCTATATAACGGCTGTAAATACATCCCCCGGCCCATTGGCCTATAGCCTTCTGTACCTGTATTACAGCTGCCCAGAAACATGTTAATTCAGGGGAACCTATGCGGGCCGACAAGGCCACCATGCTGTCTAGTTATCTGTAACTCAAACATAACATACTGAAAAGCTACGTGACCGGCAAGGTCACCACTACTGGCAAACTATGGCCCCACACGGCCATTACAAAAGAAAGAAAGGAGTAAAGGCAACTATACAACTGCACGGCCTCACACGACCGGCTCATCTGACCACAGGGAATACATACAGACTGCAAGCCTCTAGGAAGGATAATAGAAATGATCGGGACAGGGCCCCGACCTACCCGTACTGTACAACAAAAAGAACTGGACTACACCTCTAGAAATTCAATCTACGGATGACAGGAGCTGAATACTCAACCGCTGATGGGGATCACGTGGTATCGCCTGCTCGTCTATGGGTACCTGCAGGCAAGTAATGCAGCGCCCCACTGGGCGTCACTACCGCTGGTACTGAGTATGTAAAGCAAACTGAATACAGCTGAATACAAGCAATATAACTAAAAATTCTGAATAGTAGGAGATAACTGAATCTGTAAGAACTGAAGGGATATTTGAAATCAATAACATAACTGTCAAAACTGAAATAAGAAGGAGTAGATTAACTGTCTGATGGTGTAGATCGTACCTGTTCTTAATCATACTGAAGGGAGTAGGAATCATACCTGGAGACGTATCATTCTACTACTAATCTGCTCGTATCTACTGTAATATAACATAACATACATAACGTAACATGGCATACACAACCTTACCCGGCCCCCATAAGCCGGGAGGTACAATCAACACAGAATCTATACCCCTACCCCGGTCATCCCATCTCCTATACTGGCTGTAAGCATCCTGCCGGTCCCCTGGGTATGCACTTGGGCTCGCTGAGCCCCTGACTATAACTGCATCTGAGTTCGGAGGACTCCTGAATCTGCACCCGGGCGTATCCGCTCGACTGGGGTGTGTAAGGGCCGATCAAGGCACAAGTATGGGGAAAAACTGGCATCCCATCTTCTTCCCCTGGCGGGACGGCATGCCACTCCGTAAAGTGACGTATCCTCGTCCTCTGGCGGACGAGTCGATACAGCTATTAACCCTGGGCGGTCATGGATGCTAGGTAATCCAACCCCAAACAATACAACGGTCTTAACTGGTAATACTGTCTGGGTATCTCACATGCTCAGGCTAATAGGGGTAAAGTATCATATATATTACATGCTGGGCTACTGATAGTAATCTGTACGTATTTAATACGTGCTGAGGCAAGTAAAGATGTATCAATATGAATATAGTCTCCTGTCGGGCTGTACTGGGCAAATGCTATATAAGATAATGTTTCTGCTGAAAACTCTGCTGTTTGCTAAGTTTCAGTATACACTATATGCTGGACTAGTGATAGAAATATGTACACACTTGCTACATGCTGAGGCTGGAAGTACTATATATATATGTACGAATATAGTCTTTCTGCTGAACTATGTTGTATACTGATTTTCTATAGTAACCTGATTTACTATTCCTGACATGCTTTCTGAACTTCATTTTAGCCTGCTATTCTATTTCTGAAGTGCTTTACGGATACTGTACTACTCCGCGGGGTTTCAGCTGAACACAACAATATCTTAACATGGCATATTACATCACACGCTGAATATACTAGGCAATCTCTAATGCTTGCGTTAGAATCTATATCATACTGATAGGTTTCATACACATTACAACCCAATGTTTCTCACATCGTACCAACATTCATAATAACGCAACATTTGACTTCTGAACATTCTACTGGTCCGTAATTTGTTACACTACACTGATATTACTTAACTTGCCGAAGGAAACTAACTTTACATACCTTCTCTATGAATTATTCGTCCGTCGAACGAGGCTCGGCCGGTACTTCAACTATTTTCTCCCAACTGCATTCATAAATACGTCAATTAATACTAAGTACAGCTTTATTGTAAAGAACGACGTTACTTTCGATATAGTTTATAGCCTAAACTTAGGCTTATCAAAAGACGGTCGAAAACTCGCTATTTTTCAGCGGCCCAAAAGGGAGAAGTATTCACTTCTCAGCTAGGAACACATAGACATTAATTTAGAGCAATTCTACTTACTTTAGTTCGGTGGCTCGCCGATTCGTCGGCCGTATTTCGCGAAACTAATTCCGTAGAAATGCTCTTTGCTGCTAAATACTTGGGTATCTGGGATTAATTTGAGTTTGGGCAGCGTTTGGCAGCGTAATCGGACGAAAATATTTAATTTTCTTCGTCTTCCTCGGCTTCACTGCGTTTCTCTGGAAATTTATAAGTGTAATATGATTTTAAACCGAAGTGGGGGCTTATATACTTGGGCCTGAACCTGGGCAACGTGTCACGGAGCCATCGCGGAGGCCTCACCTCCGTGACACGCTGCCATCGCGGAGGGGCTCTGCCTCGGCTCCTCCCGCGATGGTTTCGACGGGTTTCTCGTCCGATCTTTTCCCGGACCTTTCCCTAGAACGTATGGCCTTCAAATATACTTAACCAACGTGCGAATAGGTCATCTAAGTGCCGGAAATTCTACGGGGTGTAACATTCACCACCCCTTTCCTATTTCCTTCGCTCCCCACACACTTGCTGATTATAATATATTTAACGGTAATTAACTTGAAATTTCTCCCTACTCATCAATGGCACATCAAGTATGCACACGTATAGGTTTTTCTAATCAAAGTCTAACATGTAAGTAACTAAGTCATAGCCTACCTGGGCGCCAAGCTATCGTCGAAAAATTTTCGGTTGCGTGCTTGCCTCAAATTCCGAGTTCTTGGGGAAAGTTATCAGGACGGAGAGTGAAGTCTTGCCTTCTCTAGCCTCCTTGTTTCTCTCTTCTTATTTAGAAATCCTAATTTCTGTTTCGAGGAGTTTTTTATTCAGCATCCCCTATGAATAGGTTTTTAAATTCTAACGAGGACAGGATTGTGGAATTCTGTTCTGCGTCACCCGCTGCAGCAAGGACACTTCCGCTATAACGGTTCCATTTGTTACACCCCGTAAATTTTAAATGAATAAATAACCTAATGGCATATCGGTTAAGGGATTTAGAAAAAAAAATAGGAAAGTCGGTTTTTTTACCATCTTCATCAATATAAGCTAGGAAAAACAGAGGGTAGCCATGTTAAGGCTTATATATTTTCCTTCCGATTACGCTTCGAAACGCGGTCTAAACTTCGTTTCGGCTTAGATACAGAGGCATAAAGCTGCAGAGAGCAATCCTACGGAGTTGGTTTCGTGAAATTTGGCCGGCGAAACATCGTGCTACCGAGGTAAAGTAAATAGAATTGCTTTAAATTAGTACCAATGTGTTCCTAGCCTTGCAGTGAGCATTTATCCCTTCTGGACTATCGAGAAATAATGAGTTTTTGACCGTTTCCCGAAAGGTCGAAGTTTGGGATAAATATATATCAAAAGTGATAATTTCTCCCGGATATTAATGTATTTAGTTCTAATTGACATGTATATGAATGTAGTTGGGAGAAACAGCAGAAGTACCAACGGAAATCACATCGGTCAGTCGGGTACTCAGAAATCAGGTATGTAAAGTTATTCTTTCGGCAAGCCAGGAAGTACAGTCTAGAAAATAAATAGAATAAAGGCTATTAATAGACACACAGCGTACAGGAATGATTTTAGTATAATTTCCAGCAAGCATGCTAGTATATCATTACGTATCATGAGATAATCAGAATAACGGATAGTCAGATGATTTTAGATAGTAATGTGATATCAGCTAGTAGCTCAGCATGTTCTTACGTAGTACCCAGAATGGAAGTTGTAAAAGCAGTATAATGAATTAGCAAGATTACAGATAGTATGTATTACATTTGTTGAGACTGTATCCGGTAATAGATGGCACATCTTATGTTATTGAGCTATATCCAGTTATAGATGACATGTTCTATGTTATTGAGTTATATCCAAATATAATCAGATCAGTAATCAGATATAGAAATAGCTCCAGATACAAATGTAGCTTCAGAAACAGATATGGCTCTAGAAACTGATATAGCTTCAGATCGCGGATAACAATAATCAGATAAACAGATAAAGGCCAGGTAGCAGTTAGCCCAGCAATCAGAAACAGTGTAAAACAGAATATAGCATCAGTTGTTTAATACAGACTGGCCTTGAAATTAAAGAAGAGAATATGATTAGTATTTTTCATTTGAGCATGCTTGCTGTGTATGTGTTTTGCATGTTGAGACTTGTTATGGCATGTGGGCACCCTTTAGCATCCCCACCGCCTCTGGGTTATAGCTGTGTCGATACCAAATTCAGATACCGCCACCAGCTGGGCGATGTCGTCCGCCTAAAGGACGATGATGGCTGACCACCATAATAATACGGTCCAGATTACCCTGCTTGCAGGGGCAGTTCAGTTTACTCTGCGCAGAGCCGGATTACCCTGTTTACAGGGGCATATTACTCTGTGTGCGCTTGTGGCCGGGGGCAGTTTCAGATACATATTTTTTTAAAATTACCCTGTTGCGTGCTTGCACCCAGAGGCAGTTTCAGTCACAGATACAGCAGCAGATTACCCCGTGTGCACTTGCGCCCAGAGGCAGGAGTCTTTGGACTCAGACACAGTTTATTGTTAGAGGCCAAGGCCTGAGCTACGTACCCAAGGGGGCCGGTAGGAGGAGCTCACAGTTATCAGATGAGTGAAGTGACTTATTTTTGGTTGGTTTAGACCCGTGTAGGGGTAAATAGATTGTTCTGTTGGTTGGCACCTTCCGGCTTATGAGGGTCGGTCAGGTATTGTGTGTATTTATATGTATATCTATATGTGCTATTAGATACTGATAGACAGTAGGACGACACGTCATCAGGTACGCCCAGTTTGATTACAGAATAGGTAAATTCTCCCCAGTTATCCTCAGCCAGATAGACTCAGCTACTTCTTGCTTATATGTCATGTTGTTGTTGCTATCCATTTCAGTTGTATATTTCAGTTTGCTTTACATGCTCAGTACCTGTGGTACTGACGCCCATGGGGGCGCTGCGTTGCTTGCTTGCAGGTACACATAGACGAGGAGTCGATCCCTCGTGATCCAGTCAGCAGAGTTATCAGCTCCTATCTCCGGAGCTAGACAGTTTGAGGTTGTCCCTATTTCCTTTTTGAGTACAGTTTGGGTAGGGCCCCGACCATTCTATTATTACTTCTTAGAGGCTTGCAGTCTGATGTTTCCTGTGGTGGTGGAGCCGGTCGTGTGGGGCCGTGCATGTATATATGTGTTTAGTTGTTGATGTTGGCCGTGTGGGGCCTTCTTCTGGTTATAGTTAGTGACCTTGTCGGTCACAAATGTGAATAGTAGTTGCTTCAGATTATAGTGTCATTGTTCTGGTTAGCTGTTGTGCTTTGCAGGTGGCTATAGGCCTAATCGGCCGGGGGCTGTATTTACAGCCGCTATATAGCCGATTCGTTTCTTGAAATAGAGCCAGAGTCTAGCAGGCACCAGGTGCCCGTCATACCCCCCAAGGTGGGGTGTGACACCGTTACAGCCGACATCACTCCGTCGCGTGACCCTCTACCTGGACCCACCTAATTTTAACTCAGCCTAACTGAAATTGTTCGTGGCACAATTCTTTAAATACAGAAACTTGACCCAAGCTTGTAAGAATTTTAAATTTTACCATGCATAAGTCGTTGGTGTGCTTTAATGATCGGATGAATCATTACAACATGTGTTCATCCACGGAATAGTTGTGAAACCAATAATCTCTTTATTAAGAAGTAAATGTTATTGACAAAATAAATGAATTAGGAGCATAGGCGAACCCAGAGTTTGAATACGGTGGGGGCACTATTATCTTAATATAAATGTGAATAAAATTTTCATGAACAATGACTGAGGAATACCGTATTTAACTGGTCACTGATAACGTGAGCAATGACAAAAATACAAATATATAGGTCAAATATGATTATCACTAAACTTTAACACAAATAAAGCAATGGAGGGAAATAGCTTAGTGGTTATGATTGTATTGAATTTAATAAAATGTAATTAAATTCCTTAACCTGTACATTTTCTCTTGTAATCAATCATATAAATAGAATCTTCCTCGTGATAATTTACTTTATTTAATAAAAAGCTAATTAATACTAATGAATAATATGCCATGTGTTTCTCTTTGTATTCACATATTTTTAAATCTAATAAGATTCCCTTTAATTTAATTGCCAGATCGTGAATGTTTATTTAATAGAGATAATTAATTCCTTCAGAATACAGATTGTCTCTCTCTATTATATTTAAATGGTGTTCTCAATTTATCTATAATAGTTAAAAAAAATTTAAATATCAATAAAAATTTATTTATAATAATTAAAGATTTGTTAATTTATGAAAGAAAAATATTTTATTTATAAATTTAAATAACGTTTCATAATATTTTATTATTTTTATAAAAATAGCTAATAAATTTTTTTTTTGTATATTATATATTTTAATTAAAAATAAAATAAAATTATTTTTATATAAATTTATTATTAGTTTAAATTAAATATAAATTAAATAAATATCAAACATAAGACCGAGTC
The DNA here is from genome assembly GCA_035772735.1 of Datura wrightii. Lineage (NCBI taxonomy): Eukaryota > Viridiplantae > Streptophyta > Magnoliopsida > Solanales > Solanaceae > Datura > Datura wrightii. The sequence continues at coordinate 150,888,553 of JASDFA010000006.1, read as the reverse complement.
CTGAGCCGCAGAACAGGCTGCACGTGATTGCTTTGCCCCTTCAATCCCGCCAGTAATCTACAACTTCTTTATGCCTTTCTAAAATATATATACACGGACACACACACACATATATATATATTTATATATTATAAAAAATAAAATTTTTCAAAGATTTTTTTTTGAACCACATTATTAAAATAACAAAGAAAATCGTTTAGAATCAAGAATATAATCAAGTCTTATTTCTAATACAGATATTAAGTCTATGTGATTTGATCGTAGTGACGAGTATACCTCTTTGAAGAGTTCATTAATCACTTATCAGATAGAGGGATTGCAATTTAATTATCTACATCAGGTACTCTATAATAGGTTGGAGTAGAAGAGGAAAGAAATAATGCTCTTATAGAGATGATAAGATTAATGTATGATTGACTTATTCGTTTTTGTTCTTTTATCTTGGAATATTTATTAAAAACTCATTTTACATTCTTAATTTAATTCCTTCTAAATCAGTACCTTTGACATTTATAGAGCTCTGGATTTGAGTGTTAGTCCAGTCTATGACATGTTCGTATATGGAGTTGTCTAACACATGTGTTGAAAGGGAAAACAAATAAGTTGAAATTAAGAACGAATGTGTGAGTGTTTGTTGGATATCCAAAGGAAACGAAAAGGAGGTTTATTTATTGTCCTAAAGAAAATATGATAATTGTTGATCCAAAATGCCAGATTTCTAGAAAAAGACTATTTAATAAACCATATTTGTAGAAGTAAACTAGTTTTACAGGAACTAAACAAAGACATAACAAATGAGTGGTCTAAAAATTCATAAGTTCAGGAACATATAATAGAGAAGTCAGAATTGATGTTCCACTGCATTTATGTAGTGGGAAAAACGTTAATAGATGTAAAGAAATCACTACCTCAAAGTAGTGGGAGTGATGTTTAGCAAATAAACACTATATGAAGTCGTTAATATCTCAATACTGAAAGGTAAAGAAGAAAATATTAAGACTCAAGAACATTGTAGTGTGACAATAGTAGTAATAGTACTTAGCCGTAGTAGGAAAATAATAACCTAGATCGGTTCGGTGTATACTCTTGGGAGAGTTCATGATGGAATCTCTAAAGATACTAATACAGAACCGGTGAGTTACGACAAATTACTATTAGATGAAGTTGCATTAAAAAATAACTTGGCAAGTTCCTTTTGCAAAGAGCTTATTGGCTAAGACTTTTGAAAGTCGTGTAAAAAGAATGCATGTAAAAGTTATGTATATATCATTAACCATGCGTTTAGATAAGATATATGCTAACAATTATAATGGTTAAAAGTCTAAGTGGGAGATTGTTGGGATATATACTATTAACCATGAGTTATATACTATTAACCATGTGTTTAGATATAATATTTATCATAGAACAATTATTTATTTAATTTTAGTAAAGATTTGAACAGATCATATATTTGTCGATGTGTCCTTTACTTGTATAGTAGATGATTTAGTGTATAAAGTTTAATTATACACAGAATATTAAATCGTTGGTTCTTATAAGTATGAACTTTATATATGTTCACAATCTAATATGAATATTGGACAAATTTATCGGTACGATTGTAGCACAAGATTATATATAATTTATCTTGAGTATGGGAATGGTATATTTCCAACTCTTATGCTAGTACATTTTGTATATATTGAATGGACCAAGTAGAGATAAGTATTTTATCTGACTTAATAAAATAAATTCTCTAGATCATTAAATGTACTTATACTCTTAATCTTGATATAATTATTATGATAAATGTAATTTGTTTATTGTTTTGATCTATCAAAGGGTGAAACTCTTTCGTTAGTTAAAATATTCCCGATAGATTGGATGATGACAAATGACATATGTGAAATAATAATTAGTTGATGGAATCCATATCTCGACTTTAAGATTGATGATATCCCTTTATGATTGCTTATAAATTTTCATGTGAAAACCCTGCAGGTGGAATTGTATCCGTCACATGAAATAAGTTAAGCATTTGAATAAAGGATTAAATTAATCAATGAATTAAATAGTCAAAAATTTAATTTGATTGATTGGTATGTGTAATCTTATGAAGAGTTATATGACTTAATGAATGATTTTGAAATTATTTGGAGGAGTGCAATTACGGATTTTTATTGGAATAATTTGCAATTTATTATGATAGGTTAATTTATTCATTTTGTGAATTAAAATACCATAATTGATAGCCTCACTAATTAAATCGGTGGTCCCAGCTATGCCTGATTAATTAATGAACTTGAAAAGAAGAAATCGATTTTTTAGAAGCAGTAAAATCCTACAAGATTTTAGTTAAAAATAAACTGGTCTTCTAAAAGGAAAGTTCTACTATTACTTGGAGAAAAAGATTCTTATACGTTTTGGGACTAGGATTTTATACCCTAAAATGTAGTTATAAATAGGATTCTCTTCCTCCATCGAATATGATGGAAGACTTTGACCTTTCTGAGAAGCGGTACTTACCCACCCAAGTATTTCTTACTCAGAGATTTTTGAGGCTATAGCAGAAGATCGCAAAATCTGAAGAACGCATTGGACGATTTGTTGCAATAGCTTCAATAGGATTGATTCGCGGTTACGCTTCAAGATATAAGTGTCGATTTTATGTTTGATTAAAATATGTGTTTGTGTGTTATCAATATTGCATGCATGTATGATCCTGAATTATTTACTTCCGCTTGCCTATGCCTGTATTCCAACAACATGATAGTCAATCCACTAGATGAAGAACTTGTCAACACTTGGCCCGACAAGCCAGCGACATGTAAGGAATGAGAGTGTTATCTTTAGAAATAGACTTTATAATATGTAAATTCAAATTTAATCAAATTCAATATAAATATTCAGGTGAGAAATCCGAAAAAAGGGAAAAAAAGAAAGGTTTGGATACAAATAATGTGCATCTCCTCATTAATGTGTGTATTTTAAACATCACAAATACAGTAGTGGAGGCAAGATTTTCATTAAAGGGGGTTTAAAATAAATTCTCAAACCGTGTCAAGGGTGTTCAATATATAATATATATACATAAATATCAAATTTGATTTTATATATACAATATATTTTTTCGACGAAAGAGATTCGGATGAACCCCTTTTCACTATCCTGGATCCGCCCCTGCACAAATGTACCAAAACTTTTATGTATATGCTCTTTAAAAATATTTACTTGTAATCTGAGATAAATTTAAGATTTTTAAACTATAAATGTACTACTAAAAAAATATTAATTTGCTCCAATAAATTAAGATCCAGTAATTAATGCATTGATCAATAACATAACATGTACTCTAAAATTTTGCTTTAAAATATCATAATATATAATAATTTATTTAGTGCATTTAATATTATTGACACATTTTTTTTTTATAAATTCTAATGATATTGAAGGATTGAATATGTGTATCATGTGTTTATCTTGTCAAAATGATCTGTCAGAACACTTGAAAGACTCTATTACAGGTCAAACCTCGTTATAATAATATTTTATTATAATTAATTGGTTAATGAATTTACTAGTTGTCAAAATAAGACAGCCAGCCCGTAATTAATTGCCTTTAAATGTGGCGGTCATTTCTCTAATCCCATGGAGAGAAATTCTTAAAAATACCTAAACAAGACAGTTTGTCTATACCAGATTTTTTATTTAAATGATGTTTATCAATCATGCTTATAAGTTTTGTAAGAAAATATTATTGATTTATATTTTTTTATATTCATATTATTTTTAACTTTTGGTCAAATTAATTTTTATATATATTAAAATATAAAATTATTAAGTAGATTTTTTACATAATTTATTAATAACAATTAAATAAAATTTAATTTCAAATAATATTATATATTATAATAATATTTTATTGTAATAATTATAAAATTTTAAGATAAATATTATCAATATAATAAAATTTAATTAAGTGCATTTAACGTGATTGACATAAGAAAACTGATTAGCCCACATAAATTAAGATCTACTTTAGTAATGCATCGATAAATGACACTTATAACAACTCTAAAATTTTAATTTAGAATTAACACAAATTATGATTATTATTATTTTTTGAAGTGTAGTCATCCATGTAAGTTTGGGTGAACTTTTATTCCGAGGCAGCTAAAAGGAGAGGGACTCGGTTTCGTAACAAAAAGGATGAGTTAATTGCATCCTTATATCTTTGAGTTAACTTAGTTAAACTACGACACCAAGTTAACCATCATATCTATTGGAGATTAACTAACAAAAAAGTTAGCTTTGTTAAAATATCAATATTTCTGGGCCCGCAGGTGTAATACAGGTCCAAGCAGAATTCGTTTAAATTGTGCGAAAAAGTCAACTTAAATTATGAAAAAATTTGATTTTAAAAAATATATCAATCAATCAAATCATTTGACCAATTCTAAATTAGGCTAAAGTTGAGCCAAACAACAACAACAGTGCGAAAAAAAAACTTTCTTCACAAATTCTTTATAATTAGAAGATATATTTTTAATATAAACATCAATTTTTCTTTTTTTCGTGTGGAATAAAGTTTCTTCGCAAAATTAAAGCCAGTTTGGCAGTACCAAATAGATCTAAGTCTAGCAGTCAATGCCTCTGCTTCATTTAAAAAATTGATAAATTAAGATCTTGAAACACATCGATCAATGATATGTATAATAATTCCAGAAGTTTTTGCTTTCAAAATACCACAATTTATGACAATTCGTTATGTGCATTTAATGTGATTGATATTTAAAAATAAATAAAAATTTTACTCCAGTAAATTAAGATTTAATAGTACATCGATTAATGACATGTATAATAAATCAACAACTCTATTGGAATAACAAAAATATTATTAATATCTTTTTAATTATGTAAAACATTATTTATCGTGAAAAAAATAATAAAAACACCACTTAATTTTTTAAAAAAATACTATTCATTAAACGTATTTAATGCGATTGACACATTAAAAAAAATTGATTTGCTTTAGTAAAATTAAGATCTAGTTATTAATGCATCGTTCAATCACATGTATGACAATTTAAAATTTTACTGTAGAATATCGCAATGCACGTCGTCAATTCATGAAGTACATTTAATGTCACTGACACAATTTATTTTTCTAAATTTGAATTTTTTTTGGGGAGGGGGGACAATATAAACAGGTTGTTACCAACAATGTGATGGAAGGAGTAGTGCATAGGGTTGTGACAAATCAAACACGTGATCGGATATCCATTGCTACCCATCTTTACTCCAGCCAATTCAACTATTATTGAACCAGCAAAGCAACTTTTAAGTGAAAAGCAGACCCCATTTTATAGACCTTACAAATATGTTGAATATTTTGACAATTATTTAAGTGATGATTCTGACTATGATGCAGGTCTGAAACCCTATAAAATATGATGTGTCTTTTATTAGTGTTGGGGGAGAGTTAACCTCTATGTTTTTGGTATGTATTTCTTCAAATAAATTGAGTCAACCTCTATGTGTTGGCATATATTCAAACATTCTATTGAAACAATAACTATATATCTTCAATGGATTTGTATTGATCAATTACAAGAGTATTTATAAAGTGTACAAATGATAGATAAACTAAATTGTCCTTCTAGCTATACAAATGTATTCATCATTGCCCCCGTCAAGGGATGTCGGGTCTCGATCGATAAATGTGGAGCTTGTCATGCAAGAATAAAAATCGAGGATAGGGAAGTAATTTCGTCAATAAATCTGCAAGTTGATCAACACTTGGCACATAGCGAACTTGTAGAGCACTAGACGCGACCTTCTCACGAACAAAATGATTGTCCATTTTCAATGTGTTTGGTGTGAGCATGATGGAAAGGATTGTGAGCCAAAGTATATATAATGAGAGGAGGCTGCAAAGCGTTTCTAGGAAAATTCTTATTCTTGTTTCACGTGACTCTTTAGCTCACTACATTATCAAGTACTCAAGTTCTCAACAACAACAAAAAATTCAATTAAGTTGCTAAACAAATATTATATGCAACTCTTGTCTGGTTTCACGTGGTCTATTTCAGTAAGGGGCTATGCAATGTGCGAATTTAAATTTAATCGAACCCTAATATAAGTATCAAGTGAAGAAAAAAAAAGTTTTGGATACAAATAATGTGCATCTCCTCATTAATATATGTATTTTAAACATCACAAATACAAAAAGATATTTATGTACATGCTCTTTAAAAGTATTTTCTTAGTGACCATTTTTCTCAACTAAAGAAAGTATTGAGCACTATAAATAAGGCATTGTCTTCATCCCATTTCAAACACACAAAAATTTTAGACTAATTACTTTGTTGAATTGGAAAAAATGTCTACCCCATTAACCTTGTCATCTACAGACCATTTGCCTCAAAGTTTTGTGGCTCCTTTGGAGAAAAGACCAGAAAAAGAAGTTCCCATTGGAACCAACATCCCTATTATTGATTTTGGACAACCTGACCATGTTCTTGTCGAACAAATTAGCAAAGCATGTCGAGATTTCGGACTGTTTCAGGTATCGTATTGTAAATATTCTCTTTTCTTTTTGATTCATATAATTAAAAAAAAAATGTTACCATGATATATTTTGAATCACAAGTTTAAAAAAAATTATGAACGTGAATTTAATAGGTGGTTAATCACGGAGTTCCTGATAGCCTAATGGCGGATACAATGAAAGTGTTGAAAGAGTTTTTTGCGCTGCCTGCTGAGGATAAGGCAATGTTTTATGAAGATGGGAAGCCAAATGACCTTGTAGCTGATATTTCTCAAAAAGCAAAATTGTATACTGAAAGTAACAAGAGCCCAGAAGGAGAGTTCACCTTTTGGAAAGACTCTTTAGCACATGGCACTCATCCACTAGATGATGAACTTGTCAACAGTTGGCCTGATAAGCCTGCAACATATAAGTAAGGAGATGGACATTACTTTCTTTGTCTCAATTTACGGGTATAGTTTATTTGATTGGACACGAAGTTTAAGAAATATGAGAAAACTTTTAAAATTTATGATCTAAAACAAGTCAGAAATATTTGTGTGGCTATAAATTTATTTTATTAAGAGTGAAATAGATATTTTAAAATTAAATTATCACTAAATATAGAAATGTGTTTTTTTTTCTAAGACTAACTAAAGAGGAAGAAAGTGTGTTATACAAATTGGTTTATATTCTAGTTGAAGTTCTATACATGGACAATATTTTCACACCTTTATAACAAGTTTGATAACTTTTTTTTTTTTTTTGGGGGGACAGAGAGGTGGTAAGTAAATATGCAGTGGAAGTGAGGAATTTAGCTAAAAAGATATTGGATATGGTATGTCAAAGCTTAGGACTTCCATTGGGTTATTTGGAAAAAGATTTGATACAAAATCAGATGATGTTTAGTAACTATTATGCACAATGTCCCCAACCAAATGCCACATTGGGAGTTGGGGGTCATTGTGACCCTAACCTCATCACTGTTCTTCAACAAGATTTGTATGGGCTTCAGTTTCTCAACAAACAAGGCCAGTGGATCGGTGTTCAGCCCATCTCTAACGCTTTTGTCATAATTCTCGGATTGACTTTCAGCGTATTTCTCTCTCTTTTTTCTCTCTATTTCAATTTATGTGATTATTCTTTTTTCTATATTTCTAAATTTGAATTTGTTTTGAAATATAAACAGGTTGTTAGCAACAATGAGATGGAAGGAGCAGTACATAGGGTTGTGACAAGTCAAAATTATGATAGGATATCAATTGCTACCTTTTTTACTCCAGCCAATTCAACCATCATTGAACCAGCAAAGCAACTTATAAGTGAAAAGAAACCTCCATGTTACAAACCATACAAATATGTTGAGTTTTTTGGTAATTATTTAAGTGATGACTATGATGCAGGATTGAGTCGCTATAAAATATGATGTCTTAATTAGTATTGGAGGTTCAACAAGTTTCTGTTCTTTTAAATAAATAGAGTGAACCTCTTATATGGGTATGTATTTTCTTCAAATAATATAAATAGAGTGAACCTCTATGTGTAAGTTGGTATGTATTTCTTCTAAGTTGGTATGTATTTAATTTGCTTCAAATAAATTGAGTGAACCTCTAGTGTTTGGTATAGGTTGGTATGTTCAAAGATTTTTATCTTTCTCAACTAACCTAAGATATGACTAGCGGCATCGTAAATTAAAAATTATTCAATTGATGACAATCAAAATATAGTTGAACAAACGAAGAAGGAAAACAATGGCTCAATTATATTTAACGTTATCAAGAATTGACTCATATTGCTTTGTCCGCTTCGATTTTTCTGGCTTCAATCTCGTGTCAATTCATCCTTTTTTGGCTCGTTTTCATTCAAAACTCCTTTTACACACATAAAACATGTAATAAGTTCAAAATACCCCAATAGCAATGTTAACCACGTAAATGAGATCAAGATTTGGATGTCTAAATTTTAGTTATAAAATATTGAGTTGATCTACTCAAATTTAATATTAATCAAATTCTCTCGAAGAAAACATGATGATTAATTTGAGATGAAGAGAGTATAAAATAAGTATAGTTAATATAAAATAATTAATATCTATTGACTCATCAAGTTATTCATACTATATATAAACTCTATCAATTTGGTCCAACTAGCAATTTATTCATCATTGAAACATAATAATTAATTTCAATATTCATAGTATTAACTCAAAGTACTAATTAGATTTCTAAATTTAAATCTCTAGACCATTGAAATCAACTATTTCTTACAGTGTTGTTTGAACCCTAATACCCTATGCAACTTTTAAAATGGTTAGTTGAAGTCTGATCAATAATTGTATGAAATTAGTGTTTTGATCTTCATAACTTATATTAGGATAAGGAAAAGAAAATTTAGCAATAAATTATTATCTGATAAAATATATTTTGTTGTTAAATTATTATATGATTAATGTGAATAAATTATTCTATATTATTATTAAGTTTTCAGACGTAGGGATATAACAAAAAGGAGTTAGAATTGAACAGGAGTCAACAAGATCCTAATCGGATAATAAATCCCTTTAAGATTGGGTTGAGCTGACCATTTTAAATCCCTTTAAATTGGAGGGATGTCCCGCCCTAGGTCATCAAATTTCTTAATGCCAAAACTTGGGCCGGATTAAATTAGGCTGACCCGTTTGACAACTGTAGCATTAAGTAATAGTTTTTTCCTCTTATTTTAATAACATAAAAGATCTTCTTAAATACAAAAAAGTATGATAAGTTATAAAAAACTACTTTTAAAATTCTAAAATTTCAAAAAAAGTAAAAAAAAATATTTAAAATAAGAATAAAGATAAATATGTTGTAAACTAAAGAAGAAAATCATTAATAATACATTGAATAATATGGTACAAAGTGCAGTTTTTAGTAAACTTAATAAGTTTTCAATTTCAGATAAGTTTACAATTTTGCGCAAGTTTATGTGCAAATTTTGTTGCTATCCTTCGACTTTCCTGAATCAGTTTTATATAATTTCTAATATATAATTGCAAATAATCAAACAAAGTTTAAACTGCATGAGCTATTTATAAGTTTTGCAATGATCTTTTTTTCTGATGGAATCGGTTTTCTGTGATTTCTCCTCTTTAAAATATGTGTTTATCGGTATTATTATAACTGACTACTCATGACGATTCGTATGATCATTTTTATTATTAGGATCCTTTTTCCCTTAAAGATCCTTTTCGCAGACTTAAAACATAATTTATTAGACAAGTGTGACTCTTTGAGCATTTTCCATTTAGTTCCTATTACTTGTTTTGCTCATATAGGTCACCTGAATGAAAATGCTTTAAATAATGACATTGGTCTTTTTGAGAATGATATTGTATGCTTTGACTCTTCGTCTTAGCTTAATTGTTCTCTCTTAAAGTACAATATCTTATTTGATGATATTGTGAGATTGTTTCTAGTGTTGGGCATAGTGATGTTCACCATGATAATGGTGTAGCTATTATCCATGGATATAACTTATTGATAACCCATTATGGGATGTTGACGAAGAAAGTGATGCTTGTATTCAATTGGGTACTCCGTCTTTGAGCGTCCCAATTTTTGATAATGTGCGTGATGATATTTTTGTATCTTACGGTGATCTTACATATGGGGACACTTTGAATGAAGTTTTACTTTGTCTGATACCTTTCTTTATTACCTATTTGCTTGTGATGATGCACTATCTTGTGTTCAAATGATTCATTCTTCCTTGAGAATTTCAATTCTAAATGGTATGCCTTATTGTTTTCCTAATTCTAATGGTGATCCCATATGATACATTGGATGAAGTTATTTTGAGTGGCACCTTTCTTTATTACTTATTTGTTTATGATGATGCTCATTTTTGTGTTGAGACATTTCTTATGTGAAAAGGAAATTTAATGGGTTGATGGTTCTTCTCTTGACAAAGATGGTTGGATAATCTTTCCTTTTGACCGCGGTGGCCCTTTGAATGTGTGTGTGTTTCTCATCGTACCATCTTGGCCTACCCAAGTTCTTAGTGCCTCATGTGGAAGCTTGTTCTTCATGCAAATAGTTGATGTTTCGCTATATCATATGTTTCCGCATCCTTTGCGTCTTGGTAGATTTAGTTACACTTGTGCTAACCCTCATAAAACGAGGTCCTTCTTTGTTGTTTGTCTTCTCTATGCTTTGCAAGGTTTAGATTTGAGGATAAATCCTTCTTCATGCAAATAGTTGATGTTTCGCTATATCATATGTTTCCGCATCCTTTGCGTCTTGGTAGATTTAGTTACACTTGTGCTAACCCTCATAAAACGAGGTCCTTCTTTGTTGTTTGTCTTCTCTATGCTTTGCAAGGTTTAGATTTGAGGATAAATCCTTTTCAAGACGGGGAGAATGATGCAATACAAAAAGCTCCATATTTGGATCATAGCTTGGGTGGATGAAGGAGCACAAGATGGCCAAAAAGAATGAAGATGGCCAAGAGAGTGAAGAAAATAACTACATGTGCAATTGGCCATTCTTGAATTCAAGGAAAAGGAAGATCATTCAAACAAGACCGTTACTCATAAGGGCATATTTTGTAACAGTCTCCTCTTTCCTTTGGTTATTATAAATAGGTGTTCATTTAATTTGAAAGATAGATTTTCAAGATATTATGAATATTGACTTTGCGTGTGGTGTGATTGTCTAAATCTATACATTGTTATTTGTATGGAAAGAAGGGTTGCAAGGGTAGATCATCTCCTTTGAGGTTTTTTAAGAATTAGGTGCTACTTGATTCATAAATTGGAGGTCGTTATGCTTGCACAAGGGTTGCTAATTTTAATCATTTTTATGTCGAGTTAGTTATCCTTTATCTTCCTTTAATTTTCTTATACCATGCCGAAATGGGTGACTTGGTCCTGAGAAATAAAAATACGTTTTAGAGAAAAAAATAAAATATTAGAAGTTGAAAATTAAAGAGTTGATTAAAGTCAACATTCGGAATAAACGAACTCGAAATCAAGGTTCAAAAGTTTCTATAGATCTAGATGGTGTTTTAGAACTTAGTTGGATGGTTTGAACAGGTCCAGAGGGACTCGGAAGTGATTTAGATGCTTAAGTGAAAAACTAGTGATCCCAAAAAATAAGAGTTGATCGCGTCCAAACATTTGACTAAACGAGCTCAGGTTCATAGTTTGAAAGTTCTAATAGGTTTGTATGATGATTTTAGACTTATCCACAAATTTTGTTAGATTTCGATGAGTATCGTAGGGGTTTTGATCAAGTTGCTTTCTGTTAGAGGATTAGACATCGGTTTGAGGATAAATAGTACAATACAATACAAATTAGCTCTAAATCAAATTCCGAGGTTGTTTGAATTCGTAACCAAAATTGATTCTTTTGTATAGCAATATGAGCATAGTTGTACTCATATAACCTCGGAGAATACTATTTTGAAAAGATTGCACTAGTTTAGCAGACTCAAACGCGATGAATTTTTCAAAAGATTAAAGTTTGATCTTGATTGAGGATGTTTTTGTAAATACTGATGATAAGGTCTTAGGATAAAGGGGGAACCATACAGATAAGGTAACAAACATTTATGTGGTTTCAAGGCGCCATGTAATTGATTCAATTTGTAACCACATTCAACTATACCGATATTGCTATACAAAAGAGTCAAGCCATTAGTTGTGCCAATTTTAGTGTTGAAAAAGGTTGTTGGCTGGTGCACTAAGGGTGCGAAAAAGAGGTACGCACATGCAAACCTGCATGTGCAAAAATTAGTTCGCAAGCGTGAGAGTGCAGGCTGCATGTGTGAAAGCCCCTCAGTGTTTAAAAATTTGACTCTGTCTTATTATTTTAAAATTAATTTTTTAGGAGCTAGAAAATTCAAATTAAGGCGATTTTAAAAATGATTTTCTCATATAAATATTGCACAAGTGATTATACATTTATTTTGTTTATTTGAAAAGAATACCCAATATATTTTGTGTTTTGATTCATGAATTTAATGTGAAAGTTGAGGTTTTAGACTTAAGATTAAGAGAATAATTTTTAAGGATTTGTAAATCGATTTGAAATCATTTTAGGCTGAACTTTGAGATATTACTCCATAATGAATGGTAACCCAATTTTGAAATAATTTTTTGATTTTGACCCTAGAACTTGGATTTAAATTTTTTTGATTGACGTTTTAGTTTTTTTTTTGTATAGCAATATGGTATGGTTGGACTCTTTTAACCTCATGAAATACTATTTGAAAAGATTGAAATAGTTTGGCAAACTCAGACTCAGTGAATTTTCCAAAAGATTAAAGTTTTACCTGGATTGAGGATATTTTTGTAAATAATGATGATAAGGGCATTGGATAAAGGGAGTACTATATAGGTGAGGTGACTATATAGGTGAGGTGACAAACACTTACACGGATTTCAGGTACCATGTGCAAGTATTTAACTGATTCTTTAGCTGATAATGTGCTTATTCTGATTTTGTCTGAGGAGAAATGTGAAAAAAGTTATATTACTTGATTGAGGTCGAGAGAGCCTGATTGAGTTGAACATTTATTGATACAAAATTTTAAATATATTTTAATCGTATCGAAAATATGTTTTAACTTAGTGGGCATATCATTCTTATTAACATCAGTTAAATTATAGTGCAACTATTATAATTCGTACATACAAAATCTATTTATTCCGTTAAATTAAGAAGTTTGATTGATTAACTAAATAATTAATTTATTTCAAATTGTATTTCACTTGTATCAATTTTAGTTGCTTGAGTCAACTTGGCTACAATATAAATTCAGTTTGGCTGATTTTGCAATAAAACGACTCTATATTTGAATTCAATTTTGTTGAAACTCATTACAGATCAATTACCCTATGTTTGGCCCAATTCCCCATATGATAATTACCAACCCCCCCTCCCCCCAAACACCCCAAGGTTTTTTTTCCTCTCTCTTTTTGATTCATCTCACATCGATTGGGGTTGGGGGGAGGGGGGGGGGGGGAATCACTTTGGGAAAATTTTATGTACTATTAAATTTGAATAGAAATTTTGAGAGAAAGTATAATAATCTTTTATTTTTTAATGTCAGATTATTGCAATAAATATGAAATGAAATAATTTTTTAATGTCAGATTATAATATCTTTTTTACTTGGGTATTTATTATTATTCATATATTTATCTTTTTTAATTTCTTTTTAATTATTTAAAATAAGTCGTTTTGAGAAATTTGGCCAAACAGGGTATTATTCTCTTCTTCTTATTGACTATTCTGAAGTCTCTGAAACAGTCAAACCTTCTGCATTCTACAAAACCTACTATTGTTTACTTATAAAAAGATGTAACAAGCAATCATTATATATTTATATTGATGTAGAACAACACTATTTTAATATCTTTATATCAACTTATCATATTCTTGATGTTTTTACTCCATAAGATATAAATATCATCCGTAACCTTTTCTTGAAAAGAAACTTTTAGAATAAATCAATTATAAAATAATAATTAATAACCTCACATTTAAAATAACTAAAAAAACAGATTTTAAATAAAATATATCTTTAAATATTTCCTTAAAAATAAATTAAGATTTCTTTTTGAAGTTTAGCATTTGTAATCAGTCTTCTTTATTTTAAAATGAACTCTTGTTAGCACCAACATCTTAAGTCTAGCAAATATTGGGCCAAAGCCCAAAATTTGAAGCATGAAGCAGCCTAATGCCATCCAGGCGAACAGAGAACAGAACTGGGCTGAAAGAAATTATAGTGAGCCCAATCTACAATCAGACGAATAGAGAGATTTGGTTGGACCCAAAGCAGTCCGATTTTCATATTTTCGGATAGATTTAAGCCTAACTTTATTTATTTCGTTATTGTTTCGTTGAAATATTAAAAAAGAGAAAATTAACTTAGACGGATCCCCATGAAGATAGTTGAAATTAATTATCAAGTTCTTTCTATATATATCAACTTTTTAACTAGTTATCCTTTCTCTTTTTCTTGAAATATATATAAATAATAATCAGTGTAAATTTTACTTGAGAGTGAGAAAAATTAGTAAATTTATAGATCGATGATAATTTTATTTTAAAAATTATTTTAGCTATTATTATTGTTTTTGTTATTTTTATTAAATAATAATTATAATATATATATTTTTGTATACTATTGATGATTTATTTGAAGAATTATTGAAAATATTATGTTTGCTTATTTCTTTACTAATAAAACTATAAAATTGAAGATACATGAGATATATACCCTGTAGATCCATGGAACTTCATGAGATATACGCCCTATAGATCTATGAGACTTACGTCTCGCTCTGTGTTGCGTAAAACACCTCACCTCCTATATGCATTGTGTTCAATCAACTGATTTTATATAGTATGTGAAAGGCAGAATATAAAATTATAGTAATATATGGAAAAGAACTATATTAAAATATAAGGTAATAAATTTATGGGGTGATGCTAAATGATTAAAATTTTGTGTTCACAATTTAGTCATAAATATAAAAAGATTATATTAGTTTTAAAAAAAAATTTAGGTATTTATTAAATTTTATTATATTCTCAAGAAAGTTTTCATGCTTGTGGTCAACAAAAACTCTTTAATACTGGGAATACCAATAGGTTATTATAGATAAGAAATATATTTATTTATCTTGTGTATTATAATTTGGAACAAATACAACATGACTTTCTCTAAATACACTTCAATACAATTAAGTTTTTCTATATAAAAAAAAACAATGGAGAATACACTAATATACAACTTTATTTACAAATAATGTCCTTTTGTAAATTTACCTTCTGTTTTCATTTTATTAATTATTTTTGTATGTATATCTAGTAAATAATTTCATTGAATCAGTGTCACGTGACACAGGTAAATTCTTCCCTCACTAGAAGAAGAGTCATTGCTGACTTGTTGGAATGTCATTGTTAGTAGTATATAAATAATTTTATATATAAAATTATTTATTAATTTTTAAAATTATTTTTTCATGAATAAATAAAAACTTTTCATACATAAATTATATTAAGAAATTTTAAATTTTGTCCAATTTTCATGTTGGGAGAAAGTTTTCATGCATTCGGAAACAACTAATAAATAAATTAAAGAAAAATCTAAAATTTGAGCAATATGCATATGACTCCCTATACGTATTTGTTCACAAATACTATTAAAAATATTTTCATAAATAAATTGCTTAGAAAATTTTAAATTTTGTCCAATTACCATATATGTATATACAACATCCTATAAGTATTATTTTTTGTAAATAAATACTTTAAAAAAATTCATGTATAAATTATATTAGACAATTTTAAAATTTTGTTCAATTTCTCGTGTAGGGAGAATGTTTCGATGCATTGAAAAACAACTAATAAATAGATTTTAAAAAAAAGATTTAAAATATCAAAAACAAACCAGTTCATAGTTGGATATAGATTGATGCTAAAGACAGTTCTGTTGATTCATTTGATATTCCACATGAATGGGCTATGCAATCTAAGAAAATAACTTTCATGAAAAAGAAATTAATTGTTATACCCCGTAGAATTTTCGGTATTTTTAAATGACCAATTCGCACGTTGGTTAAGCATATTTTAAGGCCATACGTGCTAGGGAAAGGCCCGGAAAAAGGATCGGACGAGAAACCTGTCGAACCATCGCGGAAGGAGCCGAGGCAGAGCCCCTCCGCTATGGCAGCGTGTCACGGAGGTGAGGCCTCCGCGTTGGCTCCGTGACACGTTGGCCTTGTCTAGGCCCAAGTATATAAAGCCCCTCTTCGGTTTTAAATGATTAAAACACTTGACAACTTCCAGAAAACAGAGAGCAAACGCAGAGAAGGAAAAAGGATCGAAGAAATAATATATTTTTTGTTCGATTACGCTGCTAAATGTTTCCCAAACTCAAATTAACTCATGATACTAAGGTATTTAGTAGAAGAGAGCATTCCTACGGATTCAGTTTCGTGAAATACCGTCGACGAATCGTCGAGCCACCGAGCTAAGGTAAGTGGAATTGCTCTAAATTAGTGTCTATGTGTTTCTAGCTGTGAAGTGAGTATTTCTCCCTTCTGGACCTCTGAAAAATAGCAAGTTTTCGACTGTCTTTCGATAAGCCTAAGTTTAGGCTATAAACTATATCGAAAGTGACGTTGCCTTTTAAAATAAAGCTATATTTAGTATTAATTGACGTATTTATGAATGCAGTTAGGAGAAAATAGTTGAAGTACCGGCCGAGTCTCATTCAACAGACGAATAATTCAAGGATAAGGTATGTAAAGCCAGTTTCCTCGGCAAGTTAAGTAACCTCGGTACAATACAGTAATTCAAAGGCCAGTAGAATGTTCAGAAGTCATGTGTTATGTTTAATTATGAATATTGGTACGGTATTAGAAGTATCGAGTTATAATTTGCGTGAAACTTGCTAGTACGATATAGATTCTAATACAAGTGTTAGAAACTGCACAGTATGCTCAGTATGTGATGCAATATGAAATGTTAGGATATTGTTGTATTCAGTTGAGACCCCGCAAGCAATGTAATAACTGTATGACATCTCAGAAATAGAATGGTAAGTTAAAATGAATTTAGAAAGCATGTTAGGAATAGTAAATCATGTTACTATAGAAATTCAGTATACAACACAATTATCAGCAAAGAAACTATATCTTGTTCAGCATTAGCCCCAGTACAGTCTGGCAGAAGATTATATTTATACATGTATACTATTACCAGCTTCAGCATGTATTAAGCACGTATATATTACTAACACTAGCCCAGCATATAGTATATATACATACTTTACCACTATTAGCCTCACTATGTGAGACATGCAGATAGTATCACTAGTTGAGACCGTTGTATTGTTTGGGGTTGGACTACCTAGCATCCATGACCGCCCCAGGGTTGATAGCTGTATTGACTCGTCCGCCAGAGGACGAGGATACGTTGCTCTACGGCGTGGCATGCCGTCCCACAAGGGACGAAGATGGGATGCCAGTTTTCCCCATATTATGCCTTGGTCGGCTTTTACACACCCCTGTCGAGCGGATACGCTCGGGTGTTGATTCAAGAGTCCTCCGGACTCAGATGCAGTTATAGTCGGGGTTCAGCAAGCCCAAGTGCATACCCAGGGGACCGGCAGGATGCTTACGGGGTTATAGGAGATGGGATGACCGGGGTAGGGGTGTAGATTCTGTGCTGGTTGTACCTCCCGGCTTATGGGGGCCGGGTAAGGTTTGTGTGTGCTATGTTATGTTATGATATGTTATACCGTGTTACAGTAGATGCCAGTAGATCGATAATAGAACAATAAATTCCCAGGTATGACCCCTATTCCTTCCAGTATAATTAAGAAAAGATATGACTTACATCATCAGACAGTTAATCTAGTTCTTTCTACTTCAGTTTCATCAGTTATGTTATTGATTTCAGACATTTCTTTCAGTTATTGCCTTACATACTCAGTACCAGCGGTACTGACGCCCGGTGGGGTGCTGCATTACTTGCCTGCAGGTACTCATAGACGAGCAGGCGATACCACGTGATTCCTGTCAGCGTTCGAGTATTCAGCTCCTGTCATCCGAAGACTGAATTCCAGAGGTGTATTTTATTTTCTTTTGTTGTACAGTACGAGTAGGTCGGGGCCCTGTCCTGATCATTTCTATTGCTATTCCTAGAGGCTTGCAGTCTGTATATGTTTTCCCTGTGGTCAGATGAGCCGGTCGTGTGAGGCCGTGCAGTCATTTAGCTGTTAGTACTTCTGTTTTTGTTATGTTGGCCGTGTGGGGCCATAGTTCGACAGTAGTGGTGACCTTGCCGGTCACGTAGCTTTCTAATATTCTATGATTAAGTTACAGATAACTAAACAACATGGTGGCCTTGTCGGCCCGCATAGGTTTCCTTATATTGATATATTTCTGGTCAACTGTTAGTACAGATTCAGAAGGCTATAGGAGAATGGGTTGGGGGCTGTGTTTACAGCCGTTATATAGTCCTTTGTCTCCAGAAATGTGAGTTAGAGCCATCCAAGCACCAGATGTGCCCAGGCTTAGCAGTCCAGCAGTTCAGGTCCTAGTAGGGCACCAGGTGCCAGTCATACCCCCCAAGGCGGGGTGTGACAAACTTGGTATCAGAGCAGGTCGTATCACAGGGAGTCTGCAAGCCGTGCTAAGTAGAGTCCTATCCATGGATGTGTTGTGCACCACATACTATGGGTAGGAGGCTGCAAGGCATGATAGGATGGTTGTCTTTAATTCTTATTCGGTCGTACTGTAGAGCGGTACAATATAGGGTTGAGTCCCTAAAGTTTACTATATTCTTTGGTTACAGATAATGTTAGACCAGCGACATCCTATCACAGGTCGGAGCTTAGATATTGTAGCAGGGGAAGGCACCAACAGGATGCCTCCCCCTCGTTTAGAAACAGCCCGATCAGAGGGCACTACAGAGGCATCGTCCCAGCCTTCTCAGCAGTCTCCATCACATCAGGAGCCGCTTGGGGCGACATTACCTTCAGCAGTCCCTATACCGACACCCTTCGACCAGGAGGTTAGGAGTGCTGTGGTTATGTTAGCACAAATGATGGCTGCTCAGCGTCAGCCAATGCCGTCTACAGTTGCGGAGTCATTAGGAGGGCCCGGTAGTTCGAGGGTCCGAGAGTTCTTAGCCCTGAATCCCCCACAGTTTACAGGTTCGGACCGGATAGAGGACCCTCAGGATTTTCTAGATCAAATGCAGAGAATCTTCAGGGTTATGCATGCCACGCTTATAGAATCAGTTGAGTTGGCGGCATTCCGGTTGCGGGATATCGCCGTGTTATGGTATGAAAGCTGGGAAAGGTCCAGAGGGAGAGATGTTTCCCCTCCCACCTGGTCCATCTTTTCAGGAGCTTTTCTAGATCACTATTTGCCGCGGGAGATTCGACAGGCTCGGGTAGACCAGTTCCTACATCTGGAGCAGGGGGCCATGAGTGTTCGGGAATATTCCTTGCGGTTTGATTCTTTGGCTTGATATGCACCAGCCTTTGTTGATACCATGACATCCAGAGTACACCGCTTCATCATGGGATTGAACCCAGAATATGTTGAGACTTGCATTACAGCCACACTGCGAGAGGACATGGACATTGCTCGAGTTCAGGCATTTGCCCAGAATATTGAGGGCATCAGACAGCAACAACGGGAGATCAGAAGGGTTAATCAGGAACAGCGTCACCGATACAGGCCAGTTGAGTTACAGAGGGAAGCCCGGGGAGGACCCAGGCCACGATTGTTAGACAGGCCGCCCAGGCCCCAGCCTCTTCCACAGTCGCAGGGGGGTAGATTCAGCCGCAGGGGGCAGCCAGAGACTGGTAGAGGCTCGCAGATGACAGATTCAGCATTACAGAGGAGGGTGGAGCAGAGTAGGTATACCTTACCTCTTTGCCCTATATGCAGCCGACGCCATCCTAGAGCATGCAGATATGGCTCCACCGCATGTTATAATTGTGGCCAAGAAGGCCGTTTGATGAAAGATTGTCCAGCCAGAGGCCGAGAGGACCGAGATAGACAGGATAGGGCATCTGCAGGGTCACGAGCCACAGCATCCTCGACAGGGCGCAGACCCTCAGTTTCAGCAGGCAGGGGTCGGGACAGATCAGAGACCTCCAGTACAGGTGCGGGTCCAAGCCGCACATATGCCTTACCAGGGAGGCAAGATTCAGAAGTGTCGCCTGATGTTGTGACAGGTATGCTAACTATCTGCTCACACCCTGCTTATGTGTTGATTGACCTAGGGTCTACTTTGTCCTATATTACTTCATTTGTGGCACGAAAGTTTAGTATTGCACCAGAATTGTTGTAGCAGCCCTTTTTAGTATCCACGCACGTCGGTGACTCTATCACAGCTAGTAGAATCTACCGCGGGTGTACAGTAGAGATTGTTAACCGTCAGACCACAGCAGATCTGGTCGAGTTAGAAATGATAGATTTCGATGCCATAATGGGTATAGACTGGTTAGTATCGTGTTTTGCAAATGTTGAATGTTGGACCAAGACGGTCCGATTCCACTTCCCGGGAGAAGCAGTACGGGAGTGGAAGGGCGGCACCCCTACGCCAAAAGGTAGGTTTATTTCCTACCTTCAGGCGAGAAAGTTGATATCTAAGGGATGTATTTACCATCTGGTCAGAGTCCAGGATGTCCAAGCAGAACCTCCGACACTTCAATCTGTTCCGGTAGTGAATGAATTCCCTGATGTGTTCCCAGACGAGTTACCTGGTATTCCCCCAGAAAGGGAAATAGGCTTTGCTATTGATTTATTACCAGGCACCCAGCCGATATCGATTCCTCCTTATCGCATGGCTCCTGCAGAACTCAGAGAATTAAAGGAGCAGTTGAAAGATTTGTTGGATAAAGGTTTTATCAGGCCGAGTACTTCACCGCGGGGTGCTCCAGTTTTATTTGTAAGGAAGAAAGATGGCTCGCTCCGAATGTGCATAGATTATCGGCAGTTAAACAAGGTTACAGTAAAGAACAAGTACCCGCTCCCCAGAATTGATGACTTATTTGATGAGTTGCAGGGAGCCAGATACTTTTCTAAGATTGACTTGCGGTCCGGGCATCACCAGGTCTGAGTACGTGAGAGAGATATTCCTAAGACAACGTTCAGGACCCGATATGGACATTTCGAATTTCTAGTCATGTCCTTCTGGTTAACGAATGCCCCGGCAGTCTTCTTGGATCTGATGAACAGTATTTTCAGACCTTTCTTGGACTTGTTCATGATAGTATTCATTGATGACATTCTGGTGTATTCTCGCTCTGAAGCAGATCACCGAACTCATTTGCGGACAGTGCTCCAGATTCTCAGGGACCGCCAGTTGTATGCTAAATTTTCCAAGTGTGCATTTTGGCTTAACTTAGTGGCCTTTTTAGGGCATATCGTCTCAGATGTTGGTATACAAGTTGACAAACAGAAAATAGAAGCAGTTAAGTCATGGCCTAGGCCTACCACTCCGACTGAAGTTCGTAGCTTTCTAGGATTGGCAGGATATTACAGGAGATTTGTTGAAGGGTTCTCGACCATTGCAGCACCTCTAACCAAATTGACACAGAAAGCAGCAAAGTTCCAATGGACAGAGGCATGTGAGCAGAGCTTCCAGGAACTGAAAGACAGATTAATCTCTGCCCCAGTGTTAGCATTGCCGGAAGGCATAGAAGGTTATTCAGTCTATTGCGACGCGTCAGGTGTCGGGTTAGATTGTGTGTTGATGCAGCATGGTAGAGTAATTGCTTATGCTTCCAGACAGCTGAGGAAACACGAAAAGAATTACCCTACCCACGACCTGGAATTGGCCGCAGTAATCCATGCCTTAAAGATGTGGAGGCATTACCTGTACGGCGTCCATGTTGATATTTATACAGATCATAAGAGCCTACAGTACATCTTCACTCAGAGGGAGTTGAATCTACGGCAACGTCGCTGGTTAGAATTGTTGAAAGATTATGATGTGAATATTCTATATCACCCAAGAAAAGCTAATGTTGTAGCAGACGCCCTGAGCCGTAAGTCAATGGGGAGTTTGGCGTATTTGCGACCTGAGAAGCGGAAGTTAGCCAAAGAAATTCATCAGTTAGCTGATTTAGCCGTTCGGGTAATGGAGATAGAAAACAATAGAGCAGTAATTCAGAATTCTACTGTGTCATCATTAGTTACAGAGGTAAAAGAACGACAGTACAAGGATCCTGATTTAGTCCAGCTCAGAGATAGAATTCAGAGAGGTAAGGAATCAAATTTTCAGATGACTGAGGATGATGTGCTACGTTGTAAGGGCCGCCTCTGTGTCCCGAATGTTTCAGGGCTTCGCGGGCGGATCATGCATGAGGTACATTACGCTCGTTATTCCCTTCATCCAGGAGCGATGAAAATGTACCACGACATCAGAGACATCTATTGGTGGCCAGGTATGAAAGCTGAGATAGCTGAATTTGTATCTAGATGTTCTAACTATCAGCAGGTGAAAATAGAGCACCAGAAACCGGGCGGCTTGACGCAAGATATAACGGTGCCTATGTAGAAATGGGAAGCGATAAACATGGATTTTGTAATAGGGTTACCCCATACCAGATGCAAAAATGATTCCATTTGGGTAATAGTTGATAGGCTAACAAAATCAGCTCATTTTCTGCCAGTGAAGGCTACCTTTTCAGCTGAAGAGTATGCCGAATTATATATCAGAGAAATAGTAAGATTGCATGGAGTACCAGTATCCATTATTTTAGATAGGGGAGCACAGTTCACAGCTAGATTCTGGCAGTCGTTTCAGAGGGGTTTGGGAACACAGCTTAATTTGAGCACAGCATTCCACCCTCAGACGGATGGGCAGGCTGAGCGGACTATCCAAACGCTCGAAGATATGCTGCGAGCGTGTGTGCTAGATTTTGGGGGTAGCTGGGATGAGCATCTTTCATTGATTGAATTTGCTTATAATAACAGTTACCATTCAGCTATCCAGATGGCGCCTTTCGAGGCATTATACGGGCGGAAATGTAGATCGCCGGTGGGCTGGTTTGAAGTGGGGGAATCAACATTGGTTGGCCCAGACATTGTTCAGCAGTCAGAGGAAAAGATAAAGCTTATCTGAGAACGATTGCTGACTGCTCAGAGCCGCCAGAAATCTTATGCAGATATGCGGTGCAGAAATCTAGAATTTGTAGTAAATGACTGGGTATATCTGAAGGTGTCTCCAATGAAAGGGGTAATGAGATTTGGCAAGAAAGGCAAGCTTAGCCCGAGGTTTATTGGGCCATATCAGATTCGGCGAAAAATAGGCCGAGTTGCATACGAATTGAACTTGCCTCCGGAGTTGGCATCTGTTCACCCAATATTCCATGTCTCTATGTTAAGAAAGTTCGTAGGGGATCCTTCTACAGTAGTCCCAGTTCAGGATGTCCAGGTCACGAAAGAGTTAGCATATGAAGAGGTTCCTGTAGCTATCTTAGATAGACAGATTCGCAGGTTGAAGACTAAAGATGTTGCGTCTGTCAAAGTGTTGTGGCGTAACAGGAATCGTGAGGAAATGATGTGGGAAGCTGAAGAAGATATGAAAGCCAGATACCCTCACTTATTTCAGACCTAGTCAGGTGACAGGTATGTCTGTATTATTACTTATGCAGTACCTTATAATTGTATGTGTGGGAATGAGAAAGATTGATATTTAGTTATCCAGTGGATCTTAAATATTGCGTGCAGTACCTGTGTTGGACTTTTCTACATTTCAGGTTTTTGTTATAGTCTATATTACAGGGGAAACTCTGCCGAAATTTTCCTAGAAAGTAAGTTAAGTAGTCCTCTAGATAGCAGTGTACATTCGAGGACAAATGTTCTTAAGGGGGGGAGAATGTTATACCCCGTAGAATTTCCGGCATTTAAATGACCTATTCGCACGTTGGTTAAGCATATTTGAAGGCCATACGTGCTAGGGAAAGGCCCGGGAAAAGGATCGGACGAGAAACCTGTCGAACCATCACGGAAGGAGCCGAGGCAGAGCCCCTCCGCGATGGCAGCGTGTCACAGAGGTGAGGTCTCCGCGTTGGCTCTGTGACACGTTGGCCTTGTCCAGGCCCAAGTATATAAAGCCCCACTTCGGTTTTAAATGATTAAAATACTTGAAAACTTCCAGAAAACAGAGAGCAAACGCAGAGAAGGAAAAAGGATCGAAGAAATAATATAATTTTCATCCGATTATGTTGCTAAACGTTGCCCAAACTCAAATTAACTCCAGATACTAAGGTATTTAGTAGCAGAGAGCATTCCTATGGATTCAGTTTCGTGAAATACGACCGACGAATCGTCGAGCCACCGAGCTAAGGTAAGTGGAATTGCTCTAAATTAGTGTCTATGTGTTTCTAGCTGTGAAGTGAGTATTTCTCCCTTCTGGACCTCTGAAAAATAGCGAGTTTTCAACCATCTTTCGATAAGCCTAAGTTTAGGCTATAAACTATATCGAAAGTGACGTTGCCTTTTAAAATAAAGCTATATTTAGTATTAATTGACGTATTTATGAATGCAGTTGGGAGAAAATAGTTGAAGTATCGGCCGAGTCTCGTCCGACAGACGAATAATTCAAGGATAAGGTATGTAAAGCCAGTTTCCTCAGCAAGTTAAGTAACCTCGGTATAGTACAGTAATTCAAAGGCCAATAGAATGTTCAGAAGTCATGTGTTATGCTTAATTATGAATATTGGTACGGTATTAGAAGTATCGAGTTATAATTTGCGCGAAACTTGCTAGTACGATATAGATTCTAATACAAGTGTTAGAAACTGCACAACATGCTCAGTATGTGATGCAATATGAAATGTTAGGATATTGTTGTATTCAGTTGAGACCCCGCAAGCAATGTAATAACTGTATGACATCTCAGAAATAGAATGATAAGTTAAAATGAAGTTAGAAAGCATGTTAGGAATAGTAAATCATGTTACTATAGAAATTCAGTATACAACACAGTTATCAGCAGAGAAACTATATCTTGTTCAGCATTAGCCCCAGTATAGTCTGGCAGAAGATTATATTTATACATGTATACTATTACCAGCTTCAACATGTATTAAGCACGTATATATTACTAACACTAGCCCAGCATATAGTATATATACATACTTTACCACTATTAGCCTCAGTATGTGAGACATGCAGATAGTATCACTAGTTAAGACCGTTGTATTGTTTGGGGTTGGACTACCTAGCATCCATGACCGCCCCAGGGTTGATAGCTGTATCGACTCGTCCGCCAGAGGACGAGGATGCGTCGCTCTATGGAGTGGCATGCCGTCCCACAGGGGACGAAGATGGGATGCCAGTTTTCCCCATATTATGCCTTGGTCGGCTTTTACACATCCCTGTCGAGCGGATACGCCCAGGTGTTGATTCAGGAGTCCTACGGACTCAAATGCAGTTATAATCAGGGGTTCAGCGAGCCCAAGTGCATACCCAGGGGACCGGCAGGATGCTTACGAGGTTATAGGAGATGGGATGACCGGGGTAGGGGTGTAGATTCTGTGCTGGTTGTACCTCCCAGCTTATGGGGGCCGGATAAGGTTTGTGTGTGCTATGTTATGTTATGATATGTTATACCGTGTTACAGTAGATGCGAGTAGATCGACAATAGAATGATAAATTCCCAGGTATGACCCCTATTCCTTCCAGTATAATTAAGAAAAGGTATGACTTACATCATCAGACAGTTAATCTAGTTCTTTCTACTTCAGTTTCATCAGTTATGTTATTAATTTCAGACATTTATTTCAGTTATTGCCTTACATACTCAGTACCAGCGGTACTGACGCCCGGTGGGGTGCTGCATTACTTGCCTGCAGGTACTCATAGACGAGCAGGCGATACCACGTGATTCCTGTCAGCGTTCGAGTATTCAGCTCCTGTCATCCGGAGACTGAATTCCAGAGGTGTATTTTATTTTCTTTTGTTGTACAGTACGGGTAGGTCGGGGCCCTGTCCTGATCATTTCTATTGCTATTCCTAGAGGCTTGCAGTCTGTATATGTTTTCCCTGTGGTCAGATGAGCCGGTCGTGTGAGGCCGTGCAGTCGTTTAGCTGTTAGTACTTCTGTTTCTGTTATGTTGGTCGTGTGGGGCCATAGTTTGACAGTAGTGGTGACCTTGCCGGTCACGTAGCTTTTTAATATTCTATGATTAAGTTACATATAACTAGACAGCATGGTGGCCTTATCGGCCCGCATAGGTTTCCCTATATTGATATGTTTCTGGTCAGCTGTTAGTACAGGTACAGAAGGCTATAGGCCAATGGGCCGGGGGCTGTGTTTACAGCCGTTATATAGCCCTTTGTCTCCAGAAATGTGAGTTAGAGCCAGCCAGGCACCAGATGTGCCCAGACTTAGCAGTCCAGCAGTTCAGGTCCTAGTAGGGCACCAGGTGCCAGTCATACCCCCCAAGGCGGGGTGTGACATTAACATTGCTTTTATAATCTAAATGACCACAAGGGTAGAAAAGTCTAAAATAAAATAAATTAGTTTATAGCGTGAACAAAAAATTATGATCCTCCCTATTTAAAATTTAAAGGTCTAGATTAAATTAATTTAGCAAGCATCTTAATCATAGTTAAAAAAAATAAGTTTCTTAATTTTAAAATAAGTAATATTTTAGTCTGCTCATTTTATTTTAAAATAAGTGGTGTTTTACGCGATTAAGAAGACATTAATGATATTTCAATTTTATCCTTATTTAAATAGAAATAATTTTACATAATCAAGAAAATATTAAAGAATTATATCTTTTAAAAGATATTTATTAGGGGTAAGTGAATAATATATATATATTACTTTTTAAAAATAAATAGTATTCTTAAAGAGTATGCATAAGCTTAAAATACCACTTATTTGGAAATGAAAAAAATATTGATCAATCACATGTATATATAATAGCTCCAAACTTTTATTTTAGAATATCATAATCCACAATAATGTGATTGATATTAAAAAATTGACTTGCCCCGTAAATTAAGATCTAGATTATGCATCGATAAATGACACCAAAAATACAAAATTAAAAAATAAAAAAAATGCTCAGGTAAATTAAGATCTAGTAATGCATTGATCAATGACCTGTATAATAACTCCAAAAGGATTAGGTTGTACCAGGCAAACAGAAAAATCACACCAATTTGATAATTTAAGTCAATTTAAGAAAAAACAATTCAATTAGTAGTGTAGTGTTGAAAAAAATATTAGATTATAATTGATTTGATTTGGTTTTGATTAAAAAAAAGGTTAATCGAATCTAATTAACCTGATATTATATGTATATGATTTTTATAAATACTTCTTAACTTTTTCATAATTTTTGTCTTTTAATATTTTATTTTAAGTTGGGACTTAAATTTTAGAATGATCAAATAAGTTTTATATCTCATAGATGCATATTATTAACACAAATCAATTTCAAGCAAACAAAAAAATTAATATTAATGCTAACAAAATAAATAAACACTAGAAATTATAATAATATTATATATCTATTTTTTAATTTTACATTGCTTAATTTTTACAGTGAAAACACCTAATTTATTTTTTTTAAATATTTAATTATATAATTAATAATTATTAGCTGAGCTTAATTTGACATGATTTAATACTTTTAGAGTACGATTATTTTCATTTAATTTTAAAAATCCAAAATTGAATGTCAAACGTATATCATGAGTTTATCTTATCAAAGTGACCTTTCAGAAAACTTGCAAGACACCTGCATTGCGTACTGCTTTATGAAATAATAAACAAATGCGAAGATAATTAAAATTATCAAAATTTTATATTTATTTACTTATTAAATTTCTCTTTGTATTCAGATATATATATATATATATATATAAAATCTCGGATTAATTTTTTGATGGTTTATCCCGCGATTGATTGGGATAAAATCTCGGAATAAATTTTTTGGGGTTTAGTTATCCCGAAATTATTATCTCACCCTCAACGTGGGATAAAAAATAATACTATATAATTCCAACATAACTAATCTCAAAATTTTATCTCAACCAAACATGAAATAATCTCATTTAAAAATTAATCCAGTAACTAATTATCCCTTATCCGTCATTATTGAGAGTGGGATAACAATCTTAAAATAACTAAAATTCGAAATTAAATACCCGTGGGATAACTTTTATACCAAACGACCCCTTAGTAATTGGGATATTAGCAATAGTAGTTAAACTTGAAATGATTGAGTCTTTGGGACCTCTAATTTAAAATTGAATGAAGAACAATTTTGTATACTTAATGAAAGGAAAAAAGAAGCTTTGAATATTATATATTAAAAAATGCATTATTAGAACAACAATATCATGCAATTAGCAAACAAATGTAAAAAGAAGCTTTTACTAATTACTGCAACTTGGAATGGGAGAAGCAAATTTGAAAAGTTGAGCATCACTCTCAAATACAGGCACATCTTGCTGGTTCAACATGACATATACTTCTACTTCATTACCTTGTTCCGCAATCACAATAGCATTAGTTTTAGGTCCATTACCTATCGTCATTCTAACAGGTTTCCCCCATCCAAAATCTATTTCATGAAAAGGGAATTGAAGGAAACTACTACAAACATATTCATTTCCATCATCCAAGTTGTATGATGGTTCCCCTCCATTTTTAGCCAATTCAAATATATCTGAAGCCCATCTGTTTTTCTTGACTACATTATTGTCTTTGTTGTTGTACAAAAATACTTGTTTCTCCCGTCTAATCGAACTTACTATTTTTGGTACACTCATGTCTTCCTCTTGATCAATTGTTGTGGGAAAGTATGTGAGAACATTCCCAATTGATTTAGATGGCAATTGCGGGTAAAAACCTCTCTCGTTAGCAAAATGAATCAATGTAGACTTTCGAAATGAACCTGAATTATTTGCCTTGCCTAGAGTTGCGAAGCATTTGAAAATTAGTGCACTGATAACTTCAGTACGTGTTGGATTTTGCACTCCTGATGAATCTTCAGCAACGTAAGTTTTTAAAGCACGTAATTGAGAAGCAGAGAAAGTATATCTTTTTTGGATGCATCCATCTATCACGGACCCAAATTCGGGTGGATTCATTTCGTTGGGGAGAGATGGATAAAGAGAATCTTGAACAAAGTAAGGAGATGATAATTTTGCATGGGGAGAACAGGCTAATGCGGCCCAATCACTTAAAAAGTGATAAACACTATATGCATCACCAATTTTGTGAGATGAGCAAGTACTGATGGCTATTCCTCCGCAGTCAAAATAAGTCAATTGAAATACAGCCAACCCATGAGGAGAATCATTAGCCCAAGGTAGTCCTTGAGGAAAAATCAAATCTTTGATGTCAGAATTAGGATGATTAGCAACATGTGACATTGGAGAGTTGATTTTGACTTCGATAAACTTAGCACCAACGTCATTGCACGCAATGATGCGACTATCTTTAACACATCCAGCATATGGATAGTATAATTCGAGTGTTTTGGACAGCGAATTAACAAAAATATTAGAAAGTCGAGCATGGTGATTTGAGAATTCACCCAGCTGTTCTTTGGAGTAGAATAAGCCAGCGGGCACATAGGTATGTGTTTGGGCTTGTTCAAGAAGAGACAACTTGTGAAGTCCATGAATAGATGGAGTTGGGGAGGAAGATTTGATTACCTTTTCGGAAAGTGGTTGAACGAGTCCTGTTTCCCAAAGGCCCATCTTCTTTGGTTAGTTTCATCTAAGGAACTTTGCTCCTTTATATATTACTATTAGTTTCTCAATATATGCGATGCACCTGTATGTCAAATCATGTAATATTATAATATTGTAAAATTAATATAATAAGCATTTAATGTGCTGGCATAACACATATATCTCTAAATATTTTACATTTTAAAGTTTTTCGCACACTAATTTCATATTGAAATTTTTATCGGTGGAAAAAAGAAAAATAATAGTATTTTCACATCGAAAAATCATAAAGTTCTCACTAGTTCAGTGAAAATCTATTTTTCACCATGCATTTTTCCAATGAACTGGTTTAATGGAAAATGAACGAGAAAATCATGTTTCATAACACAAAAATTTCCACTGATTTACCATGGGAAATATCTATATTTTGAGTAGTATTTGTTTTGTGTTTAAGAAATAGTAATCTTCTTTTTAATATCGCTTATATACCAAAAATTTGTCTTTTAAGTAAAACTATAATTTTATAGAAGTTATATCAAAATTCGATCAATATTTATCTTCACTAGGGTGGAAAAATTATTATCGATTGGCAAGATTATTATCAATTTAATGAACAACTAAAAAAAAAAAGCAATAATTATTTGTAATAGAAAAAGAAAAAATATTTACATTAGTGATTTTCAAGAATCGATGCAACATATTTTTTTCATCATTCACAATGTCGTTTCTAATGATAATTTTAAATTAAAATAAAAGTAAATATAACTGTTTTCTTGCGATAAAAAAATAAAATATTATGTTTATATATATGTGCACGACTGCGACACATATAACTCTATGTTATGTGTAGATTATATATTTTATTTTAGTTTTCAAGTATAAATGACCTCACGTGGTGAAACCTTAGTAACTAAATTAGTTAGCTATGTGAATTTTGACTTTGTTATTGAGGATTCGATTCTCCACCTTATAATTCCTTTTCCATACCTTCATTCTATTTTATTTTTTCAAAAAAAACTTCACTCTATTGGCTTTGTAGCAATATCATCATCTTTATCTAATACATATGATATATCGATTAATTTTGAGTTATTTCCTGAAAATTTTATTATGTAATGATGTTGGAGCACTATTGCGCAGTGCCGTAATATATATCTCAGGATGGTCAAAAATTAATATACTATATATATAAAAAATTATGCTAAATATATAGATAAAAAAACTATTTCATCATATATATTAAATTTTAAATATTCTTAATGAAATTTCTAGCTTCACCACTGCTATTGCGGCAAGATATATAATATTATTAATAACAACAAATAACGTTGTTAGGCACCTAATGAACCTGAAGCACTATTAATAATGAACCCGAAGCACTATTTTTTTCAGTAAATTATTCTCTTCATTTTAAAAATGAAATAATAAGCCATGCGTTTCTTTTTGTATTCAGATAATTCTAAATATGATAAGATTCCTTTAATTTAATTGCCAGATCGTGGATATTTATTTAATATAGAGAATCAGTTCCTTCAAAATACAGACTGTCTCCTTAGTATATTTAAATGGTGTTCTAATAGTTAAATAAAATTTAAATATAATATATTATTTTAATATATATATTATATATATAATTATAATTTATTTATGATAAATATATAATTTTTAGATAAATATTATTACTGGAACAAGATTTTTATATACACACACGTATAATTAGATAGATGAGCAAATATTATTATTAATAATTAATGATTTGTTTTTCTTAACATGACGACGAGCAGATTATTATTATTATAGAATATAAATTTGATGGTATACATCTACCAAAAAGTATTAATTATTTTTAATATAAGAAACTTAATATTTACATTATTTATTTTCAAATATTGATGCAGCATAATGTTTTTCAAATTATTTTTGCCGATCACTGTAAAGTGTGAATAGTTAAAATAGTATGTTTATTAACTTTTTCAATTTTATAACATTATCACCTGATTTATTATTGATGAGAATATTATACAATATAAAATAAAATTTCACACTACCCGACAATTAAAATTTGAAACCACAGTCATAAAATTGAAGAATTATATATATATATATATATATATATATATATATATATATATATATAGTTGTCATCAAATAGTGAAAATAAAAAATTTATAACTCAAAATAGTAGATTGCAAATTTATTATCAATGTGTTTGTGTTTATTTGATACAAATAATGTGCATCTCCTCATTAATGAGTGTATTTTAAACATCACAAATACAGTAGTGGAGGCAAGATTTTCATCAAGGGAAATTCAAAATAAATTCTCAAACCGTGTCAAAGGTGTTCATAAATATTAAATTTGACCTTATATATACAGTATATTTTTTCGATGAAGGAGATTCGGATAAACCCCTTTTCACCATCCTGGCTCCGCTCCTGCACAAATATACCAAAACTTTTATCTATATGCTCTTTAAAAATATTTACTTGTAATCTGAGATGAATTTAAAAATTTTAAACTATAAATGTACTATCAAAAAAAATATTAATTTGCTCTAATAAATTAAGATCCAGTAATTAATGCATTGATCAATAACATAACATGTACTCTAAAATTTTGCTTTAAAATATCATAATATATAATAATTTATTTAGTGCATTTAATATTATTGACACAATTGTTTTTATAAATCCTAATGATATTGAAAGATTGTATATGTGTATCATGTATTTATCCTGTCAAAATGATCTTTCAGAACACTTGCAAGACTTCATTACTGGTCAAACCTCATTATAATATTTATTCGTTATAATAATATTTCATTATAACGATATGTCAATTAGAACTAAATACATTAATATTCGGGAGAAATTATCACTTTTGATATATATTTATCCCAAACTTCGACTTATTAAAAAACGGTCGAAAACTCGTTATTTCTCGATAGTACTGAAGGGATAAATGCTCACTGCAAGGCTAGGAACACATTGTTACTAATTTAAAGCAATTCTATTTACTTTACCTCAGTAGCATGATGTTTCGCCGGCCAAATTTCACAAAACCAACTCCGTAGGATTGCTCTCTGCAACTTTATACCTCGGTATCTAAGCCGGAACGGAGTTTAGACCGCGTTTCGAAGCGTAATCGGAAGGAATTATATATAAAAATTGTGGGTTTTGCCTTAACATGGCTACCCTCTGTTTTTTTTTCTGGTTTTTATTGATAAAGATGGAAAAACCGACTTTTCTTTTCTTTTTTTTTCTTTTCTAAATCCCTTAACCAACATGCCACTAGGCTATTTATTCATTTAAAATTTACGGGGTGTAACATTTCCTATTTCGTTCGATCCCCACACACTTGCTGATTATAATATATTTAATAGTAATTAACTTGAAATTTCTCCCTACTCATCAATGGCACATCAAGTATGCACACGTATAGGTTTTTCTAATCAAAGTCTAACATGTAAGTAACTAAGTCATAGCCTACCTGGGGCCAAGCTATCGTCAAGAAATTTTTGGCTGCGTGCTTGCCTCAAGTTCCGAGTTCTTGGGAAAAGTTATCAGGACGGAGAGTGAAGTCTTGCCTTCTCTAGCCTCCTTGTTTCTATCTTCTTATTTAGAAATCCTAATTTCTGTTTCGAGGCGTTTTTTATTAAGCATCTCTTATGAAAATAGGTTTTTAAATTCTAACGAGGACAGAATTGTGGAATTCTGTTCCGCGTCACCCGCTGCAGCAAGGACACTTCCGCTGCAACGGTTCCGTTACAGCCGACATCAGTTCGTCGCGCGACCTTCTGCCTGGACCCACCTAATTTTAACTTAGCCTAACCGAAATTGTTCGTGGCATAATTCTTTAAATACGGAAACTTGACCCAAACTTGTCAGAATTTTAAATTTTACCATACATAAGTCGTTGGTGTGCTTTAACAATCGGATGAATCATTACATCATGTGTCCAGGACTAATATTGTAATACATCCACGGAATAGTTGTGAAACCAATAATCTCTTTATTAAGAAGTAAATGTTATTGACAAAATAAATAAACTAGGAGCATAGGCGAACCCAGAGTTTGAATACGGTGGAGGCACTATTATCTTAATATAAATGTCAATAAGATTTTCATGAACGATCACTGAAGAATATCGTATTTAACTGGTCACTGATAACGTGAGCAATGACAAAAATACAAATATATAGGTCAAATATAATTATCACTAAACTTTAACACAAATAAAGCAATTGAGGGAAATAAGTTTAACACAAATGAAGCAATGGAGAAAATAGCTTAGTGGTTATGATTGTGTTGCATGTAATAAAATGACAAAGATTTGATTCTTTGCTCAATCATTTGCATGCTTTACTTTTTTTTTAGGAATATAGATGTTATAATTTATGAAGGAGATGAAGTCGCAGACTACACGCGTGGTTGTTATTATTTATGATATTCTCATCATCCAGATTTCAAATAAAAAATTTAAAAAATTTTTTTTTTGAAAAAATTGGGTAACCAAGGTGAGTTAGGTTAAATTCCTTAACCTGTACATTTTCTCTTGTAATCAATCATATAAATAGAATCTTCCTCGTGATAATTTACTTTATTTAATAAAAAGCTAATTAATACTAATGAATAATATGCCACGTGTTTCTCTTTGTATTCACATATTTTTAAATCTAATAAGATTCCCTTTAATTTAATTGCCAGATCGTGAATGTTTATTTAATAGAGAGAATTAATTCCTTCAGAATACAGATTGTCTCTCCCTATTATATTTAAATGGTGTTCTCAATTTATCTATAACAGTTAAATAAAATTTAAATATTAATAAAAATTTATTTAAAATAATTAAATATTTATTAATTTATGAAAGAAAAATATTTTATTTATAAATTTGAATAACGTTTCATAATATTTTATTTTTTTAAAAAATAACTAACAATATTTCTATTTATAATATTATGTATTTTAACTGAAAATAAAATAAAATTATTTTTATATAAATTTATTATTATTATTTTATATACAACTATAATAAATTTACAACTTCTTTATGCCTTTCTAATACACACACATATATAAAATAAAATTTCTCAAAGATTTTTTTTTGAACCACATTGTTAAAATAACAAAGAAAATCGTTTAGAATCAAGAATATAATCAAGTCTTATTTCTAATACAAATATTAAGTCTATGTGATTTGATCGTAGTGACGAGCATACCTCTTTGAAGAGTTCATTAATTACTTATTAAATAGAGGGATTGCAATTCAATTATGTACATCAGGTACTCTACAATAGGTTGGAGTAGAAGAGGAAAGAAATAAGGCTCTTATAGAGATGATAAGATTGATGCATGATTGACTTATTCGTTTTTGTTCTTTTATCTTAGAATATTTCTTAAAAGCTCATTTTACATTCTTAATTTAATTCCTTGTAAATCAGTACCTTTGACATTTATAGAGCTGTGGATTTGACTTAAGTTAGTCTATGACATGTTCGTATATGGAGTTGTCTAACACATGTATTGAAAGGGAAAACAAATAAGTTGGGATTAAGAACGAATGTGTGAGTGTTTGTTGGATATCCAAAGGAAACGAAAAGGAGGTTTATTTATTGTCCTAAAGAAAATATGATAATTATTGATCCAAAATGCCAGATTTCTAGAAAAAAACTATTTAATAAACCATGTTTTTAGAAGTAAACTAGTTTTACAGGAACTAAACAAAGACATAACAAATGAGCGGTCTAAAAATTCATAAGTTCAAGAACATATAACAGAGAAGTCAGAATTGATGTTCCATTGCATTTATGTAGTGGGAAAAACGTTAATAGATGTAAAGAAATTCACTACCTCAAATTAGTGGGAGTGATGTTTAGTAAATAAACACTATATGAAGTCATTAATATCTCAATACTGAAAGGTAAAGAAGAAAATATTAAGACTCAAGAACATTGTAGTGTGACAATAGTAGTAATACTACTTAGCCGTAGTAGGAAAATAATAACCTAGATCGGTTCGGTATATACTCTTGGGAGAGTTCATGATAGCATCCCTGAAGATACTAATACAGAACC
Organism: Datura wrightii; assembly: GCA_035772735.1. Taxonomy (NCBI): domain Eukaryota; kingdom Viridiplantae; phylum Streptophyta; class Magnoliopsida; order Solanales; family Solanaceae; genus Datura; species Datura wrightii. Next base: position 150,852,736 of record JASDFA010000006.1, on the reverse strand, counting down.
GGTTAGTTACGACGAATTACTATTAGACGAAGTTGCATTAAAAAATAACTTGGCAAGTTCCTTTTGGAAAGAGCTTATTGGCTAAGACTTTTGAAAGTCGTGTAAAAAGAGTGCATGTAAAAGTTATGTATATAATTAACCATGCATTTAGATATGAGATATGCTAACAATTATAATGGTTAAAAGTCTAAGTGGGAGATTGTTGGGATATATACTATTAACCATGAGTTATATACTGTTAACCATGTGTTTAGATATAATATTTATCATAAAACAACTATTTATTTAATTTTAATAAAGATTTGAACAGATCATATATTTGTCGATGTGTCCTTTACTTATATAGTAGATGATTTAGTGTATAAAGTTTAATTATACACAGAAGATTAAATCGTTGGTTCTTATAAGTATGAAGTTTATATATGTTCACAATCTAATATGAATATTGGACAAATTCATCTGTACGATTGTAACACAAGATTATATATAATTTATCTTGAGTATGAGAATGGTATATTTCCAACTCTTGTGCTAGTACATTTTGTATATATTGAATGGACCAAGTAGAGATCAGTATTTTATCTGACTTAATAAAATAAATTCTCTAGATCATTAAATGTACTTATACTCTTAATCTTGATATAATTATTATGATAATGTAATTTGTTTGTTGTTTTGATCTATCAAAGGGTGAAACTCTTTCGTTAGTTAAAATATTTCCGATAGATTGGATGATGACAAATGACATATGTGAAATAATAATTAGTTGATGGAATCCATATCTCGACTTTAAGGTTGATGATATCCTTTTATGATTGCTTATAAATTTTCATGTGAAAACCCTGCAGGTGGAATTGTATCCGTCACATGAAATAAGTTAAACATTTGAATAAAAGATTAAATTAATCAATGAATTAAATAGTCAGAAATTTAATTTGATTGATTGGTCTCTGCAATCTTATGGGAATTATATGACTTGATGAATGATTTTGAAATTATTCCGAGGGGTGCAATTACGGATTTTTATTAGAATAATTTGCAATTTATTATGATAGGTTAATTTATTCATTTTGTGAATTAAAATACCATAATTGATAGCCTCACTAATTAAATCAGTGGAACCTGCTATGCCTGATTAATTAATGAACTTGAAAAGGAAGAAATCGATTTTTTAGAAGCAGTAAAATCCAACAAGATTTTAGTTAAAAATAAACTGGTCTTCTAAAAGAAAAGTTCTACTATTACTTGGAGAGAACGATTTCTATACGTTTTGGGACTAGAATTTTATACCCTAAAATGTAGTTATAAATAGGATTTGATTGTATTGCATGTAATAAAATGACAAAGATTTGATTCTTTGCTCAATCATTTGCATGCTTTACTTTTTTTTTAGGAATATAGATGTTATAATTTATGAAGGAGATGAAGTCGCAGACTACACGCGTGGTTGTTATTATTTATGATATTCTCATCATCCAGATTTCAAATAAAAAATTTAAAAAATTTTTTTTTTGAAAAAATTGGGTAACCAAGGTGAGTTAGGTTAAATTCCTTAACCTGTACATTTTCTCTTGTAATCAATCATATAAATAGAATCTTCCTCGTGATAATTTACTTTATTTAATAAAAAGCTAATTAATACTAATGAATAATATGCCACGTGTTTCTCTTTGTATTCACATATTTTTAAATCTAATAAGATTCCCTTTAATTTAATTGCCAGATCGTGAATGTTTATTTAATAGAGAGAATTAATTCCTTCAGAATACAGATTGTCTCTCCCTATTATATTTAAATGGTGTTCTCAATTTATCTATAACAGTTAAATAAAATTTAAATATTAATAAAAATTTATTTAAAATAATTAAATATTTATTAATTTATGAAAGAAAAATATTTTATTTATAAATTTGAATAACGTTTCATAATATTTTATTATTTTTTTAAAAAATAACTAATAATATTTCTATTTATAATATTATGTATTTTAACTGAAAATAAAATAAAATGGGAGAATGAAGTTAGAAATATTCTTTTTTTAATATAATATAAATATATCACGGGCCAAAGATATGACTAGCAGCATCGTAAATCAAAGATTATTCAGTCGATGACAATCAAAATAAAACTGTACAAATGAAGAAGGAAAATAATAGCTCAATTATATTTAACATTATCAAGAATTGAGCTAATAAATTATTTCATCAATATTCTAGATAAGAAAATTAGTTACATTATTGATAATATTGTTCAAAAATGTAGTAATGAATATTCACAATGAATAAGAAAATAATGAAAGAAAATGAAAATTTAAGTCGAGTTCTGTTAGCTCCCGCTTCCTGAGCTCACATCGCGAGGAGGTCCCAAAAATTCATTTCTGTTGCGATGGGCGCCATTGCCTTGGTTTGGTGTCACTGTTTAGTCAAATTGATTGACACATAAAAAAGATTGATTTGCTTTAAAATTTTACTCTAGAATATTGCAACGCACGTCGTCAATTCATTAAGTACATTTAATGTCACTGACACAATTTATTTTTATAAATCCTATAAATAAGAGAGAATATAAACAAATAATTGAGCACTATAAATAAGGCATGTCATTCATTCCACTTCAAACACACAAAACTTTAGATACAATTACTTTAGTTTGTTGAATTGGGAAAATGTCTACCCCATTAACATTGTCATCTTCAAACCATTTGCCTGAAAGTTGTATGGCTCCATTGGAGAAAAGACCAGAAAAAGAAGTTCCCATTGGAACCAACATCCCTATCATTGATATCGGACAACCCGACCACGTTCTCGTCGAACAAATTAGCAAAGCATGTCGAGATTTCGGACTGTTTCAGGTATTCGTATTATAAATATTCTCTTTTCTTTTTGATTCGTCTGAAAAAGTATTACTTAATATAACTTATTTTGGATCACAAATTATTTTATTTTTTTTCCTTTTTATTCTTAAATTTCGTGCTCAGTTAAACACCTTCAGATACATTAGGATTGAGGGCTCTATTCTTTCAACAACTTTTGACTTTGTTTAATAGGTGATCAATCACGGAGTTCCGGATAGCCTAATGGGAGAGGCAATGAAAGTGTTGAAAGAATTTTTTGAGCTGCCTGCTGAGGAAAAGGCAATATTTTTAGAAGATGGCAAGCCAAATATCCTTGTAAAGGATCTCTCTCAGAAGGCAAAGTTGTATATTGAAGGCAACAAGACCTCACAAGGGGAGTTCTACTTTTGGAAAGACTCTTTAGTACATGGTAGTCATCCACTAGATGAACAACTTGTCAATAGTTGGCCTGAGAAGCCACCAGCATATAAGTAAGAATATCTTGTTTTGGGAGTATATTATTAAATAAGCTATCGTTAATTATATAATACGGCACAAATAACACATCATGCATTCAATGGAAAATAAATGAGAAAAAAAATCATGTTTTATAACACAAATTTTCCGCTGATTCATGGAAAAATCCTTGTTTCTAATAATGCACCAAACATGTGAATCTAGCACTTAAACATTAAAGATTACTAGTATTTTTAACATCTAGTTGGAAGTTCTATGCATAGATAATTCCTTTATCACTTTTCTCCTAATTATGTTTGTTTTTTCTTTTTGGCAGAGAGGTGATAGGTAAATATGCAGTGGAAGTGCGGAATTTAGCTAAGAGGGTATTGGATATCATATGTCAAGGTTTAGGACTTCCATTGGGTTATTTGGGAAAAGAATTGATCCAAAATCAGTTGATGTTTAATAACTATTACCCTCCATGTCCTGAACCAAGTGCCATATTGGGACTTGGGGGTCACTATGACCCCAACCTCATCACTTTTCTTCAACAAGATTTGTATGCTCTCCAGTTTCTCAACAAAGACGGACAGTGGATTGGTGTTCAGCCCATCTCTAACGCTTTTGTCGTCATACTCGGATTAACTTTCAGCGTACTTCTCTTCTTTTTTTTTCTCTCTATTCCAGTTGATGTGAATGATGTCGTTTTTCTATTTTTCTAAATTAAATTTTTTTTTTTGGGAACAATTATAAACAGGTTGTTACCAACAATGTGATGGAAGGAGTAGTGCATAGGGTTGTGACAAATCAAACACGTGATCGGATAGCCATTGCTACCCTCTTTACTCCAGCCAATTCAACTATTATTGAACCAGCAAAGCAACTTTTAAGTGAAAAGCAGACCCCATTTTATAGACCTTACAAATATGTTGAATATTTTGGCAATTATTTAAGTGATGATTCTGACTATGATGCAGGTCTGAAACCCTATAAAATATGATGTGTCTTTTATTAGTGTTGGGGGGAGTTAACCTCTATGTTTTTGGTATGTATTTCTTCAAATAAATTGAGTGAACCTCTATGTGTTGGCATATATTCAAACATCCTATTGAAACAATAACTATATATCGTCAATGGATTTGTATTGATCAATTATAAGAGTATTTATAATGTGTACAAATGATAGATAAACTAAATTGTCCTTCTAGCTATACAAACGTATTCATCATTGCCCCCGTCAAGGGATGTCTGGTCTCGATCGATAAATGTGGAGCTTGTCATGCAAGAACGAAAATCGAGGATAGGGAAGTAATTTCGTCAATAAATCTGCCAAGTTGATCAACACTTGGCACATAGCGAACTTGTAGAGCACCAGACGCGACCTTCTCACGAACAAAATGATTGTCAATTTTCAAAGTATATATTATGAGAGGAGGCTACAAAGCGTTTCTAGGAAAATATACTACTGACGTTATTACATTAAAATTATTGAAGGAGATTATGGTGGAATTTGGACATGAGAGCAACCACGATATTTCTGCAGTAGCACGGGCAATAGAACGATATTCTGCCTTGGCACTCGAGTGCAACACAATACTTTGCTTCTTGAAAGACCAAGAAATAAGATTATTACCAAGAAAGATACAATATGACGAGGTAGATCTGCGTGTCTACCCAATTTGCATCAGTATAACATGTTAAAGGTGATTTATCGAAGCATGAAGGTAACATAAAATACGTTTTACTGCAGTAAAATGAATGTAAAAGGGAGAACGCATGAACTGGGAAGCCTGACTAACATGCATCATTACTAGATAAGAAGTTGGCAGTGCCGTAAGTGTTGTTATTAATTGTTGTTACGACAAATAATAGTGAAATCTGGTCGCTTTAGCCTAACAAAAGTAGTTCCTAATGGGCCCTCAAACCCTTATGATTTCATGCTGAACTTGATCTCTATGTTCGAACTTCTCGTTCGATGAGACTCAAGGTCTCGTCTGCTTCCATTTAACAAAAACGTTAAACTTCATAGTACCATCTCCCTCCTTAAATTGCCATTTGTTCCAGTCAAGTAGATTTTTTATTTTGGGAAACTTGTATGTGTTGCTGATATGGTACAAAATATATAGTCTTTTCTTTTGCATGTTTCCCAGCCTAACATAATATTTTTTTTGTCCTTTATTCTCCTAAAATGGGAGAATGAAGTTAGAAATATTCTTTTTTTAATATAATATAAATATATCACGGGCCAAAGATATGACTAGCAGCATCGTAAATCAAAGATTATTCAGTCGATGACAATCAAAATAAAACTGTACAAATGAAGAAGGAAAATAATGGCTCAATTATATTTAACATTATCAAGAATTGAGCTAATAAATTACTTCATCAATATTCTAGATAAGAAAATTAGTTACATTATTGATAATATTGTTCAAAAATGTAGTAATGAATATTCACAATGAATAAGAAAATAATGAAAGAAAGTGAAAATTTAAGTCGAGTTCTGTTAGCTCCCGCTCCCTGAGCTCACATCGCGAGGAGGTCCCAAAAATTCATTTCTGTTGCGATGGGCGCCATCGACTTGGTTTGGTGTCACTGTTTAGTCAAATTGACTCTCGAGAATGAAAAAATGATAATTTTAATTTTAGATGAAGAGAGTATAAAATAAGTATAGCTAATATAAAATGATCAATATCTATTGACTCATCAAGTTATTCATACTATAATCGCTATCAATTCGGTCAAAGCAGCAATTTATTCATCATTGAAACATAATAATTAATCTCAATATTCATAGTATTAACTCAAAGTACTAATTAGATTTATAAACTTAAATCTCTAGACCACTCAAAGTACTAATTAGATTTATAAACTTAAATCTCTAGACCACTGAAATCAACTATTTCTTTCAGTGTTGTTTGAACTCTGATATCCAATGCGACTTTCAAAATGGTTAGTTGAATTTTGATTAAATAATTGTATAAAGCTAGTGTTTTGATCTTCATAACTTATATTAGGATAAGGAAAAGAAAATTTAGCAATAAATTATTATCTGATAAAATCTATTTTGTCGTTAAATTATCATATGATTAATGTGAATAAATTATCCTATATTATTATTAAGTTTTCAGTCAAAGGGATATAGCAAAGAAGAGTTAGAATTGAACATGGAGTCAACAAGATCCTAATCGGATAATAAAAAAAGTTTGAGTTAACTTCTACTTGATATCCCTTTTCTACTTGGACTCTAAGATATTGCATGAGTGTATACAGTTATAAAAGAGATCCATCCACGTTCTGGGAATTCACACATTAACAAATATTTCAGCAGCAACTATTTTCTGAGTTCCAAACAAAAAAGTCTGATATACGAAATAGGAAACTGTTCCGTAGTCAGTTCTCTGATTTGTTGTAGAAGTTGTAGCGGATTCTCTCTAGTGTGTCAATTTTAGTGAATGTAATAGGCTTGAACTGTTATCTCTTATCAACTTTCTTAGAAGTATTTGTTGAGGTTTGAAAATACTTTTTAAGTTTGTTGTTTTGTTTTCAAGCTAAGGATAGTAACAATTTAGGATTATTGTAAAGGGCTTAAGAGTAGGTCCTTTGAATTGTGGGGGTAATCTGACTTGGCTCAGTGTTGAAATAAGTTGAAATCCTACAGATGTGTAGATCATGGTTTTTACATCCATGCGAGTCTGGATGATTTTTACCTATAAAATCTTGTGTACAATATTTTCTTTGATTGTTTATTTAATTTATGCTAACCTGGTTCAGAACGTTTAGAGAAATAGTGTCTACTAGTGTTTCCTAAAATTCTGAAAAAATAGCAAAAACTTAAGTAAGCAAAAATCTGGTATAGACCCAATTCATCCTTCCTCTTATGTCTATTTAATCGTAAAGTCTATCAATTGGTATCAAAGCGGGTAGCTCGTGTCTAGGTTAACCCATTTGAGAGATATGTAAAAATGACTTCAAAAATAACACTATTAGAGGGTCAGACAAGCATCAGACCTCCTCTATTTAATGGTCAATACTATAGTTTATGAAAAAATCGCATGAAAAATTATCTTGAAACTGAGGACTATCAGCTTTGACAAATCATGATGAGAGGACCGTTAGTTCCCACTAAAATCAAAACTGATGGTACAAAAGCTCCCAAGAGTGAAGTGGAATTTAATGTTGTGCATTTTTTAATAATGAAAAAAATGCAAGAGCAATCAAACTCTATATATTTTGATTTAGGAATTGATGACTACAACAGAATCTCAGGATGCTTAAGTGTCAAAGAAATTTGGGATTCCTAACACTAGCACATGAAGGTACAACTCAAGTAAAAGAATTCAGAATTGACATGCTCATAAGAAAGTATGGATTGTATACTATGGTAGAAAAAGAGTCAATCAAGAATATGAGGCTCCTTTTTGCTCCCTGAGGCTTAGCGCAGGCGAGTCCCAAGCAAGCATTAGTTTTGACTATCTATAGCGGCAAAGAAGGTGTAATGTCTTGGTTATTTACCAGATTCACTCACATAACTAATGAACTTAAATTTCTCGAAAAAAAATTCTCTACTAAAGAAAATGTTAGGAAAATCTTGAGAATTGTTCCAGCATCATAAGAACTCAGGGTCACTGCTATTGAAGAAACAAAACAAATGAACACAATACAAATGGATGAGCTAATTGGTAACCTACAAACTTATGAGCTCAAGAAGATTGACAAATTCAATGAAGAACCCAAAAAAGAATGCAACTTAGTTCTAAAGGTTGTGCAACATGACTCTGACACAGATAATGAGGAAATGACCATGTGTGTTCACAGATTCAGAAAATTCTTCAAGAAAGAGAGAACTTTGAAAAGATAAAATTTTGCAACAAGAAAAGATTCACTGAAAAGATACAATTCAATGGGTATTTTAAAAGTGAAAAAATGAATCACAAGATTAAAGATTGCCCCTTGGTGAAAGAGGAACAAAGGAAGGAATGCGCAAACTTCAAAAGGAAAAAACTGATTTCTTCAAAAAGGCCATGAAAGGCAACATGGGAAGAAACATTTGATGAAGATTTAGAAGATGAAAATTTAATGATGATGATGAACTAATGACGCTGATGGAGAAAAGTGACTCTAACTCCGATGAAGAATCCTCTGAGGTAAACCTAAATGAACTTAAAGCTCAAGTTCACACCTTGTCCAAAAATAAAATTGTGAAACTATTGCTTTCTCTAATGGATGACCTTCATCTTGTGAGTATTGAAAAAAAAATAAATTATCCAAAAATCTTTCAAATCTAAAATCAGAATAAAAAGCTTTTGCAAAATATAAAACTGAACTTGAAACTTCCGAGGGAACACTCACTAATAAAAATAACAGACTAAAGGGAACAATATCTTCTCTCAAAAGATGAGATTTTTAATTTGAAGAAAGTTCAAGCTGTGAGCAAAGGCCAAGCTAGTACTAATAAAAGATCTCTTGAATATGAAATTACTACTCTAGAATTTGATCTGAACAAAGAAGTTATAAAAAATTCAGAGTTTCAAAAGACTTTGAACATTGTTAACTCTAACCTTGCAATGATAAAAAAAAGTGGAACAAATCCATTAAAACTTTAAATTGGCTAAATTAACATCACAATAGATGTCATAATGATCTTGGCTATAAAATCAAGCTGGCTAAATGGGATATCAAAAGAAAATATGTTGGCTTGCCTGAATACTGCTTATGTAGTCACTATGGACACTACAAGTATGCATGTTTATTCAGAATAAAAACTCTTTGAGAAAAATAAAAATATTTTTAAATGAGTTAGAAAATATATGCTTTATAATGTTTCTCCAGGAAGGAGATTCAAAAAACTTTGAGTTCCTAAGTCTAATCCTTAATCTAGTTTTGTAGACTAAGGTAAGAGAGAGCAACCATTGGTAGAGTTTGAATTTGTATAGTGGTTGCTCAAGGAACATGAATGAAAAAAAATTATTTCCTCTCGTTAAGAGCCTATAAAGGAGGGAGTACGATATTTGAAAAGAAAGATAATATAGGTAAGTCGCTCTCCACTCTTTAGGTTAAGTAAAGTTCATTGTGAATGATAAATGTTAAGAATTGCTCATATTATTTTTGAGAAGTCTAATTGTTTTTTTAAGTAGAATGTACAAGATGATGATGACGACTTCGAGATTGGTCTCAACTAAATCTCAGATAAAAAGGTAAGTATTCATGTTCTGTTTGAGGGAACAATCTCTGGAACAGACCCTAAGACTGGTCCTTTTGAACCTGAGCATGGTCTGGAACATTAGGGAGGAACAAATCTTGACAGAAAAAAATGCAAAATAAGGAATAAACAATGTAATAACCCGCGACACTATTTCAAACATTCAACTGAATAAACAAAAGAATAAAAACTCACATGAGATGAATATTGAGGCCCAAGATGCACCAAAGCATTAAGCAGAGAATAGTTTGAGAAAATTACACTTCGAAATGGAATAGATAAACTGAGTACTGGGTACACATTTCCTCTCTAGATGATTGGCCAAAAAAGAAAAATTTTTGAAAATCATTATTGAATAATGGGTCACGAATAAATTAATATTTAACTCGATCTTTGTATAATAAATGTCACTCACATAGTATAAGTAATTATTTTCAAGACGACAAGGATGCTTGAGTCATAGAGATGGAGTACGATGATTCTGTTATAAAAAAGTAAAGTTAACATTTAGAATTGCAACAACTATAAGGGTATCAAGTTGTTAAGCCACACTATGAAGATATGGGAAAGGGTGGTGGAGCTGAGGGTGAGAAGGAGTGTGGCTATTTTCGAGAATCAATTCAAATTCATGTGGAGGCAATTGACTACAAAAGTCATTTATGTCAAAAAGAGACTGGTGGAGCAGTATATAGAGAGGAAGAAAAAGCCGACACATGATATTCATCGATCTTGAAAAGGCTTATGATAAAGCCCCAAGAGAGGTTCTATGGAGATGCCTGGAGATTAGAGGTATAATGGTAGAGTACATTAGGACAATCAAGGACATGTACAAGGGAGCCAATACCCGGGGGAGGACAAGATCCAAAAAGCAAGATTGAGATGGTTCGGACATATGCAGGAGAGATTCCCGAAGGCCTTACGGAGGTGTGAGAGGTTGTCAAGGAATGGTTTCAAGAGAGGCAGAGGTAGGTCGAAAAGGCATTAGAGAGATATTATTAGATAGGATATGGCGCAGTTTCAACATATCGAGAACATGATCCTAAATAGAACACTACTAAAAAATAGTCAAACAACGAAGGTCATTTTTGACGGACAACGTCAAATTTTTGGCAAAAAATGACAAAAAATCGATGGACAAAGGAACACCAGAATATGTCACATCAAAAATAAAAAACCAACCGACAACTTCAGATATTACTGATGGACGTTCATCGATTTGGTGAATTATAATTCCGTGGGTTTTTAAAATATTACCCGACGGAAAAAAATTACTGATGGACACCGTCGGTAATTTTTAATTATTAATTAATTTTTAAATCATAATTACCGACAGTGTCCATTGGTATGTTCTTATTTTTAAAGAAAATACCGACGGACACTGTCAGTTTGTCCTTCGGTTTTCTGCAAACGCACCAGTAACAAAAAGCTGCAATTTTATGCATTTTCACCTATCAAATTAAAAATCAATTCAATTTCAGCTAATATCCAACACTAATTGCTTCCAAAACAATTTTAAATGAACAAGAACATCAATAACATAGAATTATCAAATTAAAACATTAAAAACAATACTAAATATCCACCAAACTTATCAATAAAGTTTTAAAATATCAAAAAATATATATACAAAGTTTGTTTTCAATTTACAATAATCCTAACAACTAAGGTGTCTCTTCGACATTTTCATCATCTGTTGAAAACACTTCGTCATCCGAAGGAGGAGAACGGGAAGGTCGTATCCGCATTTCACTAGCTAGGTTGTTTGCTTGTGCCTTGAGAGCCTCGACGGTATGACACATTGTCCTACTCTCTACAAAGCGTCTTGCCTCGGCATCTACCAAGGCACGTGTAAGCTGTTCAATCTTCTGCAACATTGCAGTAATCTGAATACCATCAACCGCCTCGGCCTGGCTAGAAGAGCCAATACCTTCCAGTCCGGACTGAATCTATCGAACTGGTTTCTAGATCCTAGGCCGTAGACTCTCCCCTTTTGCCTCTCCCCAGCCACTTTTACAGTCCAAATCTGGGTAGCAACATTCGATGGAGGCTGGGTCGGCCCACTTAGGGCTTCCTGAGTCTGGTTGTACTCAGACAAGAGTCGCTGATAAACCATCTACATAATTAAAAAATGTTAATTAGTATAATATGGTTGTTCAAATTAAACTTAACATATTACTATTTATATATAATATGTATGAACTTACATAGGTTTGTTCAGCTCTTTGTTTGACCCATGTGTCAGTATCAGACTCATTCTTCTTTCTCTTTACGTGGGTAGCCCAAAATAGCTCCTCCTGAGTAGGGTCATGACCCAATTTTTTGACCTGCAAAAATAATGTAATCAAAGTATAATAATATGTAAAATTTAATCAAATTTATATAAGTATTAAATATAATAATTACTTACCAATTCTCTATCTATCGCCCCTTATCTCTTTGCACCCCCGTGTGCAACGAACCACCTTTTCTTTCACATCTGATCTTCTTCGCCTGTTTACACTTTGTCTTAAATTCAGGCGTGTTTCAATATTCCTGAAGCGCCTTGAAAAGATGAGGTAGCATCCATTCAAGCTTCTTGTTCTTTAATCTTGCATCCCTAAACCAATTTGACATCCTTGAACTACCCTTCCTCTTATAGTTCGTGGCTATCTTCTTATCGTGCTGAGGTAGTCAAGTACATAATGTCTGTAATCAAGGATCAACAGTGTTAGATGATATCTAATAATCACGGGTCAAAGAAGAATTTTTTGAAATAATAATTCATTTATATACCTTAATTTATATACCTTAAACTCATTAAACATGGCCCGTCGAACCCGATGTGGTATTTAGTCCAACTCGGATAAGGTTGATCATATATCCTCCAAATGCTCTCCCTTAAATGATTTCCGACCTCTTTTCCCTAATGAAACCTGTAAAACGACAATAAACATGTCAAGTCATAAATATAACATTAAAATTAAATATTATAAATCTAAATCAAAAATAAAATCAAACTTACCCATATCCATCAGGCACGATCACTAGTCTACCGAGACTGTCTATATCTCCTGGCTGTGGCTCTCCAGCTGCTGGTGCTAGTGTCGGTGCTCTATATTACTGGGTCAAGGGTGGAGTACTAAAAACACACCGTGAGTCTGAGCTACTATCTCTGAGCCACAAGCCAGTAATGTTAGGAGATGATCCAATCGGGGAAGGAGTACCGGACGATGAATACATCGAGTTTCCCTGTGATGGACGAAGCCAGGTGTAGGAATGAAAGTGTGAGCAGTAGTAGGAAATGGAGGCAGAGATGAATGTGTTGGATGCCCAATACCATAGGGGACGTAGGAAAAACATGGAGAAGAATGTATATGTGGAGTAGATAAAAGGCCACCCGAAGCAGCACTAGAATCTAGTGGTCTCCTATGTGTTTTTCTACTACTTTTACTCGATTAACTACCCTTACTAGTTTGACCTCGATCACCTGACGACATCTGCATACAAGATTACATGCATTATAAAATATAATTAAAATAATAATACAAATATATATTAGATATAATAATTACTTAAAAGAATTAATTAAGTCACTTGCTAATCATCATTCTTCCATTCTTCCTCCTCACTTGTTTCATTTCCATCATTCTCCCATTCTTCCTCATCACTTATTTCATAATCATGATTTGATTCTTCTCCCTCACTTGGTTTATTTTCATTATCTGATTCGTTCTCAACATTTGCAATTTCAATTATTACATCATCATCAAAAACTTCCTCTAATATGTGTTCAAAATGTTCTAAACTTTGTTCTAACTCATCATCCACAGTTTGATGAACAACTGTCAAATTATTTTGGTACGCCACATCCAACACATTATCAATCTCTATCCGATCTACGAGCTTAGTCTTTATAACAACTGACCAGTCAGCCTTGTCTCTACGCATGTTCAACATTTTGTGCAATGAAGAAAGGATCATAACGGTCATACTGTCTGGTGTGCTTAACTTCAGTTATATTATGTTGTTGATTAACCCTAGTACCTCTATGTGATGGATCAAACCACTTACACCAAAAAATATTATATTTTTCATCGGCCATCCAACATACCTAACTTCCATTATCTCTTGTACCACACCATAATAATCAACAGTTTGGCCATTACCGTCTACATCGCCTTTAACACACACTCTGCTATTATTGATTTTCTTATACTTAGAAGTTTCCTCTGTTTGAAACTTGAAACCATTGGCACAATATTTATATATGGACTGAATTTGACTATCAATCCCGAGTGCAACATCACTTACAATTTGCAAATGCTCAATATTGTTATTTTCATCATGAACCTACATAGTGTTTAAAAAAATTATTTAAACAAATGATTATGTTGTACTTATATAGTTAACATGATATTGAAATTACATGGTCTTTCATCCAATCAGAGAACCTCGTATATATGACATCATTACCCCATTGTCCTACAAAGTAACTGTTCAATCACATTAGTTTTTAAATTAGTTTAAGTATTAGTATATAAATAATATTATTCAATAATATCATTTAGAACTTACTCAAGATATGGTTGTATTTTGGGGCAATTAAGCAAAACGTGTGTCACAATAGATTGCATTTCCATACTAAAATCTCGTTTGGTTCATTTTTTAGAACCTCGACCTAGTTGATTAAAAATTAAAATCGGCAGGTAGCTTGAATCAATATCACCATCGTCATTGCGGATAGGCCTATTTTTTAAAGTTGGCACTTGCTGCTCAGAATAGTAAGAACGAAAATGAGCAGTTTCTCTTGCACGATAAGCTTCAAAGATAGATCTTTCAATCTTAGACTGTTGCTTAACAGTTCTTTTGCACTTTCACATAGTTTTGCATAAAATTTTGATGTTAGTAATTTGGTTAAACCAATTTTAAAAAAAATAAATTCATTGTGTAAAAGTCATAGTTTTAGTACCTTTACATCCATCTGTATTAAAATGGGCCTCCATGACGCGCCTTATATAGGAGGTGAATCGGTAAATCATTCATCACATCAAAGAATTCGCACGGAAAGATCTTTTCCAACTTAGTAGTAATCATAGGAATATTCTCATCCATCTTTTCTAAGTTATCCTCCCATAAAGTGTTACTACACAAATCTTTGAAGAACAAACTTACATCTGTGATTGGCTTTTATATTCTATCAGGTAGCCGGTTAAATGCAATAGGAATCAAAGTTTTCATGAAACATGACAATCATGGCTTTTCATACCACACAACTTCCCTTCGCTCATATCTGCATGCTTTCCCAAATTTGAAGCATAGCTCTCAAGCATCCTCAAATTTTTGAACCACTCACAAATCTCATATTTTTCATCTAATGTGAATGAAAAGCTCGCCTTGGGCTTTAACAATTTATTATTGTGTGTTTCTTGCAACTCTAGTTCCTTTTCTTCTGCAGTATTATTTTAAGTCCACTCTAGCATTTGGATTATCTTTTATCTTACCCTTAACATCCATCATGGTGTTGAATAAATTATCAAAATAATTTTTTTCAATGTGCATCACATCAAGATTGTGTTGTAGGAGGTTGTCCTTCCAATACGACAACTCCCAAAATATGCTTTGTTTTGTCCAATTATGTCCAACACCATATCCAGGAAGTCTACAAGGTGTAGCATCTGTAACCTTTGGCAAGTGAAAAACTCTCTCCCAAATTTCATTTTCTAATAATAATGGAGGTGGCAGATCATTTCAACCTTATTCTTTCAGAAGGCATGTTTCATTCTTCTAAACTCGTGATCCACAGGCAAGAACCGAAGGTGACAATCGAACCATGAATTTTTACGATCATATTTTAATGTGAATGCTTTACTATTTTTCATACAATATAGGCAAACTAATTTTTCAGCGGTCATCCAACCAGACACTCATACGCTGAAAAATCATTTATAATCCACATTAAACAAGCATGCAAAAGAAAATTCTGCTTAGTTGATATGTCATAAGTCACTACACCTTCACACCACAATTGTTTTAACTCGTCTATCAGAGGTTGTTGATAAACATCAATCAAATTTTTTGGATTGCGGGGACTCAGAATAATACAACTTAGAAATATGTAGGGACTCGTCACACACATTTCAGATGGAAGATTATATAGATAAGGAATACAGACCAGCAAGAGTCGGGTGTAGCAGAAACAGAGAATGGTGTAAAATCATCTGCCCACGAGCCTAATCTATTATTTCTTGGTTCACTAGCAAAATCAGGATAAGTTCTATCAAAATGATTCCAAGCTTCTCCATCTGATGGATGAGACATAACACCAGGAGCCCTTCTATTTTCACGGTGTCATCTCATATGCGGAGAAGAACTCATCGACACGTACAACCCCCTTAACCAAGGTATAAGAGGTAAATAATGCATCGCCTTAACAGGAACAAGGAAACGAGCATGTCCACAAAACTTGCAATTTTCTAGATCCCCATCATTCTTATACAACAACATGCAACCATTTTCACAACAATGAATTCTATCATACGACAATCCTAACTTGAAAACCAATTTCTTTGCCTGATAGAAATTCTTAGGTATGTTCAACTCAGGGTTAACGAGTTCCCCAAAAGACCAACCATAGAATCCATAGCAGCTTGAGGAACACTCCAATCTGATTTGATATTAATTAGTCTAACTGCAACAGACAACTAAGAATGCGGACTTCCTACACATAGTGGACAGCTAGCCTCTTCTAGTTGTTCGTAGAAACTCATTACTTCTTCATTAGGAGTTTCTTTGAAATATTGTTCGGGTTCCATCCCATATTGTATTTCGAACGCATCATTAACCATTTCTTGCACTCTCTCATGTTGAACACTACTTGATCATGTACAGACCTACTAGTTTCACTGATCAAGTGATAAAATATACCATTCTCTTCATCAGTCTCACCATGATCAGTCCACACAAAATATCTAGGCTTAAACCCATAATGGTAAATACGAATTACAACTTTATCAGGTTTAAAAAACTTCATGCAATTGCATCGCTTATAAGGACACCTAATCAATCCATTAGTTTGAAAAAGGTATAGCGATATTGCATGGTTGATAAATCCTCTAACACCTTCAACAAATTCATCTTTCATGTCCCCACGATTTGCATTAGTTCTATCATACATTCATAGACGATGATTCATCTAAAAAAATAGAAATATTTTAAATTACACATATAAATTAAAATTAATTAATTTATATTGATAATTAAATTTTATTATTTAATGGTCACTAATTATCCGATAAACATCCTCCAAAAGTAAATCAAATTTTGATGAAATTATTAAATTAATATTCAATAATTATTAATTACTAAAATTATATGTGGTTAAGAAATTTGAGTATGTAATGATAAATTTTTTTTATTATTGAATTATTTATAGGAAATTTTAATAATTATTAACTTTGAATTATTATATTATTAATCTACATTTTAATAATTATCAAATTTAAATTGTTAAACTACATAAAAATAGCAAGAACCTAAATTAAGCTAAATTTTTATAATTATTGAATTATGAATACGAAATTTTAATAATATTAACTTTGAATTAATATATTATTAATCTACATTTTAATAATAATTATATTTAAATTATTAATCTACTTAACAATATCAAGAATCTGAATTAAACTAAATTTTTGTTATAATTGAATTATGAATATGAAATATTAATAATTATTATATTTGAATTATATCTACATTTTAATAATTATTAATCCACATAACAATATCAAAAACCGAAATATCAAGAAATTAAATTAAACTAAAATATCAACAGACCAAAAAAAAAGTCAAGAACCGAAAATTAAATTCTAAATTAACTAACACATTCATATTAACAATGAACAACAAATACAATTATTTCAATAAAAAAAAGACATCAATACGCATACTTAGGTTAACAAATCTCTACTTTTCTCAAGAATTCAAGTTAGTACACATTAATTACTTGATAAATCACTAAATTAATGGATAAAAATTAACCTAAATAGACTAATATATTAGTATTTAACCTAAAATTAAATAATAATAATGTAATTAAAAATTAAAAAAAAAACTAAGCTTGAAATTGGAGAGGAGGGGCGACAACTATGGATAGAAGCTAGGCGGTGGAAGGTTCGCCGGTGATCTGGGAGGGACGCCGGAGACAAGGGAGGTCCGATAATGGGGTTTAGGGGTGGGAATCGTCGAAGTGAAATGAGAGCGAAGAGAGAAGGGAGAAGTGAGAGAAGAAAGGGTCTGGTCGATCAATATTAAACGACAAACCAACGGAAAAGGTCGGTTAGTCTATCAATTTGTCCATTTAATGAGTTAACCCAGATCTTGACTAATAACCAATGGACAAACTGACCTTGTCCGTCGGTATGTAGAAATTATTTTAAATTTATATATTATTATTATTATTATTATTATTATTTAAGAAATAATAATTAATTTATTTATTGACTCTATCCGTCAGGTAAGTAAATTAATTTTTTAGTTCTTTTAATTCCACACGAATCTATCCATCAGATCTTAATATTATATCTCGATAAAAATTATTAGCATAAAAATGCGTGAAACTTACCGACAGAGTATCTGACGGACACCATAGGTTTGTTAAATAATTATGTAAAAATTAAATAAAAACTAAATAAAACGACGGACAGGTCCAATTTTTCCTCAATTTTTCACCACCGACCCTGTCCATCGGATCCTTTCCCTCGGTATTCACACAGTTTTTACTAGTGGAAGATTGTGGAGGACATAAATCAGGGTAGTGGGTAGAAGAGAGTGGAGCATATTTTAGCAAATCCGTCCATATTAGTAATCGTAGTATTACTCCTATAGTATCTTGTATATCAATTATGATACTATCTATTATTTCTTAAACCTTGTGTATAGTAGTATTTTTGCTTTAGATGATGTTTGACATGCTTTATTTCATTTGTTATTTCCTTTCCTAGATTACTTTGATTTATTTATGCTTGAGTTAATGGTCTATTGAAAATAGCATCTCTACCTCTAAGGTGGAGTCAAGTCTGCATACTCTATCCTCCCCAAATCCCACTTTGTGAGATTATACTAGGTATGTTGTTGTAGTTAGTTAGTTAGTTAGTTAGTTATTTGATAATATTTAACTAATTAAATTTTCATATGAATATAGACAAAGATGAAGATGTTAATTAAGACAACTTTACCAAAGAAATCAAATGTGTTTGATAATTTGTTGGTGTTGAATATGTTATAAGTTTTCGTAGGATTGTGTACTTTCATATAATCATATGTTAGAAATGTTAACAAATTGTCATATCTATAGGTTCAAATGTAGATTGAAAAGAAATTTTCTTATAAAAAAAATTCTAAAAAAAATGAAGAACTAGTCCGTCACAATCTGCGACCCATTTAGGTTTTGGTTGGATTGACTATTTTGAGTCCCTTTAAAATAAAAAAACTAACTCATTTTAATTCATCAAATTTCTTGACCAACAAAATTTAAACTGGGTTAAATTAGGCTGACTTATTTTAACAACTTTCAAGATATTCAAATCTACAATAAATAATAATGTCCATATATCAGAGAGAAAAAAAAAAGAAAAAAGGACTATAACTCATGCTAATCGTACCTCCCTTCATAGTTTAAGTGTTATGAACGTGTCGCAAAAATATTCATATGTACAATTAAATTTAAAATATGTTGCAAAAATCTTCTGAATCATTCAAATTGAGAACAATTAAATGAAAAAAGTTTAGAAAGAGCAAATAATACATCTGCTGTTAATTATGATTCGACATTTCTGAAATAAGTGGCTGTAAAGATTGGTGAAATGAATGCGTCTGAAAGTCATTGATGAATATGTTTCTTGTGACTCAGAAAGAATCGGAGGTTTGAGATTTTTTGGGATGGATTTGTTATGTAAATTGGATTGGGTTTAATAGTGAGTTGGATTTAAGATAATTTTAATTAAAAGAAATAAAAATTCACGTAGAAAATAAAGGCAGGGACACAAAATTAAATAGTAAAATAAAATATATCAAAAATGAAAAATAAAAAATCAACTTTTTCAAAAAGTATAAAGATAATTCTAACTCTTTCCTTTTAATTTGAAAGTTCTCATAGTTTCATGTCAATTTCGCTAGAGAAAGTGAACAAATTTAAATAACATTAAATGCACTTATCATTCAATAATTTTAAAATTTAAATCAATATGTTAAAAGATTTTTTTAGGAAAAACTACACAAATTTCTCACAAGACCCAAATAAATTACAATCAAACATAGTGATAGTATTTGTCTAAAATTTTTATGGCTGCTATAGTGAGGTGTTGTTATATATGTATACTGACGATTGACGTTTAGATCTCATTTACCTATTATAAGCAAAAGTACACAAAAATCTAGTTTGTATAACAAGAAAAAGGAATATATTTGTTAATCAATTTAACTAAAAAATTAGAAAGAGTACGAATGTAAAAAAGACAAATATCAATTGGTAGACACTATTTAATGTAAATTTTTTAGATATTCGTACTTGAAATTTACTATGTGCATATCGTTAATGGTGATTACTATAAATATTTTAATGTTTATTTTTATACAAAATATATTTCTTATAAACTATTATTGCATAAAATTTGAGTATGACTGTTATAGAGGGGTAATTTTACAAAGTGTGCATCGCTATACTGAACATCACTGTTGTTATAAGTAGAATGTTGTTATAGAGAAGTAAAATATAACACGAAATATTGATTCTAGAAAAAATTAGACCATTATAGTTAAATGTTGTTATAACGGAAGGTAATTATAACGAGGTTTGACTGAATTTACTTTCGTTCAAATGAACTTTATTTACCCGTAATTCTTATGCAACTAAAAATGTTTACCCGACTATTCACCTGTGGTATTGCAGTGTCCAAGCACACGGGCTTCTTATTTTTGGAGTGTATCAACAGTGTTTTGGATTTGTATCTAGGATCCAGATGTGAATTTATGTTGATTGTTAGGATGATTTTTTGATGATAATACAAATATATCTCATAAAATATAAGTGATGCACTGATATATATATGGTGCATATACTCAAACAAATTGGAAATACACTTATATAGAGCGACTTTCATTAAAATTAGTATATCCAACAAAATTGAGAAAGTGTTGTTACAACTATATTGAGCGAATAGATAGAGGGTGTCTAACTAAATTGAGCGAATAAATACAATGAATTATATGTCACTAATATGGAGTGAATTGTTATATCACTGATACAACACGAATTTCAGTAAGTTATATCAGTGATACAATTGAATTTCAGAAAATCATATGAGTAATACAACGCATATTTCAAAAAGTTGAATCATGATAAAACAAAATTTCAGAACAATTGCTATGAATTGTAATAAAACTATAATTATTTATAAAAATTTTCCTTTTATTTTATCTTTTTGTGAGTTTCGTCTTTTCCTCCCTTTTTTGTGTTTTTTTAATGATAAAATATAATATAAAGATATTAACTAATTATTTTTAAACTAACAAAACTAAATAATTAGATTATAATAAGAAATAATTAAAATTACTAGTTTATTATTTAAAATTTAAAATTAATATAAAATATTTTTTATAAGAAAAAAAATTGCAAATTAGGAAAAACTTGTATTAAAATATGATTCTCTTTTTTTTTTCGCAAGTAAATCTTGTTAAAATGATATAAAAATTAAAACATTAAAATTAAGCTTAAACCCTTTTTTTGGTATTGTTTATATTTTTTTTGTTTTTTCTTTTAAGGAATAAGCCTATTTTTTACTATACACTATCAAGAGGGAGACATGAATGTACCAAAAATAGTAAGTTCGATTAGACGAGAGAAACAAGTATTTTTGTACAACAACAAAGATAATAATGTAGTCAAGAAAAACAAATGGACTTCAGATATATTTGAATTGGCTAAAAATGGAGGGGAACCATCATACAGCTTGGATGATGGAAATGAATATGTTTGTAGTAGTTTACTTCAATTCCCTTTTCATGAATTAGATTTTGGATGGGGGGAACCTATTAGAATGACGATAGCTAGTGGACCTAAGATTAATGCTTTTGGGATTGTGGAACAAGGTAATGAAGTAGAAGTACATGTCTTGTTGAACCAACAAGATGTGACTGTATTTGAGTTTGAGAGTGATGCTCAATTTTTCAAATTTGCTTCTCCCATTCCAAATAATCATATTTGAATATCATTTAATGATTGCTTTTATTATATTTTAATGTTGGAAAGTTTTCAATTCTACATCTCTCTTTATTGTCATTATCACATATGAGAGAATGTGTAACTTTTTCTGAAGAGATAGTATATTCAAATTGCACTATGAACATTTTGGAGATATGATTTGTGCTTCATTTTATAGGTGTTATAATCATTGGAAAAATGTCATTTTTGAATATGTATTCTTATGTGATGGAACAATTGGTACATTTTTTAAAGACACTGAGAGCGAAAACACCAATAGTTATTTTTATCAATCAAGCTCCTTCAATTGTGGTGGCCATCAAAGAAATTTTTCATTATATATTTTATAACCTGAAAAGTCTTCAAAGAAAATTTTCATTATATATTTTATAACATGAAAAGTCTTCAAAGAAACTTTTACGATTACTTGCCATCATCTATGTAAATAGCATATTGATAGAAATGCCCAATAGAATATACCTCAAGGGTTTGGATAAAGATATTTTAATAAGCTCTTATGAAGGTGCAAGCCGGAGTCGGAGTTTGAGTAAGCATGATAATAGTTGGCTTCAAAGGTTGTATGATTTGAGCGGAAAATAGTATCCAACGTTTAGTCAATCAATTTTCTCTGCAAACATTAAATCAATTCAGAGAAATGAGAGTATTAATAAGGTCTTTTACAAAAATCGCTTGTAAGAATATGATTTTAACTGAATTTGTTAGTCATTATGAGCAACGACAGCTATCTGAAATGTGTGACATTAAAGCAACAAAAGATTTTAAATGTCGAGGAATACCTAAACTTGCAATAGACAATTGTGGAATATTAAAGCATGCAACTACTACATATATGTACAAGAAACATATTTACAATATTTAAACATGACTAAATTGCAGCTAATATCAAAAAAGGTGATTAATATTTAAATAAATGGCACTTGTCATACATATACAATCATCAAAAAAGAAGTGGACAAACTAAAATTGTTCAGTTCAATTCTGTTAACAATTTCATAAGTCGTAGTTGCCTTATATTTGAATATTTGGGTAAGTTATGTTGTCATGCACCGAAAGTTTGTTTCTCGAGTCTTTTTTATGTCCCTGCATAATACATTCTGAATAGATGGACAAAAAGTGTGAAGCAAGGGAATGAATTTAAAGAGTATAACAATAAGAAGAAGAAAACACCAACTTCATCTATGACTATTCGCTTAAATAGATTGATGAAAGAATCATTTATTGTTATGACTTTAGCTACAAATCATGTCGAGTTTGAAGAAATTGCTAGAAAATATTGTATCAAGCGAGAGTTTAGATTGCTAAACTACAAAGTGAGTTATATATGAAAGGTAATCATAACAGTTATCTCGAGTACATTCATTGGTCCTTCTTGATCATGTTTTGAATTCAATTAAGAAAAAGAGTGAAATGAATATGGAAGATTGAAATCAAAAATTGAGTGAAGAAAGGACACCACAAAAAACATTGAAAGCTAGAGCAACAAAATAACTTGAGCAACAATCTTTTGGAGTTAATTTTGAGGTTTAATTTCTAAATTATCAAGTTATAATTTTTAATTTATTTTTAATTTTTTATATTTTAATTTATTTGTTTATCTTGATTTTTTTTTAATTCAATGATATAATTTTATAAAGATCAAAACACTAGCTTCATACAATTATCGAATCAGACTTCAACTAACCATTTGAAAGTCGCATAAGGTATCTGGGTTCAAACAACATTGAAAGAGATAGTTGATTTCAATGGTCTAGAGATTTAAGTTTAGAAATCTATTTAGTACTTTGAGTTAATACTATGAATATTGAAATTAATGATTATGTTTTCAATGATGAATAAATAGAGTTTATATTAACTAATTGGACCAAATTGATAGAGTTCATATATAGTATGAATAACTTGATGAGTCAATAGATATTAATCATTTTATATTAACTAACTTATTTTATATTTTCTTCATCTCAAATTAATCATCATGTTTTCTTTCTCGAAAGTCAATTTGACTAATATTAAATTTGATTAGATCAACTCAATATTTTATAACTAAAATTTAGACATTCAAATCTTGATCTCATTTGCGTGGTTAACATTTCTTTGGGGTATTTTGAACTCATTACATGTTTTGTGTGTAAAAAGTGTTTTGAATGAAAACGAGCCAAAAAAGGGATGAATTGACACGAGATTGAAACCAGAAAAATAGGAGAGGACAAAGCAATAGGAGTCTAGGCTTGATTGCATTGCGAGCCAGACAGACCT
This sequence comes from Datura wrightii, assembly GCA_035772735.1. Lineage (NCBI taxonomy): Eukaryota > Viridiplantae > Streptophyta > Magnoliopsida > Solanales > Solanaceae > Datura > Datura wrightii. The sequence continues at coordinate 150,828,733 of JASDFA010000006.1, read as the reverse complement.
ACCAAGGCTATTAGTCTCATCCACAAAACAGTGACACCAAGCCAAGGCGATGGCGCCCATCGCAACAGAAATGAATATTAGGGTGAGGAGGTGTGTCGCGCCCCAATTTCCTCGCGGTAAGCGGGATACAACATGTGACAACTCTTAAGGGTTATAGAATGAGAAAAGTCGCCACCTAACGAATTAAGGTGCGTTAGGGCATCGAACTATACTAATTACAGATAACTCTATTTATTGATCTATGTTACCAGATTCGGGTAAGGATTCAAGTTACCTCGAAAGGAAGGTGTTAGGCACCTTTTGAGGTATACAACTGTGGGTCCCTTCCGGATTCATTATTATGTAGGGAATTACTAAGTGATCAATAAAAACTCAATTACTTTTTAAAAAATCTAATGTATCTATGTAATCAAGCAACAAAACTTTATATATAAAAAAAAGGATAAATCATTTTCTAATTAATGCAAATTATGTGATGAAATGATAATTAAATTATTTGTTGATTAAGTATATAAAATTTATTTTAAACATATAGACATCCGGTTAGATTAAATTATTACACTAAAAGATATGAAATTTAAGTGACAAAGTAATTAGGTCGCAAACTTATTTAAAATACTTTACTAATTATTAGGCTAGATTTTAGACTAGCGAGAAGGAACAAGTTAAACCATATTAAAAATAATAATAACAAACTTGAACTCATGATAGTTAAAATTACATAAATCTTAACTTCCAAAAGAGCAAAGAAAAGAAAGTTAGAAATTAAGAATTTTAAATAAATTTATAACAATCGAAATACATTTGAAAGAAAATTTTTTTGAAAGTTAAAAATGTTTATTGTTTTATAGAGACGATAACACGATATAATTAATCGTGAACTTCAACCTTAGCAACGAATTAATTTGAGGTCATCCTTAAGTTAAAAATAATGATAATAATAATAAAATAAGGTACAAAATTTAATATTATACACTTAAACAAAGACTTAAATTATAAAATAGAAACACATGATAATATTTATATAAATACACATAATACCTTTTAAAAAAATCTTTGGTTGATATGGTTTTCGAAAAAGGGATCAACTTTGTTTTAAATGTTAGGAATTAGACCTCATAATTCCTTTTACTTTCCCATTAACTATACGTCAAGGGATAGCATTTTAATAAAAAAAAATATTGCATATTTTTTATAAGGGTAATAAGCAATAATTTCAATCAAAATATAACAAAATGATTTTTTGTGAAAGAGGCAATTTAAACAAAAGATTAAGAGAAGGAAAGATCTAAGTAAGCAACAAAATAAACCCCCACCCCCTTTAAAATGTCCCCTTTTCACTATATTCATCTGTTTATACAACATTACAACAGATAGAAATATATAAGTACATAGATAAACAAAATACATTAAAAATACGTAATAATAAATTCTAATTTCATACAACCCTTGCTTGTCTTGGCGACTCTTTGACGGATCCCGGAGAAAATTAGAGATACCTGCTTTATTGAATAGAAGCAAACATGTATATTGAAATAGTAATGTAACATTGTGGTGATGAATAAAAATCCAAAGATCGATATAGTTCACTTATACATAAGAAAAAGTCTAATAGACAGACAATAAATTAAACATGTTGCACACATCAAACATGAATCACAAGAAACTAAACTAATAGAATAAATGAGAATTGTATAGTCAGATTGACTAACCAGCTAAGAAAAATATGAAAGATTAAAGAATAGGAACTTAGCCGAGCTTTTATGGTAATGAGACTTGAGTTCTTTTGTATTAAAGGAGCAAGAATATTTTCATTCTATTTCGCTAAGTAGTAAGAGATTAAGTTGATGCCTTGCTAGAGGGATCCTCCTTCCCCCTCCTGGGAAAAGAGAAAATGGCATGCTTATATAGTATGGAGTGGCGAGGGAGAGGCGGAGGAAGGGATGCGGCAGGAGTTGTGAGAAGAGGATGACGGAGGTGCGATGGAGGGAGGCTGGTCCGACAGAGGTCGGGAGAAAGAGAAGAAAGAAAAGCGGAGAGGAAAGAGGGGAAGGGGTTGCGGCGCTGGGGTGTTGTTTGGCCGGAGATGGTCGGCGATGGGAAGAGAGGGTCGAGAGGAGGGAGGAATGGGCAGCGGCTAGGGAGAGAGGGGAAAATGAAAAATGTTTTAGGATTTGGAGTATATGTGATGAAATAGGAAAATAGTTTAGGATTTTATATCCACCATTAGATCAAATTAAATGAACGGCTAAGATCAAGATTTAGTTAATGAGTTGGGTTGTGGATATATCCACGGGTCGCTAATTAGGACAAACGGGTTAATTAAATTGAAATTGAATTGGGTTAAGATTGTAGTCCAAAATTGATTAAATTGGCTAGAATTGACATAAATTGAGTGAGAAGTGGCCAAATTTTAAATAGATTGAACAAATTGAATAACAAGTGGCTAGAATCTAAATAAATTGGAGGAAAGTAAATTTTAGTTGCTATTAAATATGCTACACTTGTAAATAATTTAATAAATATATAATAAAGTAATTTAAATTATAGGAAAATTACATAAACATTATTATTAATATAAATAAATCCTAAATTTGAGTAGACTTATGTAAATATTATATAATTAAAGTATTGTATAAATAATTTAATGACTAGGAGATAAAATTAAGTTATCAAATATTACAAAAATTATATTATTAACATAAATGATTTATAAACTCGAGTAATATTATTAGGCAAATAAATTCGTAAAATTTAGCAAAAATTATGTAAATAGTTTATAAAATATATATTTCAAATAAGGGCATATATTAATACGAAATATATTATATACGACTTAATTAAAAAATTAAAATTAATACAAATTACATGTACATATATATGTAATTTGGAATATTTTTCAAAATATTATGATAATAAATTATTTTATATATATATATAAGCAGCATATTAAGGCGTATGGAGGTCAAAATTGGGTGTCAACAAGGTGTTCGTCAACCTCCTCGCGATGTGAGCTCATGGTGGAGCGGGAGCTAACAGAACCCGACTTAAAGTTTCACTTTCTTTCATTATTTTCTTGTTCATTGTGAATATTCATTACTACATTCTTGAACAATATTATCAATAATGTAACTAATTTTCTTATCTAGAATATTGATGAAATAATTTATTAGCTCAATTCTTGATAATGTTAAATATAATTGTGCCATTATTTTCCTTCTTTATTTGTTCAGTTATATTTTGATTGTCAATCGATTGAATAATCTTTGATTTACGATGCTGCTAGTCATATCTTAGGTTACTTGAGAAAGACAAAAATCTTTGAACATACCAACCTATACCAAACACTAAAGGTTCACTCAATTTATTTGAAGCAAATTAAATACATACCAACTTACAGATAGAGGTTCACTCTATTTATATTATTTGAAGAAAATACATAACCACACATAAGAGGTTCACTCTATTTATTTAAAAGAACAGAAACTTGTTGAACCTCCAATACTAATTAAGACATCATATTTTATAGCGACTCAATCCTGCATCATAGTCATCACTTAAATAATTATCAAAAAACTCAACATATTTGTATGGTTTGTAACATGGAGGTTTCTTTTCACTTATAAGTTGCTTTGCTGGTTCAATGATGGTTGAATTGGCTGGAGTAAAAAAGGTAGCAATTGATATCCTATCATAATTTTGACTTGTCACAACCCTATGTACTGCTCCTTCCATCTCATTGTTGCTAACAACCTGTTTATATTTCGAAACAAATTTAAATTTAGAAATATAGAAAAAAGGATAATCACATAAATTGAAATAAAGAGAAAAAAGAAAGAGAAATACGCTGAAAGTCAATCCAAGAATTATGACAAAAGCGTTAGAGATGGGCTGAACACCGATCCATTGGCCTTGTTTGTTGAGAAACTGAAGCCCATACAAATCTTGTTGAAGAACAGTAATGAGGTTAGGGTCACAATGACCCCCAACTCCCAATGTGGCATTTGGTTGGGGACATTGTGCATAATAGTTACTAAACATCATCTGATTTTGTATCAAATCTTTTTCCAAATAACCCAATGGAAGTCCTAAGCTTTGACATACCATATCCCATATCTTTTTAGCTAAATTCCTCACTTCCACTGCATATTTACTTACCACCTCTCTGTCCCCAAAAAAAGAAAAAAGTTATTAATCAAACTTGTTATAAAGGAGTGAAAATATTGTCCATGTATAGAACTTCAACTAGAATATAAACCAATTTGTATAACACACTTTCTTCCTCTTTAGTTAGTCTTAGAAAAAAAACATATTTCTATATTTAGTGATAATTTAATTTTATAATATCTATTTCACCCTTAATAAGATAAATTTATAGCCACACAAATATTTCTGACTTGTTTTAGATCATAAGTTTCAAAAGTTTTCTCATATTTCTTAAACTTCATGTCCTATCAAATAAACTATACCACGTAAATTGAGACAAAGAAAGTAATGTCCATCTCCTTACTTATATGTTGCAGGCTTATCAGGCCAACTGTTGACAAGTTCATCATCTAGTGGATGAGTGCCATGTGCGAAAGAGTCTTTCCAAAAGGTGAACTCTCCTGGGCTCTTGTTACTTTCAGTATACAATTTTGCCTTTTGAGAAATATCAGCTACAAGGTCATTTGGCTTCCCATCTTCATAAAACATTGCCTTATCCTCAGCAGGCAGCGCAAAAAACTCTTTCAACACTTTCATTGTATCCGCCATTAGGCTATCAGGAACTTCGTGATTAACCACCTGTATAATTCACGTTCATAATTTTTTTAAAACTTGTGATTCAAAATATGCCATGGTAACATTTTTTTTTAATTATACGAATCAAAAAGAAAAGAGAAAATTTATAATACGATACCTGAAACAGTCCGAAATCTCGACATGCCTTGCTAATTTGTTCGACAAGAACATGGTCAGGTTGTCCAAAATCTATAATAGGGATGTTGGTTCCAATGGGAACTTCTTTTTCTGGTCTTTTCTCCAAAGGAGCCACAAAACTTTGAGGCAAATGGTCTGTAGATGACAAGGTTAATGGGGTAGACATTTTTTCCAATTCAACAAAGTAATTAGTCTAAAATTTTTGTGTGTTTGAAATGGGATGAAGACAATGCCTTATTTATAGTGCTCAATACTTTCTTTTTTATTTCCTTAAGCAGTATATGCAATGTAGGTTTCTTGCACGTTTTATGAAAGGTCATTTTGACAAAATCTTTGATACTAGATTTAGTTGAGAAAAATGGTCACTAAGAAAATACTTTTAAAGAGCATGTACATAAATATCTTGTTGTATTTGTGATGTTTAAAATACATATATTAATGAGGAGATGCACATTATTTGTATCCGAATCTTTTTTTTTTCACTCGATACTTATATTAGGGTTCAATTAAATTTAAATTCGCAAATTATAGAGTCTTTTTCTGAAGGCGGCAACATCTCAATAAAATTATTTTCATTAAACTCAAATAAAACCTTTAATTAAAAATGAAAGGATCTCGACCATCTTAAAATAAATCACGTGAAACCAGTAAAGAATTGCATCTAACATTTGTATAGCAACTTGATTGCATTTTTTGTTGTTGAGAACTTGAGTACTTGATAATGTAGTGAGCTAAAGAGTCACGTGAAACAAGAATAAGAGGTGTGTCTAAAAATTGTTTAGCCACTCTATCTAAAAGAAAACGACCAAATACCAAAGTAGGGTCATGAAAAATTGGAAAATATATTAAAAATAATAGTCCGACAAATAATTTCTCTTGATTTTGCCCCTTGATATATTTATATTATATTAAAAAAAGAAAATTTCTAACTTCATTCTCCCATTTTAGGAGAATAAAGGACAAAAACAATATTATGTTAGGCTGGGAAACATGCAAAAAAAAGACTATATATTTTGTACAATATCAGCAATACATACAAGTTGCCCAAAATAAAAAATCTACTTGACTGGAACAAATGGCAATTTAAGGAGGGAGATGGTACTATGAAGTTTAACGTTTTTGTTAAATGGAAGCAGACGAGACCTTGAGTCTCATCGAACGAGAAGTTCGAACATAGAGATCAAGTTCAGCATGAAATCATAAGGGTTTGAGGGCCCATTAGGAACTACTTTTGTTAGGCTAAAGCGACCAGATTTCACTATTATTTGTCGTAACAACAATTAATAACAACACTTACGGCACTGCCAACTTCTTATCTAGTAATGATGCATGTTAGTCAGGCTTCCCAGTTCATGCGTTCTCCCTTTTACATTCATTTTACTGCAGTAAAACGTATTTTATGTTACCTTCATGCTTCGATAAATCACCTTTAACATGTTATACTGATGCAAATTGGGTAGACACGCAGATCTACCTCGTCATATTGTATCTTTCTTGGTAATAATCTTATTTCTTGGTCTTTCAAGAAGCAAAGTATGGTGTTGCACTCGAGTGCCAAGGCAGAATATCGTTCTATTGCCCGTGCTACTGCAGAAATATCGTGGTTGCTCTCATGTCCAAATTCCACCATAATCTCCTTCAATAATTTTAATGTAATAACGTCAGTAGTATATTTTCCTAGAAACGCTTTGTAGCCTCCTCTCATAATATATACTTTGAAAATTGACAATCATTTTGTTCGTGAGAAGGTCGCGTCTGGTGCTCTACAAGTTCGCTATGTGCCAAGTGTTGATCAACTTGGCAGATTTATTGACGAAATTACTTCCCTATCCTCGATTTTCGTTCTTGCATGACAAGCTCCACATTTATCGATCGAGACCAGACATCCCTTGACGGGGGCAATGATGAATACGTTTGTATAGCTAGAAGGACAATTTAGTTTATCTATCATTTGTACACATTATAAATACTCTTATAATTGATCAATACAAATCCATTGACGATATATAGTTATTGTTTCAATAGGATGTTTGAATATATGCCAACACATAGAGGTTCACTCAATTTATTTGAAGAAATACATACCAAAAACATAGAGGTTAACTCCCCCCAACACTAATAAAAGACACAATCATATTTTATAGGGTTTCAGACCTGCATCATAGTCAAAATCATCACTTAAATAATTGCCAAAAAACTCAACATATTTGTAAGGTCTATAAAATGGGGTCTGCTTTTCACTTAAAAGTTGCTTTGCTGGTTCAATAATAGTTGAATTGGCTGGAGTAAAGAGGGTAGCAATGGATATCCGATCACGTGTTTGATTTGTCACAACCCTATGCACTACTCCTTCCATCACATTGTTGGTAACAACCTGTTTATATTGTCCCCCAAAAAAAAAATTCAAATTTAGAAAAATAGAAAAACGACATCATTCACGTAAACTGGAACAGAGAGAAAAAAAAAAGAAAGAAGAGAAATACGCTGAAAGTTAATCCGAGTATAACGACAAAAGCGTTAGAGATGGGATGAACACCAATCCACTGTCCATCTTTGTTGAGAAACTGGAGAGCATACAAATCTTGTTGAAGAAAAGTGATGAGGTTAGGGTCATAGTGACCCCCAACTCCCAATGTGGCACTTGGTTCAGGACATGGAGGGTAATAGTTATTAAACATCATCTGATTTTGGATCAATTCTTTTCCCAAATAACCCAATGGAAGTCCTAAACCTTGACATATGATATCCAATACCCTTTTAGCTAAATTCCTCACTTCCACTGCATATTTACCTATCACTTCTCTGCCAAAAAGAAAAAAACAAACATAATTAGGAGAAAAGTGATAAAGGAATTATCTTTATGCATAGAACTTCCAACTAGATGTTGAAAATACTAGTAATCTTTAATGTTTAAGTGCTAGATTCACATGTTTGGTGCATTATTAGAAACAAAGATTTTTTCTATCATGAATCAATATGATTTTTTTTCTCATTCATTTTTCATTGAATTAGCTCACTGAGGAAATGCATGATGTGTTATTTGTGTCATATTATATAATTAACGCTACCTTATTTAATAATATACTCCCAAAACAAGATATTCTTACTTATATGTTGGTGGCTTCTCAGGCCAACTATTGACAAGTTGTTCATCTAGTGGATGACTACCATGTACTAAAGAGTCTTTCCAAAAGTAGAACTCCCCTTGTGAGGTCTTGTTGCCTTCAATATACAACTTTGCCTTCTGAGAGATATCCTTTACAAGGATATTTGGCTTGCCATCTTCTAAAAATATTGCCTTTTCCTCAGCAGGCAGCTCAAAAAATTCTTTCAACACTTTCATTGCCTCTCCCATTAGGCTATCCGAAACTCCGTGATTGATCACCTATTAAACAAAGTCAAAAGTTGTTGAAAGAATAGAGCCCTCAATCCTAATGTATCTGAAGGTGTTTAACTGAGCACGAAATTTAAGAATAAAAGGAAAAAAAATAAAATAATTTGTGATCCAAAATAAGTTATATTAAGTAACACTTTTTCAGACGAATCAAAAAGAAAAGAGAATATTTATAATACGAATACCTGAAACAGTCCGAAATCTCGACATGCTTTGCTAATTTGTTCGACGAGAACGTGGTCGGGTTGTCCGATATCAATGATAGGGATGTTGGTTCCAATGGGAACTTCTTTTTCTGGTCTTTTCTCCAATGGAGCCATAAAACTTTCAGGCAAATGGTTTGAAGATGACAATGTTAATGGGGTAGACATTTTCCCAATTCAACAAACTAAAGTAATTGATCTAAAGTTTTGTGTGATTGAAGTGGAATGAATGACATGCCTTATTTATAGTGCTCAATTATTTGTTTATATTCTCTCTATTTCAAAATAAGTGGTATCATGATATTTAGATTTTGTTTCAAAATGAGTAGTGTTTTACATAATCAAAAAGACATCAATGATGTTCTTTCAATTTTGTCCTTATTTAAGTGGAGAGAGTTTTACATAATTAAGAAAATATTAAAAAGTTACATCTTTTTCAAGATATCTATTAGGAATAAATGATTAAAATTACATTTTTTTATTTAGGAATAAATAGTTTTCTTAAGGAATATGCTTCAGCTGAGATCACCACTTATTTTGAAATGAATGGAGTATTTCCTTGAGCAGTATGTGCAATAACGTAGGTTTCTTGCAAGCTTACTAATCATGTTTAACACGTGATACAATCTGTTAATTAGGATTTATAAAAATAAACTATGTCAGTGACATTAAATGTACTTAATGAATTGACGACTTGCATTGCCATATTCTACAGAAAATTTTTAAATTGTCATACATGTGATTGATCGATGCATTAATAACTAGATCTTAATTTTACTAAAGCAAATCAATTTTTTTTATGCGTCAATCGCATTAAATACATTTAATGAATAGTATTTTTCTTTTAAATTAAGTGATTTTTTAATTAGTTTTTTAAGATAAATAATGTTTCACATAATTAAAAAGACCTTAATAATATTTTTGTAACTTTATATTTATTAAAATAAAAGAAATTTTACATAACAAAAAATTTATTAACGTAGATACATATTAAATTTGTATCGTTGATTCTAAAAATTTGAAGACCGCCTTTAATAAAAAGAATTAATTAATGATATACCACTTAATATGTTGTTCGTTAACTCCCAATAGCTGACGTAATATCTAAAATTTCTTCTGAATATAATATTTTATCTAAAATATCGTTAAGTTAATTTGATTATGGAGTTGGGGTGAATCGTTTGGTTGAGTTCGATTCGATTTGAGAAATTCAATTCGATTTTTTAAATTTTTCGATCTCCAACTCTCCATTGGAATCTGACATAGCAATTTCACCCGCACGCATCCATCCCCACCATTCTGCTTAAGCATTTCTTTTTTCATTTTGATAGTTTGACCTGAAATTTATCTATACACCAATTTTAGAGCTTCAATTTTATTTTTTTCCAGCTGAAATCTGTTTCTTGGTTTACTACTTTATATCTCTACAAGTATGAAGTTATGTATATAGTTACACATCCTACTCTATTGAGTCAATGTCAATCTTCCTAGAGATACTAAGGGTTCTAATATTTGGATAAAAATCACTTGTCTAAGCTTTAGAATTAGATATATGATATAACTAATTTTTTTTGTTAGTTAATCTTTTATATGGTGGTTAACTTGGTGTCGTAGTTTAACCAAGTTAATTCAAAGATATAAGGATGCAATTAACTTATCCTCTTTTGTTACGAAGGTAAGACCCAGTCCCTCTTCTTTTTTGGCTACCTCGAAATAAAAGCTCACCCAAGTTTACATGGGTGATTACATTTTTAAAAAAACGCGTCATTTACATTAACATCTTATTAAACTTATTAATATTTTCTTAAAAATATTTGTATACAAAGAGAATTCAATAAGTAAATAAATATAAAACTCTGATAATTACGTTACCTTCACATTGTGTATTATTTCATCAACCAGTATGCAATACAATCAAAACCTTATTATAGTGACAATGTTTGTCTGAAAATTTTATAGTTGTCATAGTGAGGTGCTGATATGTATGTATACTGACATATGATGTCTAGATCTTATTTAGTTGTTATTAATAAAAATATGCAAAAATCTAGTTTAATAATTTTGTATACATGAAAGAAATGTATTTATTGATCAATTTAAACCAAAAAAATAGATCAAAAAGTGTGAATGTAAAAAAAAGGCAGACACCAATAGTCTTTCCTTGAAGTTACGATCATAATTGGTTGACACTATTTTAATATAAATGTTTTTCTTTTATTATAATAAAATATTATTATAATATATAATATTATTTGATATTAAATTTTATTTAGTTGTTATTAATAAATTATGTAAAAAATCTACTTAATAATTTTATATTTTAATATATTATAATATATATATATATATATATATATTAATTTAACCAAAAGTTAAAAATAATATGAATTTAAAAAAATATAAATCAATAATATTTTCTTACAAAACTTATAAGCATGATTGATAAACATCATTTAAATAAAAAATCTGGCTGGCTGGCTGGATGTCTTATTTTGACACCAGCGATGAAACCTCTCTATGATATAATAATATATTATATGTAAATAAATATTAAAATATTTATTATAATGAATCATTAATATCATGTATATAGTAATTTCAAATACGAATATTTAAAAGGAAAATATTATATTAAAATAGTATCCACTAGTTATGATCGTAACTTAATGAGGAAAGACTTTGATTTTTTTATATTCGTATTCTTTCTATTTTTTTGGTTAAAATGATTAACAAATACAATTCTTCTTCTTGATACACAAAATCATTAAACTAGATATTTGTATACTATTATTTATAAAAACTAAATGATATCTAAACGTCAAATGTTAGTATACATATATAACAGCACCTCGCTATAGTAGTCATAAAATTTTCAAACAAACACTGCCACTACAGAGAGATTTGACTGTAGTAAATTGATCCACACAAGTTAAATTAAAATATTATTAAATTTATAAATAATTTTTTAAAAGGATAAATCTAAATCACACAAGAATTTTAGCTATAGTGGCCATAATTTTCTATTTACACTATGAACTGGTTTGTTAGAGATATTTTTACCTTTTTTTAATTTAAAATTTGTTTTTACTTTATTTATTAGTTGTTATTAATAAATTCCTAATTTTATTTTGGAAGAAAAAAAAACTAATATGATCTTTTTATTTTTGTGATCAAACTGTGGACACAAAATTGGTCATTTAGAATCACCCTTTCTAAAAATATTTGAATACAAAGAGAATTTAATATTTATTATTCCTTCTGTTTTAAAATAAGTGGTGTTTTAGTTTTTTGATTTTATTTCAAAATAAATGGTATTTTAGCTTTTTGATTTTATTTAAAAATAAATAGTGTTTTACATAATCAAAATAACATTAATAATATTCTTCCAATTTACCCTTATTTAAGTGAAGAAAGTTTTACGTAATTAAAAAAATATTTAAAATATATCTTTTTTAAAATATTTATTAGCGATAAATAAATAAAAATATATTTATATTTTTAAAAATAAGTAATTTTTTTAAAAAATATATTCAAACTAAAATCACTATTTATTTCGAAACGGCAACAGAATCATAAATTATGAAATTTTAAAGCAAAATTTCCAAGTACATGTTATGTTATGATCAATGCATTAATTACTAGATCTTAATTTACTGGAGCAAATTAATACACCTCAACTCCTTTTTAGTCGTTAAAGGTAAGGTTTACACGTCTTTTTAAAAATTAATAATATAATTTTATTAATTTATAGATATTTTTTTAAAAATATATAATAATTATTTTTTATATTTTAAAGTGAATTAAGTATTAAGGATAGAGTTAAAAAATATGATCAATTAATTTTTAAATTTTGAAATTAATAATTATTTTGAAATAATTTGTTTTAAATAAATCTAACAATTAAAAAAGAAACAGAGAAAATATATTTTTCAGTAGTATATTTATATTTAAAAATCTTAAAAATTCGTCTCCAATTACAAGTAAATACTTTTGAAGAACAGATACATAAATGTTTTGGTGTATTTGTGATGTCTAAGATACACACATTAATGAGGAGATACACATTATTTGTATCCAAAAACCTTTCTTTTTTCCTTTTTTTTGGGGGGGATTTCTCATCTGAATATTTATATCGAACTTGACTGAATTTAAATTTAATTATTATTGAATCTATTTCTAAATTGATGATAAATAAATATAATTTTTCTTTTTTAAAGTATAAAAAAAATATAACTCTTTTCCGTAAACAAGCTGTCATATTCAGGTATTTTAAAAGAATTTTCATGCTGCAATACCGGGGCAATGAGGAGATCACGATCTGTGTTTTGACGGAATTGATTCTCTCTATTAAATAAACATCCACGATTTAATAATTAAATTAAAATCTTATTAAATTTTAAAATATCTGAATATAAAAAAAAACTATATATATATATATATATATATGAAAATTAAATCAAATTATGAGCATGTTTAGGTATTTTTAAGAATTTCTCTTCTAGGGATTAGAGAGATGACCACCACATTTAAAGGCAATTAATTATGGGCTGGCTGTCTTATTTTGACAACTAGTAAATTCATTAACCAGTACCCCATACAGTTAAACCTTATTATATTTATAGCGTCTCTGGAAATTTTATAGTTGGTTTAGTGAGTTGTTGTTATATATGTATATTGATATTTGATGTTTAGTTTTTATTTAGTTGTTATTAATAAAAATATACAAAAATCTAGTTTAATAATTTTGTGTATATATAAGAAATATATTTATTAACCAATTTAACTAAAAAATAGAAAGATTGTGAATGTAAAAAAAGGCAGATAATAAAGTTTTTACTCATGAAGTTACGACCATAATTGGTGGGCACTATTTTAATATACATTTTTTCCTTTTAGATATTCCTATTTAAAATTTATTATGTGTATAACATTAATAATGATTATCATATATATTTTAATATATAATATATTTCTTACTAAATATTGCATAATATTTGAGTATGAAGAGGTAATTTTACAAAGAGTGTACTGCTATACTGAATGTCTCTGCTATTGTAGGTAAATGATGTTATAGAAAAGTAAAATATAACATAAAAAATTAATTTTAAAAAAAAATTATATTATTATAATAAAATATTATTATAACAAATAAATATTATAATGAGGTTTGACCTGTAATGGAGTCTTGCTAGTGTCCTGAAAGATCATTTTGACAAGATAAACACATGATATACATATCAATCTTTCAATATCATTAGGATTTATAAAAAAATTGTGTCAATAATATTAAATGCACTAAATAAATTATTATATATTATGATATTTTAAAACAAAATTTTAGAGTACATGTTATGTTATTGATCAATGCATTAATTACTGGATCTTAATTTATTGGAGCAAATTAATATTTTTTTTGGTAGTTTATTTATAGTTTAAAATTTTTAAATTCATCTCAGATTACAAGTAAATATTTTTAAAGAGCATATAGATAAAAGTTTTGGTATATTTGTGCAGGGGCGGAGCCAGGATGGTGAAAAGGGGTTAATCCGAATCTTCTTCATCGAAAAAATATATTATATATATAAGATTAAATTTGATATTTATAAACACCCTTGACACAGTTTGAGAACTTATTTTGAATCCCCCTTGACGAGGAGATGCACATTATTTGTATCAAATAAACACAAACACATTGATAATAAATTTTTAATCTACTATTTTGAGTTATAAATTTTTTATTTTCACTATTCGATGACAACTCTATATATATCTAATTCTTCAATTTTATGACTGTGGTTTCAAATTTTAATTATCGGGTAGTGCGAAATTTTTATTTTATGTTGTATAATATTCTCATCAATAATAAATGAGGTGATAATGTTATAAAATTGAAAAAGTTAATAAGCAATGCTATTTTAACTATTCACATTTTATAGTGATCGGCAAAAATAATTTGAAAAACATTATGCTGCATCAATATTTGAAAATAAATAATGTAAATATTAAGTTTCTTATATTAAAAATAATTAATACTTTTTGGTAGATGTATACCATCAAATCTATATTCTATAATAATAATAATCTGCTCGTCGTCATGTTAAGAAAAACAAATCGTTAATTATTAATAATAGTATTTGCTCATCTATCTAATTATACGTGCGTGCATATATATAAAATCTTGTTTTAATAATAATATTTATCAGAAAATTATATATTTATCATAAATAAAATATAATTATATATATATATAATACATATATTAAATTTTATTTAACTGTTATAACACCTTTTTAATATATTAGGGAGACGATCTGTATTCTCTATATTAAATAAACATCCACGATGTGGCAATTAAATTAAAGGGAATCTTATCAGATTTAGAATTATCTGAATACAAAAAAAAAAAACGCATGGCTTATTATTTTATTTTTAAAATGAAGAGAATAATTTACTGAAAAAAATATAATATTGCATATATAATTATATTTTATTATTATTAATAATAACAATAGTGGCTTCGGGTTCAGTAGGTGCCTAACAACGTTATTTGTTGTTATTAATAACAACTAGTAAATTCATTAACCAGTATCCAATACAGTTAAATCTTATTATAGTTATAGCGTCTATCTGAAAATTTTGTAGTTGTTTTAGTGAGGTGTTACTATATATATATATATATATATATATATATTAATATTTGACGTTTAATTTTTATTTAGTTGTTATTAATAAAAATATACAAAAATCTAGTTTAATGATTTTGTGTATATAGAAGAAATATATTTATTAACCAATTTAACTATAAAAAATAGAAAGATTGTGAATGTAAAAAAAGGCAGATATTAGTAGTCTTTTCTCATGAAGTTACGACCATAATTGCTGGGCACTATTGTAATATACATCTTTTCCTTTTAGATATTCCTACTTAAAATTTATTATGTGTATAACATTAATGATGATTATCATATATATTTTAATACATATATATTTCTTACTAAATATTACTGCATAATATTTGAATATGACTGTTATAGGGGTAATTTTACAAAAAGTGTACTGGTATACTGAATGCCCCTGCTATTGTAGGTAGAATAATATTATAGAAAAATAAAATATAATATAAAAAATTAATTTAAAAAAATTATATGATTATAATAAAATATTATTATAACAAAGTTTGACCGGTAATCGAGTCTTGCAAGTGTTCTGAAAGATCATTTTAACAAGATAAACACATGATATACATATCAATCTTTCAATATCATTAGGATTTATAAAACAAATGTGTCAATAATATTAAATGCACTAAACAAATTATTATATATTATGATATTTTAAAACAAAATTTTAGAGTACATGTTATGTTATTGATCAATGCATTAATTACCGGATCTTAATTTATTGGAGCAAATTAATATTTTTTTTAGTAGTACATTTATAGTTTTAAAATCTTAAATTCATCTAAGATTATAAGTAAATATTTTTAAAGAGCATATACATAAAAGTTTTGGTACATTTGTGCAGGGGCGGATTCAAGATGGTGAAAAGAGGTTCATCTGAATCTCCTTCGTCGAAAAAATATATTGTATATATAAGATCAAATTTGATATTTATGTATATAGATTGCATATTGAACACCCTTGACACGATTTGAGAATTTATTTTGAACCCCCCTTAATGAAAATCTTACCTCCACTACTGTATTTGTGATGTTTAAAATACACACATTAATGAGAAGATACACATTATTTGTATCCAAATCTTTCTTCTTTTTTTTCCTTTTTTTCGGATTTCTCACCTGAATATTTATATCGAATTTGATTAAATTTGAATTTACATATTATAAAGTCTATTTCTAAAGATAACACTCTCATTCCTTACATGTTGCTGGCTTGTCGGGCCAAGTGTTGACAAGTTCTTCATCTAGTGGATTGACCATCATGTTGTTGGAATACAGGCATAGGAAGCGGAAGTAAATAATTCAGGATCATACTTGCATGCAATATTGATAACACACAAACACAAATTTTAATCAAACATAAAATCGACACTTATATCTTGAAGCGTAACCGCGAATCAATCCTATTGAAGCTATTACACAAATCGTCCAATGTGTTCTTCAGATTTGCGATCTTCTGCTATAGCCTCAAAAATCTCTGAGTAATAAATACTTGGGTGGGTAAGTACTGCTTCTCAGAAAGGTCAAAGCCTTCCATTTTATTCGATGGAGGAAGAGAATCCTATTTATAACTACATTTTAGGGTATAAAATCCTAGTCCCAAAACGTATAGAAATCTTTCTCTCCAAGTAATAGTAGAACTTTCCTTTTAGAAGACCAGTTTATTTTTAACTAAAATCTTGTTGGATTTTACTGCTTCTAAAAAATCGATCTCTTCCTTTTCAAGTTCATTAATTAATCAGGCATAGCAGGGACCACTGATTTGATTAGTGAGGCTATCAATTATGGTATTTTAATTCACAAAATGAATAAATTAACCTATCATAATAAATTACAAATTATTCTAATAAAAATCCGTAATTGCACTCCTCGGAATAATTTCAAAACCATTCATTAAGTCATATAACTCCCCATAAGATTGCAGATACCAATCAATCAAATTAAATTTCTGACTATTTAATTCATTGATTAATTTAATCTTTTATTCAAATGTTTAACTTATTTCATGTGACGGATACAATTCCACCTGCAGAGTTTTCACATGAAAATTTATAAGCAATCATAAAAGGATATCATCAATCTTAAAGTCGAGATATGGATTCCATCAACTAATTATTATTTCACATATGTCATTTGTCATCATCCAATCTATCGGAAATATTTTAACTAACGAAAGAGTTTCACCCTTTGATAGATCAAAACAACAAACAAATTACATTATCATAATAATTATATCAAGATTAAGAGTATAAGTACATTTAATGATCTAGAGAATTTATTTTATTAAGTCAGATAAAATACTGATCTCTACTTGGTCCATTCAATATATACAAAATGTACTAGCACAAGAGTTGGAAATATACCATTCTCATACTCAAGATAAATTATATATAATCTTGTGCTACAATCGTACAGATGAATTTGTCCAATATTCATATTAGATTGTGAACATATATAAATTTCATACTTATAAGAACCAACGATTTAATCTTCTGTGTATAATTAAACTTTATACACTAAATCATCTACTATATAAGTAAAGGACACATCGACAAATATATGATCTGTTCAAATCTTTATTAAAATTAAATAAATAGTTGTTTTATGATAAATATTATATCTAAACACATGGTTAACAGTATATAACTCATGGTTAATAGTATATATCCCAACAATCTCCCACTTAGACTTTTAACCATTATAATTGTTAGCATATCTCATATCTAAATGCATGGTTAATTATATACATAACTTTTACATGCATTCTTTTTACACGACTTTCAAAAGTCTTAGCCAATAAGCTCTTTGCAAAAGGAACTTGCCAAGTTATTTTTTAATGCAACTTCGTCTAATAGTAATTCGTCGTAACTAACCGGTTCTGTATTAGTATCTTCAGGGATGCTATCATGAACTCTCCCAAGAGTATATACCGAACCGATCTAGGTTATTATTTTCCTACTACGGCTAAGTAGTATTACTACTATTGTCACACTACAATGTTCTTGAGTCTTAATATTTTCTTCTTTACCTTTCAGTATTGAGATATTAACGACTTCATATAGTGTTTATTTACTAAACATCACTCCCACTAATTTGAGGTAGTGAATTTCTTTACATCTATTAACGTTTTTCCCACTACATAAATGCAATGGAACATCAATTCCGACTTCTCTGTTATATGTTCTTGAACTTATGAATTTTTAGACCACTCATTTGTTATGCCTTTGTTTAGTTCCTGTAAAACTAGTTTACTTCTAAAAACATGGTTTATTAAATAGTTTTTTTCTAGAAATTTGGCATTTTGGATCAATAATTATCATATTTTCTTTAGGACAATAAATAAACCTCCTTTTCGTTTCCTTTGGATATCCAACAAACACTCACACATTTGTTCTTAATCCCAACTTATTTGTTTTCCCTTTCAATACATGTGTTAGACAACTCCATATACGAACATGTCATAGACTAACTTAAGTCAAATCCACAGCTCTATAAATGTCAAAGGTACTGATTTACAAGGAATTAAATTAAGAATGTAAAATGAGTTTTTAAGAAATATTCCAAGATAAAAGAACAAAAACGAATAAGTCAATCATGCATCAATCTTATCATCTCTATGAGAGCCTTATTTCTTTCCTCTTCTACTCAAACCTATTGTAGAGTACCTGATGTACATAATTGAATTGCAATCCCTCTATTTAATAAATAATTAATGAACTGTTCAAAGAGGTATGCTCGCCACTACGATCAAATCACATAGACTTAATATCTGTATTAGAAATAAGACTTGATTATATTCTTGATTCTAAACGATTTTCTTTGTTATTTTAACAATGTGGTTCAAAAAAAAATCTTTGAGAAATTTTATTGTATATATGTGTGTGTATTAGAAAGGCATAAAGAAGTTGTAGATTACTGGCGGGATTGAAGGGGCAAAGGCGGCTCAGGACTTGTCTTATGTTTGATATTTATTTAATTTATAAAATAATAATAAATTTATATAAAAATAATTTTATTTTATTTTCAGTTAAAATACATAATATTATAAATAGAAATATTGTTAGTTATTTTTATAAAAATAATAAAATATTATGAAACGTTATTCAAATTTATAATAAAATATTTTTTTTTCATAAATTAATAAATATATAATTATTATAAATAAATTTTTGTTAATATTTAAATTTTATTTAACTGTTATAGATAAATTGAGAACACCATTTAAATATAATAGGGAGAGACAATCTGTATTCTGAAGGAATTAATTCTCTCTATTAAATAAACATTCACGATCTGGCAATTAAATTAAAGGGAATCTTATTAGATTTAAAAATATGTGAATACAAAGAGAAACACGTGGCTTATTATTCATTAGTATTAATTAGCTTTTTATTAAATAAAGTAAATTATCACGAGGAAAATTCTATTTATATGATTGATTACAAGAGAAAATGTACAGGTTAAGGAATTTAACCTAACTCACCTTGGTTACCCATTTTTTTCAAAAAAAAAAATTTTTAATTTTTTTTTTGAAATCTGGATGATGAGAATATCATAAATAATAACAACCACGTGTGTAGTCTGCGACTTCATCTCCTTCATAAATTATAACATCTATATTTCTAGTCGGAGGCGGATCTACATGAAAATTTGGGTTGCATATGCACTTGTTAATTTTGAAAAAATAAATGTATGTTTCTTAAAAAATTACTATATATTTAAATTGTGCATCTTTTAGAGTGAAATTTGATTGGGGGCACGCTATGTTTTGCACTTTAGGAAAAAAGTAAAGCATGCAAATGATTGAGCAAAGAATCAAATCTGTGTCATTTTATTACATGCAACACAATCATAACCACTAAGCTATTTTCCTCCATTGCTTCATTTGTGTTAAACTTATTTCCCTCCATTGCTTTATTTGTGTTAAAGTTTAGTGATAATCATATTTGACTTATATATTTGTATTTTTAACATTGCTCACGTTATCAATGACCAGTTAAATACGATATTCCTCAGTCATCGTTCATGAAAATTTTATTGACATTTATATTAAGATAATAGTGCCCCCACCGTATTCAAACTCTGGGTTCGCCTATGCTTCTAGTTTATTTATTTTGTCAATAACATTTACTTCTTAATAAAGAGATTATTGGTTTCACAACTATTTCATGGATGTATTACAATATTAGTCCTAGACACATGTTGTAATGATTCATTCGATCGTTAAAGCACACCAACGACTTATGCATGGTAAAATTTAAAATTCTTACAAGTTTGGGTCAAGTTTCCGTATTTAAAGAATTATGCCACGAACAATTTCGGTTAGGCTAAGTTAAAATTAGGTGGGTCCAGGCAGAAGGTCGCGCGACGAACTGATGTCGGCTGTAACGGAACCGTTGCAGCGGAAGTGTCCTTGCTGCAATGGGTGACGCGGAACAGAATTCCACAATTCTGTCCTCGTTAGAATTTAAAAACCTATTTTCGTAAGAGATGCTTAATAAAAAACGCCTCGAAACAGAAATTAGGATTTCTAAATAAGAAGATAGAAACAAGGAGGCTAGAGAAGGCAAGACTTCACTCTCCGTCCTGATAACTTTTCCCAAGAACTCGGAACTTGAGGCAAGCACGCAGCTGAAAATTTCTTGACGATAGCTTGGCCCCAGGTAGGCTATGACTTAGTTACTTACATGTTAGACTTTGATTAGAAAAACCTATACGTGTGCATACTTGATGTGCCATTGATGAGTAGGGAGAAATTTCAAGTTAATTACTATTTAATATATTATAATCAGCAAGTGTGTGCGGAGCGAACGAAATAGAAAATGTTACACCCCGTAAATTTTAAATGAATAAATAGCCTAATGGCATGTTGGTTAAAGGATTTAGAAAAGAAAAAAAAAGAAAAGAAAAGTCGGTTTTTCCATCTTTATCAATAAAAACCAGAAAAAAAAACAGAGGGTAGCCATGTTAAGGCAAAACCCACAATTTTTATATATAATTCCTTCTGATTACGCTTTGAAACGCGGTCTAAACTCCGTTCCGGCTTAGATACCGAGGTATAAAGCTGCAGAGAGCAATCCTACGGAGTTGGTTTTGTGAAATTTGGCCGGCGAAACATCATGCTACCGAGGTAAAATAAATAGAATTGCTTTAAATTAGTAACAATGTGTTCCTAGCCTTGCAGTGAGCATTTATCCCTTCTGGACTATCGAGAAATAACGAGTTTTCGATCGTTTTTCGATAAGTCGAAGTTTGGGATAAATATATATCAAAAGTGATAATTTCTCCCGGATATTAATGTATTTAGTTCTAATTGACATATATGTAAATGTAGTTGGGAGAAACAGCAAAAGTACCGACGGAGATCACATCGGTCAGTCGGGTACTCAGAAATCAGGTATGTAAAGCTATTCTTTTGGCAAGCCAGGAAGTACAGTCTAGAAAATAAATAGAATAAAGGTTGTTAACAGATACCCAGCGTACAGGAACGATTTTAGTACAATTTCCAGCAAGCATGCTAGTATATCATTGCGTATCATGCGATAATCAGAATAACGGATAGTCAGATGATTTTAGATAGTAATGTGATATCAGCTAGTAGCTCAGCATGCTCTTACGTAATACCCAGAATGGAAGTTGTAAAAGCAGTATAATGAATTAGCAAGATTACAGATAGTATGTATTACATTTGTTGAGACTATATCCGATAATAGATGGTACATCTTATGTTATTGAGCTATATCCAGTTATAGATGGCATGACCTATGTTATTGAGTTATATCTAGATGTAATCAGATCAGTAATCAGATATAGAAATAGCTCCAGATACAGATGTAGCTCCAGAAATAAATATGGCTCTAGAAACTGATATAGCTTCAGATGACGGGTAACAATAATCAGATAAACAGATAAAGGCCAGGTAGCAGTTAGCCCAATAATCAGAAACAATGTAAAACAGAATATAGCATCAGTTGTTTAATACGGACTGGCCTTGAAATAAAAGAAGAGAATAGGATTAGTATTTTTCATTTGAGCATGCTTGCTGTGTATGTGTTTTACATGTTGAGACTTGTTATGGCATGTGGGTGTCCCTTCGCATCCCCGCCGCCCCTGAGTTATAGCTGTGTCGATACCAGATTCAGATACCGCCCCCAGTTGGGCGATGTCATCCTCCTAGAGGACGATGATGGCCGACCACCATAATAATACGATCCAGATTACCCTGCTTGCAGGGGCAGTTCAGTTTACTCTACGCAGAGCCAGATTACCCTATTTACAGGGGCAGACTACTCTGTGTGCACTTGTGGCCGGGGGCAGTTTCAGATACAGATTTTTATAAAAATTATCCTGTTGCGTGTTTGCACCCAGGGGCAGTTTCAGTCACAGATATAGCAGCAGATTACCCCGTTGAGCGCTTGCACCCAGAGGCAGGAGTCTTTGGACTCAGACACAGTTCATTGTCAGAGGCCAAGGCCTGAACTACGTACCCAAGGGGGCCGATAGGAGGAGCTCACAGTTATCAGATGAGTGAAGTGACTTATTTTTGGTTGGTTTAGACTCGGGTAGGGGTAAATAGATTATTATGTTGGTTGGCACCTTCCTGCTTATGGGGGTCAGTCAGGTATTGTGTGTATTTATATATATATCTATATGTGCTATTAGATACTGATAAATAGTAGGAATACACGTCGTCAGGTACGCCCAGTTTAGTTAGAGAATAGGTAAACTCTCCCCAGTTATCCTCAGCTAGATAGACTTAGCTACTTACTGCTTATATGTCATATTATTGTTGTTACCCACTTCAGTTGTATATTTCAGTTTGCTTTACATGCTCAATACTTGTGGTACTAACGCCCGTGGGGGCGCTGCATTGCTTGCCTGCAGGTACACATAGATGAGGAGTCGATCCCTCGTGATCCAGTCAGCAGAGTTATCAGCTCCTATCCTCCGGAGCTAGACAGTCGGAGGTTGTTCCTATTTCCTTTTTGATTACAGTTTGGGTAGGTCGAGGCCCTGTCCCGACCATTTTATTATTTCTTCCTAGAGGCTTGCAGTCTAATGTTTCCTGTGGTAGTGGAGCCAGTCGTGTGGGGCCGTGCATGTATATATTTGTTTAGTTGTTGATGATGGCCGCGTGGGGCCTTTTTCTAGTTATAGTTAGTGACCTTGCCGGTCATAAATGTGAATAGCAGTTGCTTCAGATTATAGTGTCATCGTTCTGGTTAGCTGTTGTGCATTTCAGGTGGCTATAGGCCTAATCGGCCGGGGGCTGTATTTACAGCCGCTATATAGCCGGTTCATTTCTTGAAATAGAGCCAGAGTCTAGTAGGCACCAGGTGCCCGTCATACCTCCCAAGGTGGAGTGTGACAGGAAAGGGGTGGTGAAATCCCCATGATATGAAATTTTGTAGGTATAAAGAGTCTTGAACCTAGACTATTAGATTCTGTCTTAGTTTGGAAACCGTGAGGACTACCTTTGAGGGATGCCGGAATGAGGGACCGGAGTATGGTCATGGGCATGGGACTCGGGCAGCGCCTGCATTCGATTAAGTTAAGGGACTAGTAAGTTCACTTTGTTTATGGTTGTGTGCTATGATTACTTGGTTCATGTCGTCATTACTTGATAAAGAAAGATAAAATGACTATAGGATTGATTAAAAGAGTCTATGCATAATGGGTGAGCTGATTGCGAAGAAACAATTCGAGGGAAATCTAAGTAGACAACTGGGTCAGAGTACTACCTGGATAGTACTGGTGCAACGACATTAGAATCGCTATAGCGACGCCCAATCTCGTGAGCGCGTCAGCTTGCACCCCATCATTGAACTTTTGGGCATAAATGATGTTAATAATTAACTAATTATGAAATGTCCCCAGGTCATGATTGTGTTATAACTTGTAACGCATAATCCTTGTTGAATATGTGGTTTTATTAATAAATTGAACTATGATATATTATTTTGAAAATGGCGGGCAGAATCTGTGATAAATGAGTGAGAAAATGAAGTGGTATGTGAAAGGGAAAAGTGATTCTACATATTGACCGCATAATGCTCGCGGTAGAGGCAAGAATCTGGACGAGCAAGTTGGTATGATCAAGCCAGTGAGTGAATACTGAAATATGAGTGGTTCATGCCCGAGGTGAGCATCTAGACAAGTAGTATGAGTGAGTACATAGACAGGTATGACTACATGTTCATACGACTGGGTGTACGGACATGAGTATGTAGACAGGTATGATGAAGGTTTCATATGACTGAGTGTAGAATACATGGATTTCTAGAATCCCCTGCAGGTCATAACTGGAAAGGAAAACATAAGACCCTCTAACATGTGTATATAGTGATATGATGGGGCATGTGCCCGGATATCACCGATGGTGTAATTGTTAGACATATATTGTGCAGGTATGGCATGATATACATACGGCTGCAGTGGCAAAGATGTACAAGTATACAAGTGTGATATGAGACATACCAAGATGAATCGGGTATAATGTGAGAGATACATTAGGGATGTAAATGTTATTACATGGCTCACGTAAGATACTACATGACATGATTATGGTGTAGCAATATGGTGTGGAATTCGAAAAAGTCAGGTATGTATAGATACCTTAATTGTGGAGGACTTAACTCCAATGGTATAATTTGATGTTCTCATTGTGTGTGCTTAAGCTATTTTACTTGTATTATGATTGAATGCTTAATCAATGTGGTCTTAGTGGGTCATAGGAAATAACATAACTGAGTTATCAATGGTAGTGAATTACTAGGAGATCGTTGTATTAACCTTATTATTATCATGTAGACAAAAGGATAAAAATAAAATTAAGAGGGTGAGTTAATATTATGGGTTAAATGATAGGACATTGATTAATGAAAATGGGCTTGATTAATGATAGTGAAAGGGTAAATGAGGTAGACATGATATAATGTTTATATAGCGGAATAAAAGAGAAGTGGGTCAGTGGAATCGGGATACTGCGTAACTAGGATAGCGATGTAGTGGGCAAATCACCGTTGTTGCTAGACCGCTATAGATATCAAAGTACATGCTGCAATGGGGTGAGCGAGGCAGATCCAGAGTTAAATCAAGGGCTAAAGTGGAGGGCGATTGCATTAACCTTGATTAGTTATAAGAATCAATAATGTGGTTAATAAACTTGTTGGGTTATAAACACAAGGTGGGGTCTTTGTTATATTTATTAAGTTGATTGCATGTTAAACTATATGCCGTTATGTGAACTAATCTTAATCGGACGATGATGCCTACCGGCATGTGTGGTGTACTGATACTACCTTACTACACCTTTTTAGTGTAGGGTGTGACAAGTTTGAAGTTTCATGATTGACGTGGTGTACTCAACATCAGCTTCCATATTCTTCTCCGCAGATGAAGTTGTGTCGTTTTATTTTGTCAAGTATTCTGCTAAAGCTCTTGTGTCTGTCTAGACTAGATCTTGGGGTGTCATAGTTTGGAAAAAAAGTTTTCTTTTGATTATAAAAACATTTTGTATTGTAAGAGTTAATGAGTATTTAATTTAGTTTATATGTTATTTTAAAAATAAAAAAAGAGGTTCTCCTATCAAGCTAAAGTCAATATAGGTGCCCGCACGACTCGCCTATTTGGATCATGACACGTGTATTACACGTGTATTTCATGTAAATTTGTGTATACTCGTTAGATATTATATGTCGAACGATATATTGTTGCTAGCAGATGATAAATATAATTTCTAATTGAGTAAAATTGACAGAAATTTGAGGAATTACTTTTTGACATACACCCAAACAAATGATATTAATTGCTTATATATACTTATCATTTATCTGAAATAATTTTCTCAAATGTTTCATTACTATAATCTTATTATACAAATTAATATATATAATAAAGGAGACTTAGAGGCATGCCTCTTTGAGCTCCATTCATATTTTTTTTATTTTTTCTATTTACAATGGCTTTTTCTTTTGAAAATCATTTATATGCATATTTTTAAAAGCTCAAAATTAACTTATTTAATTACTCTCTTGATTATATTAAATATAGTACATTAAAAATTTGAAAAGTTATTTCTTTATCTTTCTTAATTACACCTTCTACTTTTGCTCTTATTTGTTTTTCACTTTTTTTAAAAAAATTTATGAAGCCGAAAGGTCTATCATTATTTGTCTAAATAATTTTATTTGAATGTTTATTAACTATATAGATTAAACCTCAATTGAAGGAAGTTAGAGTTCTTAATCTTTTCATCTTTTTTTTAAATCAAAATTTTGGGCTCGTGGCCCTTTTATTTCAAACAGAGGAAGAATAATAACAAAAACAGAAGAAAATCTGTACACTGTTGGCCCAAAACATGACCCTATAAATTAAGGCCACCTCTAACCATTATCTAGTCCGACCAGACCCCTAAGAGATAGGGTTTCCTAATTCCTCTCTTCCTTCCTCCAGAAAATCGATTCACTTCAATGGCGCCGCAGCTCAACTTCCAAACCCTTCGATACCTGATATGAGTATATTATCGTCCTCCAAACATGAATGTCATCTCTGCCCAGCTCATCTCAAAGAGGTAAGGCTCATTTCTCCCTTTCATTAAATCCAAACCCCACCTAACCTCTTACCTCTTTTCAGGTGAATCAGTGTAAGGTACTTTCTAGAGGTTCCCCTCCAGTTCCTATTTGACCAAACAGCGGTGGAGTAAGAAAAGGGAGGAATACTAGTTGACTCCGATCTTCTTCATTGCCATGTGAAATATGCGACTGATATGGTGGAATCTCTCTTTTGCTATAACTCCTTTTTGTTGCTATCGTATCACAGATCTGTTGAAACCCTTGAAACTTTTGTAAATGTCTAGATACTGTAAATCTCTGCCTTGTTGACTATCTAGTGAATGTGAATATCAATTATCTTCTTTGTCTTTATTCTCAAATATGGTATCTGCATTTTATCCATATTTAGAATTCTTTTGCATCTTGAAGGTAGCTCTCGAAAAAAAATTAAACCTACATGTTCCATTACTGTCAAAAGCAATGTTGGCAATACTGTCTACTAATTGATTTGCTTCTCTGTATGTATGATTAATGACTATGTGTAGCTTAGTCATCATCTCCTGAATCTCATCCATTAAATCTGCAACCTCTCGAGGAATCTTCCACTCCTTTAGTAACATTCTCGCTAAACTTAAGGAGTCTGTTTCTAGAATTAGCTGATGTATTAGATTATTGTGACAATATCTCAGAGCATGCCAAACTGCCAAAACTTTTGCCTGCATGTTAGAGACTATTCTTATTTTCCTTGCTTCAACATACAACAGATCCCCAATGTCATTTATGAGGATAAAACCATAAGTATCCATACCTGGATTACCCCTGTAAACTCCATTAGTATTACACTTTACCCAATTGGGTAAAGGGAACTTCCACCTCACAATCTTCTGATATAGTCTAGGTTTGTAATTAATCAGACAGTCCACTATCTCCCAACATCTCACTGGAGTCTTCATCCAAGTATAGTTTACCTTGATGTACTGCCTGATAGTTTGTCGAGTATTCTCAATAACTCTATGTAGATTGACCTCATTTCCATGTCTTCTTGCATTTATTCTCTTCCAAAGTTTCCACATTATAATAGCAGGAATAACTTTATAAATGTGTTACACTTTGGTATTCGCTTGATGATTCCACCATTCCTTGATAGTAAGATATAATGATAATCCTCCAATCTGAATACCTGCACAAAAAGCAAAATGCCTCCATAGCTTTTGGGATATGTTGGCCGTTAGAAATAAATGTGTCATGGTTTCCATATGATATTGCCTGTAGCAATAACATCTAGAAACAACTTGAATATTCATTAGATCCTAAAGTTGTCATCTGTAGGAATTCTTCCTCTCAAAACTCTCCACATTAGGAAGTTGTACTTGAAAGGCAAACCTTTCTACCATATATTCAAACCCCAGTCCACCTTCTCTCTTCTCTTTCTTAATAGATGCTAGGATGAATTTACTGAGAAAGAGCCTTGAGAATTATCCATCCATCATGCCTTGTCATTTGCAATCTGATTGGTAATCTTTATATTCTCCATAATGTGCTCTGCCATTTCATCTGATAATTTCTCCTTAATGGCTTGATAATCTCAACTCTCTTCATGAAAATTTCTAACTTCCAACTCCACTTCTTCAGCTGTTTCTGGTTAAATATAATAGAGAGCACCCTGTTGGGTCCAAATGTCTAATTAGAAATTAGAATTTCCTGATTTGACCTGCCACCATATCTCCTGATTAATCTTCTCTCTGTTACTGATCATTCTCTTCCAAATTCTTGATGCCCCTATTCCTTTAGCTAATAATAGATGCAGTTTTTGCTGTATTTATTCCATATAAAAGCTCCCATAAGGAATCTGTGAAAGTTCTAAAACTCCTTCATAACTTAGCACACAAAGCCTTTGAAACATCATGCAAAGATTTAAAACCTAGCCCTCCTTCATCTCTGGGATAAGCCATTTCTTCCCATGCAACCAATGCTTTCTTGTTACCCCCCCCCCCCCACCCCCGATTTGCACCAGAAAAACTTTGCAAAAAATCCTGTGCATTTGATCCATCACCCCTTTTGGAGGAGCTATAGTTGAAAGAAGATATATAGGGATGGATTGTACCACATGTAAGATCAAAATAAATCTCCCTCCAGAAGATAAGAATTTATTCTTCCATGCCAACGGTCTTCTAGAAATCCTTCTCAGTAACTCCTCATAATAAAATTTCTTCTGTCTTCCATAAAAAATAGGATAACCTAAATAGATGAAAGGGAAAGAACCCTGATTAACACCAGTTCATTTCTTCAACTTAATACCCGGTGCCACAGGAGTCTTCTCATGAATATAGAAAAAACATTTGCTCCTGTTAATCAATTGTCCAGACACTCTCTCCTATCTGCCTAACACCTCCATCATCTTTCCGATTGACTTCTTTTCACCAGAGCAAAAAAGGATAGTATCATCTGCATAGTACAAGTGATTAATAGAGGGGCTCCATTTAGGCAGCCCAAATCCTTTGAACTCAGCATCTCCATGTAATTTATTCAGACCTCTTGAAAGAACTTCAACAACTATGATAAAAAGAGTAGGACAGATAGGATCTCCCTGTTTTAAGCCTCTATAAGACTTAAAAAATCATGTGATTGCCTATTAACCAGCACAGAATACCAGTTTTTAGAAATTAAGCTTTAGATCATATCAATGATAATTTCTGAGAATACAAACCTTCTAAGAACTTTAGTCAGAAAAAACCATGACACCCTATCATAAGCTTTTTCTATATCCAACTTAACAACCATATTCTGCCACTTCTTCCTTAAATTAATATCTCTGATAATTTCCTAAGCCAACAAGATATTTTCTGTAATGTTTCTCCCTTTTACAAAACCATATTGATTCCTAGAAATAATGCCTGACAAGAACTCCACCGTCCTTTCATGTAGTACTCTATATAATACCTTATTAACAAAAGTACTAAGGCTAATAGGTCTTAGGTCTGAGAAATTCATCACATTCTCCTTTTTTGGAATTAATATCAAATTAGTATGACTAATGAATCTCGAAATGTCATACCCATAAAAGAAAACTTCCACCATTTTTGTGATATCCTCTCTTACAATATCCCAGCATTTCTAAAAGAATTTATCAGAAAAATCATTTGGACCACATGCACTATCACCTCTTACCACCTTTTTGACCTCCTCTATTTCATGCAAAATTTGGTCATCAACACATTCTCCTCTTTAGCTATCATGGTTAGAATATTGTTCAAAAAATACTCATCAGTATTTGTGCCTTCCTCCCTGAACTAATTTTTAAAGAAGACCACAACTGCATCCCCAATGAGATTATTTGAATCTAATACCTCTCCTTCAGCTGACTGAATTTTCCTTAATGTGAAGCTTTCTCCTCCTTACTTTAACATAAGAATGAAATTTTTTTGTATTCCTCTCCCCGTCCTCAAACCATTTCATGCCTGATTTCTACCTCCAGTACTCCTCCTCAGATAGAGATATCTTTTAAGTTCTGCCTCTGCCTTAGTTCCATCCTGTTTTGTGGAGTAGGAAGTATCTCTAACTGAGCCTCCTTGACTTTAGTAATATCTTCCAAGGTGGCCACCTTTTGAAAAATATTTTCAAATGTGCTCTTGCTCCATATTGCTAAAGCTCTTTTAGTGTTCTTTGCTTTGGCTTGAAATTCGACAAAAGGATTACCAACAAAATTATCCTTCCAATTCTCCTGCACGATCTCCTTAAATTTCTGGTGTTTGGTCCGAAAATTTAAGAATCTGAAAGGTTTAACATATATATCTTCCTGAGAATTGCAGCATACATGTAAGGGGGCATGATCAGAGCCTTGTCGCACCATATGTAAAACTTCCATTGAAGGTAATAAATTGAAAAACTTCTAATTACATAGAACCCTATCCAATCTTTTAAAAATACAGGCCTCCTCTATTCTCTCATTCCACCATGTATACTTACTGCCAGAAGTAGATATGTCCATTAGGGCACAATTGTTAATACAACCTGAAAAATCTTCTGCCTTCCCTTATGAACCTGACAATTTCTGGATAGATTCTCTAATTCCTCCCATAACTCAAGTCTTTCTCTAGCATCACATCTTGCATACACTGCTCTCATTCTGAATAACTTGTTCTGTACAGTAAACTTGATAATTAACTGTTGAATACTATCACACTCCACCATCCTAGCTAAATCTTCTCTCTACAACATCCAAATTTTTGAAGAAACATTTGCTACTGCATGATGCAATCCCAATCTTCTTTTATAATGATCTAGCTCCCTGGGTCCTTGAAAAGGTTCCATCAAAGCTATAATTGCATAATGATGTCTTTTATTAAGATATATTAGTCTCTCAAATGCATTTTGAGACTTTATAGATCTAATATTCCAAAAAAGGACTTTGTTTGTAATTGATTAGTATTTCTTTCCCTACCTATGCTACTCCTTGTTTGGACTTGTAAAGGTATAGTTGGTTGTCCAAACTTGGTTCTTTTCGTCCCGCTTTTAAGATCAGCAATTTGCCTCGGTGAAAGGTCTCCTTCCTTGGCAGCATTTAAAATATTTGTCTCCATGTCTTCATCCTCTTTTCTTTCCCTTATTTAGCTTTTTTGAAGTTCTGTGAGATCCTGCTCCTCAGGACTCTCAATATGCTATTCCATGTGTTGTAATGATATCTGATCCCTTACTTCTGTACTCCTTTTAAGATCTGGGTTCCACACTATGATGGCTTTAGACTCTTCTTTGTCAGCTTCATCCTTTTTGTTGTTAGTGAAACCTGTATATGATGATTCTGTTTCTTGATGTATCTCTTTTTGATCCTCATTCTAATACCCTGTACCTTGGGTGTTGGTACCCTGGATGTTCTGCTCCTCCCCCTCTTGATTTTGTAAAGCATCAAACTTGTTATTTTTGTTCACAGCCTTCTCCTATTGGGCTGACTTTTGACTCCATCTCTTTTCTTTTATCCCTTTATCTTGATTTATCCCTTTTCCATGCTTTTTCTTATTTCTCTGAAACTGGAAATCCTCCTTATCTACTTCATTTCCTTTTGTAAAACCTCTTAGTTTTTCATTGCTTCCTGCTTTATCATCACCTTTATCCACAACATTTTTCTTCTTTTGGGGATATAGTTCAGGATGGATAACATAGCATTTCTCTTTGCAATGTCCCTAAATTCTGCAATTTAAACAATACTTTGGAAAATGGTCATATGTAATTTGTATCCACTTCTCTACAACTTTCCCTGATTGTTTCCTTACACCAATATTGATCCGCTTGGGAAATTCGCTCAATAGATCCACTTCAACTTTAAAAGAGGAAAAAACTTTATCTGGTTTGGTTTCTCATTGTGATATACACCTGTAATGGCTTCCCAAAAGCAGAAGCAAGTGAAAAAATTGCCTCTTTCACAAAATTATTGGGTGGGAGTGAAGGGAATGTGTAACACCCCAAAAGTTCCCAAGATTAAAATTCAGGATTTGGAATGAGCTTAGCAGAAAACTCTGCAATATTGCCTCAGTACGACTCAAGGTACGAGTAATATGTTGATTGAATGGGTCATAGGAAGACCCGTGGTTCAGATCAGATAAGTCATTTTTCCAACCACGAGTCCCTACCACGAGCCGTAGTATGTGGGTACAACCCGTGGCTAGAAGTTGTGACGAGTCTTTCGGGTTAACATGTGGATGATTGCACGGATGATGGTACGACTCGTAGGACAGAGTTATGGCTCATGGTACGACTCGTAGGTTGTAGCAATGAGTCGTGATAAGGAATTGTGGTTAAGCGATAATTGGTAAGGGCGGATGATACAACGACTGTCAGTACGACCGGTAGAAGGTCACTACCAGTCGTGGTGAGCAAGTCATGGCCACATTCAGAGGATTTGAGAAGTGGTGACTACGATAGGAGACCACGAGTGGTTACTTCATGGTATGACTCGTGGTATTAGTGGTGGTCGGGGGCAGAGCAGTTTTTCTGGGTTTTTCATTAATGGCATTTTTGTAATTCGTAAGCTCTAGATTGCTAAACTACGTCGTTTTGGGTTCTACCTTGCAAGATTTTAAGGGTTCTTCTAGACCTAAACCCTCATTCTCTCAATCTCCTTCTTACTCCTCTCTTCTCAAAAATCCTAGGGGTTTCACCAAGGTATTCTTCAAGCTTAAAGAAAGATTTTAGATCTGGATTTTCGTCTACTAGATATACGGGACTTTAACAAGGAAATTCTTCCATCCTTGTGCCCCAAAATGCTTTCGATAATAATCCAATTTTTATGTATTTAGAATGACATGATCTAGGGTTTGTGTAATGGGTAATTTCCTCCTTATTCTTTTCTAAAATGCAAACATTTACTGCAATTATGAAACTAAT
Source organism: Datura wrightii (assembly GCA_035772735.1). Taxonomy (NCBI): domain Eukaryota; kingdom Viridiplantae; phylum Streptophyta; class Magnoliopsida; order Solanales; family Solanaceae; genus Datura; species Datura wrightii. Next base: position 150,795,607 of record JASDFA010000006.1, on the reverse strand, counting down.
TGGGATGTTAATTTGATGGGTTGTTTGGAATATGGATCATATGTTGGGAATGCATGAGGATAACTTGTTGTTCATAAATTGGTTTGAGTAATGAATGGATGTTTCTTATTGTTCAATTAATTTTCATAGTGATGCATGAATATGAAGAAATTGTGAAAAATATAGGTTGAGTATGTACGGGTGTAGTATGTTCTTCCTAACTCGATTTAAGTGTTGAATGAGAATTGTTCATTTCTCCTTTGATTACCGTAGAAATTCATGATTATGATGGAAGTGTAAAAATATTGCATAATTAACCCTAATGAATTGATTATGATATTAATGACCATGTTAGATTGAGTAAGATTTGTGGGATTGAGTAATTGAAGTAAGTTATGTGCCCTCACCATGTTTTAGATTTAATCAATTGGGCATGACGGGATTGCATCTCCATTGTTGAACTATGAGGCTCGGGCGGATTCTATAACGCTTTCCTTACAAAAATTGTTATTATAAAACCATAGAATCTAAAATACCCGTGGCTAAGGAGTTCATAAATGGAATGATTGCGATAAGCGTGTGGAATGTTTGTAACCTAATTACATGAAGTTATGCATCCTTGATAGATTACGAGTTGAATTCTATAAATCATGTTTGAACTTATATTAACTATTGAATGAGGTGAGTACGGAATCAAGATGCCATGATAGAATAATGCTAGTACGAATTTATAGCATGCTCATTGGGTTGTGATGTTAAGGCTAATGAGGAAGTTGCTTTTGTAATAATGTGAATCATGATAATTGAGCCAGTGATTAACATGTCAAGTTGTGAACCCGTGCCTATTTAAAAGATAGCTTTAATACTTTTAACATGAGTACTGCATGATGAGAGTGGAGTATGTTCCTGTCTCTGATTAATTGTTGTAAATTCAGATTAGCTATATGCATTAGTGGAGAATTCCTTATCTATGCGCTAACGGAGTATGTCTTCTTTAGACGTTAGTGGAGAATGTCTTATCTAGACATTAGTGGAGAATGCCATCTCTTAATTAGTCGGGACTTACATCCCTAGTCAGTTGTGTATTTTATTTTTCCCTGCGTTGTTTGATACTAACATCCCTAGCCAGCCAGTGACTCTCTATATCAGAGCTTTCTCTCTTCCTTTGACAGTTAGGAATTCTCTTTAGCTGAGAATGTTTCCCTTTGATAGTCATAAACGCTCCCTTCGACCGTCAGGGACTCCCCCTTAGACGTTAGGGACCCTCTTGATATCAGTCACGGCATCATACTTTGTATTATTGTCGATTATTACTCTTTGCACATCAGCGGTTGCTATCATAATTCATATCTTTATAATGTGGTTATGTTAAGTGAATATGTGAACCTCGTATAAGATTGTTGTACTTCACTTATATTATATTGCTATTAATATGTTTTACCTTACTTCCTCCTTCCTAGTATTATGAGTTAGTTTACTTTCGCTTCCTGCATACTCAATACATTCCAAGTACTGACCGCACGTCTCTTGGGCTATATCGTTTCATGATATAGATTCAGGTCTCCAGGTTTAGCCACGTGGTTAGATACGCTTCGCCATTCCCCAACTGTTAGTGGTGAGTCCTCATCTTCCGAGGACGTGATTTATATTCCTGTTTTATTATGTTTTAGTTTTCAAACTTTGGGAGTTAGCTAGGGGCTTGTCCCAACAACTCATCAGTTTAGTAGAAGGCTTTCAGACTTATCTAGACCGTTCAACATTGTATTTATATGTTATTAAATTGTTGTTATGGTTCATATCAGTTTCTTGTTATTTCTTCCTCTTGTTCATGATGTTAGACATTTCTTATTTTAAGTGTATGTGATGATTATTCCATGGGTCAACTTGGAGTCTTTCGGGGTTCCTTGTCCTGTGTCTCCAATCCAAGTATACTCTCGGATCGTGACAGAATGAGATCCAAGCAATGGCAGTAGTAGTCTCCTCCTCAGGATCAGATAAAGGATCCCACTTTAAGTTCTCATGGTATAAGTCCATTGTCTATGTATGAGATAAAAAGCTGGCTTAAATAAAAAAGGCTAACATAGTCCTTCAAATTTGCAGCCCTAATAAGAACATATCTATGACTCAACAAGCCTATATTGCACTCACCCTTTAATTTGCATTGTTTGGGAATGATTTGTTGTAAATCATGAATGCTAGGACTACCATATGAAAACTTACCAATAACAACATATTGTAAATTTTCTAGGGTCACTTCCTCCTCTTCCCAAATCACTCTAGGTTCACCATGTAGATAAGAGATAGATTTCATTGGAATAGGTTTTGAAACAGGGACACTGGGCCGAAGTTTCGCAACAAAATCTAATGGAAAATTATTTTGGGTTGTATCTGTGGGGGGTTGGCCTGAGGACATGGCCGCTATGGCCACCGGAAAACTAATCTGAAAGGGTTGGCGAGGGTTCAGTCAGGCTTACGCTTAGGTAAATAATTTTCTATTAATTTGTTGTCAAACATCTTGATCCGAGTGAGAATTATTTTATCTTTCTATACTAATGTTTTTGATCTTATTATTCTTTAGAATTTATTTAATTTGTCTTACCTGTTACTTATTAACTTGGTTTTAATTTTAACAAATGACTACTAACTATAGTGATTAAACCTCAATAAAAGAAGGTTAAAAATTCTAATCTTTTACATATCCTTACAAGCATCTTCAGTTATGTATGGTGAAAAATCACCTTTTTCTCTTTAAAAAAAATAATCTAGTTATTCTTTAGAATTGAATTAATTTTCTTACCAATTACTTATTAACTTTATTATAATTCTTATAAATTTTTACTTGATTGAATAATATATTATTGAAGCTTTTGTCTTTCCTTTTGTGTGTGTGTGTTGATTTTATTATTTGTGAGAGTAACACTGATGAAGTGAATATTAGAGTAGCAAAATGGATAAAGAAATATTACAATAGTATATATTTTTTATCTATTAATTTTCTATCTTTTTTTAGTTATTAATTTATTTCATACGATAAATTTGTGTTATAATATGAAGTGTTGTTTTTTCTTTTAGAATGATTACAAAGTTGTGACTGAAGTTAACATGACAGAATCTAGTAAATTCAAGTATTTAGTAAATGATCGCAAAGTCATGCTTACTATCAAAAAGGGATGACAAGATCAATGTGGAGAGAATTGATATGGATTTAAAAATAATTTTACATACTTTCTTTTAGTATATATGCTTTTATAAATATATTTGGCGCTGAAATTACGTGACTTCTTGACAATGACGACTACAAATTCCTGTAAGATTGACATCTATGAAAAGTTTCAAGATGAATAAGAAAAAATAAAAAGAGATGGAAGGATTTGTGCTATTGAAAAAATGAGTATTTTTCTTTTTTGTACAACTTAAAATTTGAAGATAAGAAGGAATGAGCTTACAGTTGAAAAAAAAAATATTACTCTAGAAATTTATCACTGATTTATCCTCTCTTTTTTTTAAAAGTTAATTGCTTGATTCATTTTTTTTATTTCTAACGATAAAATTGTGAAAGTAATTCTTAAATCTCACTTTCAATTTTTTTATATTAATCTATTTTAATTGAGAGTGATAATTAAAAAATACACTGAACTAAAATTTAAAAGAAATAAGGTTTCAATTAATTAAGAAAATAATGAAGAAAGAACATTTTCAAATTAATCGAGTTATATTAAAGAATGATGTAGATACTAAAAATATATATATATAACATACGTATAATTTCATTTTATAATTTTTGAATTGATGTATTTAATTTGTGCGTTTTTGCTATTTCATTCTTCTCTGTTTTATATTTCCTTTTTAAATATTAAATAAGTAAAAAATTATAAGAGAACTAATATTTAATTCTCTAATGATATGAAAAAAATGATATTTATATACACATCTTAAGTGTATAAAATTAAAAATTTTATTGTTTAAATTTATATATTTAGAGACCAATTTTCTCATTCTTTTCTTTCTTAATGTTCTTTTAAGAAAACTAAAAAAAATAGTTTAGCAATTATTATTTTATTAAAATTTAATAATTTAAAAATATTTAATTATTTTAATATTAAAATATAATAATATTTAATTATTACAAAAAAATTACTAATGTATATTATTTTCGCGTGAAGCGCGAATAAATTATCTAGTGAAAATAACCACATCAATATCTAATTGTGAATTTTTATAGAGTGGTGGAGAAAATGTAAAAAAAGATAATGGAGAAAGCTAATGTCATAAGAAGATGAAAAATAGAATTATTTTGTACTAATCAAGGAAATTTACAATGTTTACAAGTAAAGAATGTTAGAGGTTGTGAATAACGTTTTAACTAAAGGAGTTTAAAATGTCACAATTAAGAAATTAAAGTGCAGTTGTTGCACTTCTAGTTCTGTCTTTTACGTAAATAAAATTATTTAATTAGATTTTAATTTAATGTAAGGGTAAAATAGTAAATTAATTTTAAAAGTAGGAGCTTCTCACTTTTATCAATTAATTTATAGTTAGATGATAGAACATTTAATGATATAAGCAATATGAATCATGTGGAAAAAAAAATACCAGGTAAACACAAACATATTGATAATAAATTTTCAACCTACTATTTCGAGTTATAAATTTTTTATTTTCACTGTTTGATGACAACTCTATATATATCTAATTCTTTAATTTTATAACTGTAATTTCAAACTTTAATTGTCGGACAGTGTGAAGTTTTATTTTATGTTGTATAACATTCTCATCAATAATAAATGAGATGATAATATTATAAAATAAAGATTGATAAGCAATACTATTTTAACTATTCACACTATAGTTTGGACAAAAATAATTTAAAAAACATTTTGCTGCATCAATATTTGAAAATAAATAATGTAAATATTAAGTTTCTTATATATTAAAAATAATTAATACTTTTTGGTAGATGTATACCATCAAATCTATATTCTATAATAATAATAATCTGCTCGTCGTCATGTTAAGAAAAATAAATCGTTAATTATTAATAATAGTATTTGCTCATCTATCTAATTATACGTGTGTGTATATATATAAAATCTTGTTCTAGTAATAATATTTATCTGAAAATTATATATTTATCATAAATAAAATATAATATATATATATATATATATTAAATTTTATTTAACTGTTATAACACCATTTAAATATACTATGGAGACAGTCTGTATTCTCTATATTAAATAAACATCCACGATGTGGCAATTAAATTAAAGGGAATCTTATCAGATTTAGAATTATCTGAATACAAAAAGAAATGCATGGCTTATTATTTCATTTTTAAATGAAGAGAATAATTTACTGAAACAACTTATTATTATTATTATTTTTTGGTCTCATTCACATCAAATGCACTTAATAAATTGTGTCGTGAGAAGTAGAACCGAGCCAATGAAAGAGGCTTAATAAACTACACAAACTGCTCACAAGACTCAAATAAATAATAAATTACAGTCAAACATTGTGGCAGAATTTGTCTGAAATTTTTATAGTTGTTATAGTGAGGATTGTTATATATTAACGTTTAGATCTCATTTAGCTATTATAAATAAAAGTACATAAGAATCTAGTTTGTATACCAAGAAAAAGGAATATATTTGTTAATCAATTTAACTAAAAAATTAGAAAGAGTATGAATGTAAAAAAGACAAATATCAGTAGTCTTTCCTTGTAAAGTTACGATCATAATTGGTAGACACTATTTAATGTAAATTTTTTTAGATATTCATACTTGAAATTTACTATGTGCATATCGTTAATGGTGATTACTATAAATATTTTAATATTTATTTTTATGCATAATATATTTCTTATAAAATATTATTGCACAAAATTTGAGTATGACTGTTATAGAGGGGTAATTTTACAAAGTGTGCATCGCTATACTGCACGTCACTGTTGTTATAGATAGAATATTGTTATAAAGAAGTAAAATATAACATGAAATATTGATTCTAGAGAAAATTAGACTGTTATAGTTAAATGTTATTATAACGGAGGACAGTTATAACGAGGTTCGACTGTATTTATTTTGTTCAAATGAACTTTATTTACCCATAATGCTTATGCAACTGAAAATGTTTACCCGGCTATTCACCCGTGGTATTGCAGTGTCCAAGCACACGGACTTCCTATTTTTGGAGTGTATCAACAATGTTTTGGGTTTGTATCTAGGACCCAGACGTGAATTTATGTTGATTGTTAGGATGACTTTTTGATGATAATATAAATATATCTCATAAAATATAAGTGATGCACTGATATATATATGGTGCATATACTCAAACAAATTGAAAATACACTTATATAGAGCGACTTCCATTAAAATCAATATATCTAACAAAATTGAGAAAGTGTTGTTACAACTATATTGAGCGAATAGATAGAGGGTGTCTAACTAAATTGAGCGAATAAATACAGTGAATTATGTGTCACTAATATAGAGTGGATTGTTATATCACTGATACAACACGAATTTCAGTAAGTTATATCAGTGATTCAATTGGATTTCAGAAAATCATATTAGTAATACAACGCAAATTTCAAAAAGTTGAATCACAATACAACAAAATTTCAGAACAATTGCTATGCATTGTAATAAAACATAATTATTTATGAAAATTTTCCTTTTATTTTATCTTTTTTTGAGTTCCGTCTTTTCCTCCCTTTTTTGTGTTTTTTTAAATGATAAAATGTAATATAAAGATAAAGATATTAGCTAATTATTTTTAAACTAACAAAACTAAATAATTAGATTATAATAAAAATAATTAAAATTACTAGTTTGTTATTTAAAATTTTAAATTAATAGAAAATATTTTTTATAAGAAAAAAAATTGCAAATGAGAAAAAACTTGTATCTAAAATATGATTCTCATTATTTTTTCGCAAGCAAATCTTGTTAAAATGATATAAAAATTAAAACATTAAAATTAAGCTTAAACCCTTTTTTTGGTATTGTTTATAATTTTTTTGTTTTTTCTTTTAAGGAATAAGCCTGTTTTTTACTATACACTATCAGTATACGATGCATAGCAAGTTGGTATCATAGAGAATTGAACTCTCTTTTTGAGATATGAACCGGTTTTCTATGAGACAACAATAATATACCTAGTAAATCAGTCCACTATGATATCATGTCGATATAAGATATATACAATATGGGTATCATAAAGCTATGAGGAGTGTTTTCTTTGAAGGAGTGAACTAGTCCTCTATGATACTCTATGAGTATGATATATACTATGTGAGTATCATAAAGAACAAATGACTGTTTTTTCCTTAAGGAATGAATATATTTTCTATGATACCCTATCAGCATATGATATATACCATGTGGGTATTATAGATGATTGAGGAGTATTTTTTTAAAGAAATATGATGAATATATCGTTTATAATATCTTGTCAATATATGATATATATAAAGTTGATATCATAAAAAACTGAGCTCTTTTTTAAGTAATGGACCAATTCTCTTTTTTAAAAGAATGAACTATTCTTTATGATACCATATTAATATATGATACATACTGTATATATAGGTATCATAGCTGATTGAGTAGTGTTTTAATGAAGGGATGAATCTGCCCTCATTAAGTAAAGAATGTTAGAGGTTGTGAATAACGTTTGCAATAATAAGTAATAACTAAAGGAGTTTAAAATGTCACAATTAAGAAATTAAAGAGCAGTTGTTGCACTTCTAGTTCTGTCTTTTACGTAAATAAAATTATTTAATTAGATTTTTATTTAATGTTGAGGTAAAATAATATATTAATTTTAAAGTCAGAAGCTTTTCACTTTTATCAATTAATTTACAGTTAGATGATAGAACATTTAATGATATAAGCAATATGAATCATAATGAGCTTGCACGTGAAAGAAAAAAAATATCAAGTAAACATAAATACGTTGATAATAAATTTTCAACCTACTATTTTGAGTTATAATTTTTTTATTTTTACTATTTGATGACAACTCTATATATATCTAATTCTTTAATTTTATGACTGTGATTTCAAACTTTAATTATCGGGTAGTGTGAAGTTTTATTTTTTGTTGTATAATATTCATTAAATCGATAATAATTTTGCCTATCCCAGTGAAGATAAATATTGATCGAATTTTGATATAACTTCTACAAAATTGTATTTTTACTTAAAAGACAAATTTTTGGTATATAAGCGATATTAAAAAGAAGATTACTATTTCTTAAACACAAAACAAATACTGCTCAAAATATAGATATTTTCTATGGTAAATTAATGGAAAATTTGTGTTATGAAACATGATTTTCTCACCCATTTTTCACTGAACCAGATCATTGAGAAAATGCATGGTCGGAAATAGATTCTCACTGAACTAGTGAGAAACTTCATGATTTTTCCATGTGAAAACACTATTATTTTTCTTTTTTCCATCGATATTCATGAGAATAACCATTTAATATTTTTTGATAAAAAAATTCAATATGAAATTATTGATTTTTCAGTGAAAAAATGTAAAATATTTAGAGATATATGTGTTATGCCAGCACATTAAATGCTTATTATATTAAATTTACAATATTGTATAATATTACATGATTTGACATACAGGTACATCATATATATTGAGAAACTAATAGTACTATAAAGGAGCAAAGTTCCTTAGATGAAACTAACCAAAGAGATGGGCCTTTGGAAAACATGGAAAAGACTTGCTCACACCATTGCACAAGTCCAACCACTTTCCGAAAAGGTAATCAAACCTTCCTCCCCAACTCCATCTATTCATGGACTTCACAAGTTGTCTCTTCTTGAACAAGCCCAAACACATACCTATGCGCCTGCTGGCTTATTCTACTCCAAAGAACAGCTGGGTGAATTCTCAAATCACCATGCTCGACTTTCTAATATTCTTGTTAATTCGCTGTCCAAAAATCTCGAATTATACTATCCATATGCTGGATGTGTTAAAGATAGTCGCACCATTGCATGCAATGACGTTGGTGCTAAGTTTATCGAAGTCAAAATCAACTCCCCAATGTCACATGTTGCTAATCACCCAAATTCTGACATCAAAGATTTGATTTTTCCTCAAGGACTACCTTGGGCTAATGATTCTCCTCATGGGTTGGCTGTATTTCAATTGACTTATTTTGACTGCGGGGGAATAGCCATCAGTACTTGCTCATCTCACAAAATTGGTGATGCATATAGTGTTTATCACTTTTTAAGTGATTGGGCCGCATTAGCCCGTTCTCCAGATGCAAAATTATCATCTCCTTACTTTGTTCAAGATTCTCTTTATCCATCTCTCCCCAACGAAATGGATCCACCCGAATTTGGGTCCGTGATGGATGGATGCATCCAAAAGAGATACACTTTCTCTACTTCTCAATTACGTGCTTTAAAAGCTTACGTTGCTGAAGATTCATCAGGAGTGCAAAATCCAACACGTACTGAAGTTATCAGTGCACTAATTTTCAAATGCTTCGCAACTCTAGGCAACGCAAATAATTCAGGTTCATTTCAAAAGTCTACATTGATTCACTTTGCTAACGAGAGAGGTTTTTACCCGCAATTGCCATCTAAATCAATTGGGAATGTTATCACATACTTTCCCACAACAATTGATCAAGAGGGAGACATGAATGTATCAAAAATAGTAAGTTCGATTAGGCGGGAGAAACAAGTATTTTTGTACAACAACAAAGACAATAATGTAGTCAAGAAAAACAGATGGGCTTCAGATATATTTGAATTGGCTAAAAATGGAGGGGAACCATCATACAACTTGGATGATGGAAATGAATATGTTTGTAGTAGTTTACTTCAAATCCCCTTTCATGAAATAGATTTTGGATGGGGGAAACCTGTTAGAATGACGATAGGTAATGGACCTAAGACTAATGCTTTTGGGATTGTGGAACAAGGTAATGAAGTAGAAGTACATGCATTGTTGAACCAACAGGATGTGCCTGTATTTGAGAGTGATGCTCAACTTTTCGAATTTGCTTCTCCCATTCCAAGTTGCAGTAATTAGTAAAAGCTTCTTTTTACATTTGTTTGCTAATTGCATGATATTGTTGTTCTAATAATGCATTTTTTAATATATAATATTCAAAGCTTCTTTTTCCTTTCATTAAGTATACAAAATTGTTCTTCATTCAATTTTAAATTAGAGGTCCCAAAGACACAATCATTTCAAGTTTAACCACTATTGCTAATATCCCAATTACTAAGGGGTCGTTTGGTATAAAAGTTATCCCACGGGTATTTCATTTCGGATTTTAGTTATTTTGAAATTGTTATCCCACTCTCAATAATGAGGGATAAGGGATAATTAGTTACTGGATTAATTTTTAAATGAGATTATTTCATATTTGGTTGAGATAAAATTTTGAGATTCATTATTTTGGAATTATATAGTATTATTTTTATCCCATATTGAGGGTGAGATAATAATTTCGGGATAACTAAACCCAAAAAAATTTATTCAGAGATTTTATCTCAATCAATCGCGGGATAAACCATCAAAAAATTAATCCGAGGACTATTTATCTCTCATCCCGCATTAAGGATAGGGTAATAATTTCGGGATAACTAAACCCAAAATTAGTTATTTCAAAATAACTTATTTTCCAATTAAACAACCCCTAACTATGAAGTTTTAAGTCCTATATATATCTCCCTACCAATTCAATCCAGAGGTGATTTTAGGATTCCTACGACATGGTTGCACCACTAAAAAAAGAAAAGAAAAGAATATATCAAGTGGGATATACTCAAGGTAAATAAATTAGCTTTCAATCAAATGCACCATCTAGCCTTCTTGTAGCATGGATGCCGACATAGCAATCTTAAGAAATATATACATAAAATATTAAATTTTACAGAGAGATCATAAATTCACGTACCCCATTTTTGTTATACATAAAATCGTCCCTGATTCAATCATATTTGAATCTCCATCATTTTTTCCCATACTTTCGTAGTAAAACTCAGCAATTTGACAATCTTATAATTATTATAATTTTGAATATTATTCTTATTTTTATTATATAACGAGATCATGATCTCCATTCCTCGAGCATCTTCAACGTTATGAAAATAATATTAAATAAATGATTCAGCAGCCTGTCCTTACCCGATGATTAGGTATTTTACGAATTTCTCCTCTAGGGAGTAGATGCATTTCATGTGCAATACCTGGGAAATAGGGAGAGGACAGTCTATTAAATATAAATAAACATCCACGAGCTGGCTGTCTCATTTGACAACTAGTAAATTGATTAAATTTATGAATGATTTTAAAAATAAATATATATCTGAATACAAAGAGAAATTTAATAAGTAAATAAATATAAAATTTTGATAATTTTAATTATCTTCATATTTGTTTATTAAATCATAAAGCAGTACGCAATGCAGGTGTCTTGCAAGTTTTCTGAAAGGTCACTTTGATAAGATAAACTCATGATATACGTTTGACATTTAATTTTGGATTTTTAAATATTTGTTATATGTTTTAATTATATTTATACAAAATATTTTTATAAATAAATAATTTTTAAAAAATTATATAATGCATATTTTTTCATACATTAAATAGAAAATGGGTAAAATAATTTTAGTATAACTAATTAACGCCAGCATAGATCTTATTCAGTAGTATGCTTATACATCTTATCTAAGAGGGTATATAGTTCGAGTTAGTTTGAATTTTTTAAATATCAAATTAAATTAATTCTGTCAGATTTTTAAATCTATAAATTAAATTAATAAAAGTCAAATTTTTTATTTTTTTTTAAATTTTTTCTGATAAAGTCTTCATGCAAATTAAAGCATATAACTTATACTTGAAATATTTCTTTATTTCTAGTAGCATACAACTATCTAAGGTATTTTTTAATTAAGAAAATAATATAAAATACGAGACGAATGTTGACATTATATTAAAATATTCTACCAAAAAAATAATGAAGCGCATAAATAAATATAGCTAATTAATTAGCCACAATGAAAATAATCATACGCTAAAAGTACTAAGTCATGTCAAACTAAGCACGACTAATAATTATTAATTACATAACTAAATATTTTAAAAAAATAAGTTATGTGTTTTCACTGTGTAAATTAATCAATGTAAAATTAAAAAATAGATATCTAATATTATTATCATTTCTAGTGTTTATTTCTTTTGTTAGCATTAATATTAATTTTTTTTTGTTTGAAGTTGATTTGTGTTAATAACATGCATCTATAAGATATAAAACTTATTGGATCATTCCGAAATTTAAGTCCCAATTTAAAATAAAATATTAAAGACAAAAACTATGAAAAAGTTAAGAAATATTTATAAATTACATAAAAATATTTATAAAAATTATATACATATAATTTCAGATTAATTAGATTTGATTTAATTTTTTTAATTAAAACCAAATTAAATTAATTATAATCCAATTCTTTTTTTCAACAATACAATACTAATTGATTTTTTTTTAAATTGACTTAAATTATCAAATTGGTGTGATTTTTCTGTTTGCCTCGTACAACCTAATCCTATCAAATGACCCCTCAAATGAATTGTCATGGATTGCGGTACTTTAAAAAGTAAAATTTTGGAGTTATTATACAGGTCATTGATCAATGCATTACTAGATCTTAATTTACTTGAGCAATTTTTTATTTTTGGTGTCAATCACATAAATGCACTTATGTTATTCTAAACCAAAATTTTGGAGTTGCTATAAATGTCATTTATCGATGCATAATTAGATCTTAATTTACGGGGCAAGTCAATCACATTAAATGTAGTTAATAAATTATTGTGGATTATGATATTCTAAAATAAAAGTTTGGAGCTGTTTTATATATATTTAGAGAGAAAGAGAAAACTTACATGATCAAAGCTAAAGCAGGGAGTACTGAGTAGGACACACAATCAAATATTTAACAACCGAACTTTTCAACATCAAAAATCAATCGAAATAACAACCCCTAAATATAAAATACCTTCAATCGAAATAACAACCTAAAACCCCTAAATATCTAGTATCAGAGCGAGAAGATCTTAGGACAAATACTTATGAGACAGCTACCAATATCTAGATATATCCAACAAGAAATAGAAGGAAAACGGCAGTATATTAAAGACATAAAACAGTGGAAAGCATTTAGAGAAGTTTTTGGAAATAGATTATACCAATTTAAAAAGAAATATAAAGATGCTCTTAAGAAAAGAATAGAAGATATAGTAGAACATAAGAGATTATTAAAGCATAATATTGGAGTGTGTAATCATCATATACATAGAAGTCGGCGAGGGATAAGAAAGATTAACGATAATTTAAGCAAAATTCCTTTAGGTTAATGAAGACACACCCAGCCTTTTATCCAATAAGATTAAATAATTGGTTTATAAATAGAAATTTAAAAGTATTAAGAGATATTAGAAAGACTGAAAAGAGATTCATAGAACTTACAGAAATAACGCAAAAACTTTTAGACGAAAGTTTAGATAGTGATTATGAACTAAATAGGCATATACGAAGAAATTTGACCGAAACCTTATCAGCAATACGGTGGGAATTTACAGGGAATAGAAATAGATAGACAAACTTATAGAGATATTATAAAATTACATCGAAAAAGAATCATAGCTAGTTTTTAAATAACAAAATAGATCCTTTTAGAAATTTGGAATATTTAGATCTAAGAATACTGCCAGAAAAGAAATTTAAAAGAATAACTAAAGAAAGCAACTCTCGTATAAAGTGTAATTTTCCTATAGGAGAACATATTTTACATACCAAAGACCAACATCTCAATTCGATAGTAGACTTACTTATAAATCTAAGTGAAAATATACATAAAAATAACCAAAAAATTATTTCAAGATTAGAAAAAATAGAAAATAATCAACTAAAACAACCAGACATCATAAGAAAATTAGAAAGAAATCAAGATTTCTTAAAAGACCAACAAAACAAAATTAACAAGAAAATTATTTTAAGAGATACAGAAAAGAATTCAGAAAAGATAGAACAATTACAAAAACCCTAGAACAAGTAAAAGAAATTATTCTAGCATAAGTACTTTATGAAAGAAACTAATAACCCACTATATAAACAAATAATTATTAGGAGTGCTAATATACAACCAAACCCGGAAGGACTAACAGACTATCAACCACCAGCAAAAGCAGATCAAATTATAATAAAACAAAATAATACAATAATATTATTGTTACTAGAGATAAATAGAAATCTAGAGAAATTAATAGAAGAAAAGGCTAACATAGACCAGACACCTAAAGATAAAGAAATAGACGAACTTGTAAATCAACTTAAGAGAATAGAAATTACCCCTCAAAAAGAGAGAGTAATTAAAAGACAGCAACCATGGAAATTTTTCAAAGTAAAAGAAGAAACTGTTCAACCAAAGACAACATAGGAAATAACATAGTATCCAAATTAATAAATCAAAATCCACATAGTACAAACCATCAGTTAGAAGAAATAATTGATATAGACAAGGACATACAAATTTTTCAACAAAATAGTTTAAAATTACTAGACCCAAAACCTCTATACAAAGTAGGAAGATTTTCATCATCAGCGCAATTATACAGACACTATAGAGAAGAACAATTATGCGTCTTAGGAAAAGGAAATAAAAAGATATCTTTAATATCAGAAGAATCTTTAGAAAAAATTTTGAAGACAAATATGGAATTAATGCATTTAGGCTTAATAGTGATAGGATTAAAAGGTCTAACCAGAAAATACTTAGGGACAAAAGTATTAATAACTATATTCGACAGCAGATGGACAGATCCTAAAAAATCTATAATAGGTTTAACAGAAGTAGATATGTCCAGTAATGGCGGAATATTTTACTGTAGTCCAGATTTTATGCTTAATACCAAGGATTTTGCAAAACATATAAAGATAAGTTTTCAGACAAAAGGATATGAAGATATGATAGATGGAAATAACTTATTAGCTTGTGTAGGTTTTATAGGAAAATTAGCCAATAATAGTAATATAAAATTTAAAATACATATAGAAGAAGCGGTACAATTAATAGGAAATAAAGGAATAAAACTAATGAAACCTTTCAAAATAGACCCACAATTTTATGCAGGATTAGAATGGAATTTAGAAAATTTACAAGATGAAAAGTTATATCAGCCCCAAGACCATTTATTATACGAAAATAGGAAAGGACAGACGTCTATTAGATTTACGGATTACCAACAAATAGCTCAAGCAGATGAAGATGAAGATACAAAAGAAAATGAAACAAAGGTAGAAGGAATGAACATATGCAAAATAGATAACGATTTCGAGGTAGACTTCGCTATACAAAGAGCTAAAGATCTATATGAAGAAAATAATAGAAAAAAGTTTAGATGTAAAGGATGTAAATTAGGAGACTTAAAAATAACAGAAGTTGAAGAACACTTTAAAATATGCAATTTAAGGACAGATAATTATGGGTATAGATCACAAGATTTTAGCGATAAAGAAACTGATACAGATAATATATCAATAGCTAAAAGTACTAAAGAATTTATGGAAGCACCACCAGAATCCGTAGCTACCAGCCCAAGCTCATTCCAAAGAACAAGACCAGCGTAGATAATTATTCACACCACTGGCAACTTACCTAGACAAAGAGTCTATAGAACCAACCAAGAAATACCACCAGAAAATTTAAATCTAAGACCATTAGGGAGAAGACAACCCTTTGAAGAACCAATTAAATTCCAAGGAGGAGGAAGTAGCGGAAAATTACTAAATATAGCAGCACATGATCCTCAGACATGGAACTCCGTAATAGACATATGGAAAGGAATAGTAGTAGCAGATTTTATAAAAGCATATCAAGAAGTAGATGCAGAAACAATGTATAGATACTTAGAAACATTCTTGGGAGAATCAACTAAAGGATTATGGGAAGCATATAAGGCAAATTATCCCCAGAAATTCCAAGAATTGTGTAATTTAGGTGTTAATCCCTGCAATTTTACTAATAAAATACATCGTTTAATTACAGGAGAAGATCCAAATAGTGGCTTACTGGTTCTACAAAGAAATGCGTTAGTCAAATTAGAACAATTAAGTATAAATAATTGGAATTTAATTAAACCATTTTTAACAGAATACTTCTATTATTGCACTATTAGTGGTAATGCTTTTGATCAATTTCTTGGTAAGAAGCTATTAAATAAACTACCAGGAGCTTTAGGAAGAGAGATAGAAGAACGATGGTATAAAAGAGAAGGTGTAATACAAAACCCGAATGCAGAATGGCCAATAGGACATATAATACAACATATCATGCAGATTCTACAAGAAAAATATACTAATATACAAATACAAAAACAACTAAAGAAGGGTGAAACTAATTTTTGTAAAAACATATATACTGCCCAAAATTATGATGAATATCCAAAAAGGAAATATAAAAGAGATCATAGTAAACACTATAATAGACAAGGTCCATATAAACGAAAATATTATTTAAGAAAATCAACAGCTAGAAAACCTTATTTAAATAAAGATAGGCATGTACGAAAATATAAAAGTGACAGAAACTATAAAAATACTTTAGAATGCTTCACATATGGAAGTACAGAGCACCTAGCTAATACCTGCCCAAAAAGAAATAATAGTAGGACTAGAAATGCACAATTAATAGAAGAATTTAATGAAACTCTAATAAATGTAGACGAATATATGTCAGAAACGGAAAGCATATATTAAATTGTGAGTATAGAAGCATTAGAACAAAATATAGACTCTTCCGATTCGGAGACAGAAAGTTTGATAAATGAGATAGGAATAGACTCACAGTTAAATTTTAATCGCCTGAATTTCTACAATGCGGTCAATATCATACAAGAATGTGACCATATTTTTGAAAAGAATAAAGGAATAGATAGTAATCACTGTTATATATGTAAATGGTATCCCAGTAGGACTAATAGGGTAAAATGCAAACAGTGTTATAAAGAAGCATGCATTAATTGTATAAAGAAAGATTCTAATCCCTATGAAAAGTTTGAAGATAATACTTCCAAAGAAGAAGAAATACAATTAAAAGAAAAAGTAAATTTGCTAGAAAGAAAGATCAAGATACTAGAAGAACGAATGAGTAACCTAGAAAAAGGAAAGGAAAAAGTATATAACGAGATAATAGAAGAAACCGAACAAACGGAAGAACTAATGAATACTCTTAATTATGAAGGATTGGTTTGTAACGAAGACAAAAAGATAAATACAATTAAAGTTTTAACAAGGTTAGCAATCCAGGAATATGAGATAGAGACATTAGCTCTAGTAGACTCAGGATGTACCAAGAGTATAATAAATAAAAGAATTATACCAGCGTCTTTAGTAAAAGAAATGAAAAAACCACAGAATGTCATGCAAATGGATGGCACCTCAAATACTTATAAACATTATATAGGAAAGACAGAAATAAGCTTTGTCAATACCTGTTCTGAGTTCTATAAGCCTAAATATAGTTTAGACTATATATGGACCAGAGAAACTGACATCCAGGAAGACTTCATAATAGGATTAGACTTTATATTAAAAAATAATGGAGGATGTTGGATAAGCAGAGACGGTGTAATATTTACTGAAAATATAACCCAGACACCAGTACTTAAAACAAAAATACCCACTAAGGGAAGGATAAAGAAAAAATGCGAAAAAGGAGACAATTGCACTTGTGAATCAGAAAAGGAATTCATAGAAAAAGAAGAAGAACGAGTAGAAGAACGAGATTACTATGAACCAAAAATAGAAAAAGATTACGAATTAATAGAAGTTGCTAATGAATTCTATAATTTTCAACAAGGAATACAGAAAATAGGGGTCATCAGAAACCAAGATGACTTACAAGGCATACTTAATACTCTAGATAAATTAGAAATCATAGGAGAAAAACCTCTGGAACACTGGAAGAAAAACAAAATAGTATGTAAATTAGACATTATAAATCCGGAGTATACCGTAAAGACTGCATCAATAGAAGCTACGAATCAAGATATAGAAGATTTTAAAATACAAATTAAAGAATTATTAGATTTAGGAGTAATACAAAGATCAACTTCGCGGCATAGATCAGCTGCATTTATGGTTAGAAATCATAATGAAATAATAAGAGGAAAGGCAAGAATGGTAATAAATTATAAAAGACTTAATGATAATACAAAATGGATGGATATAAATTACCAGACAAAACAGAGTTAGTTAATAGAATACAAGGAAGAAATTTTTTTTAGTAAATTTGATTGTAAGTCAGGATATTGGCAAGTTAGAATGCATGAAGAAAGTATAGAATGGACAGCTTTCACCTGTCCAGAGGGACATTTTGAATGGCTAGTTATGCCATTTGGATTAAAAACAGTCCCTCCCATTTTTCAAAGAAAAATGAATAATATTTTCGGAAAATATAAAAATTTTGTCTTAGTATACATTGACGATATTTTAGTATTTAGTAACAATATAAAAGAACACCTAGGACATCTACAGATAGTTTTTAAGCTATTTATAGATAATGGAATAATTATTAGTAAAAAGAAGATGGAGTTATGCAAGACATATATAAATTTCTTAGGAATAATAATTGACAATGGGAAAATAAAACTACAACCGCATATCGCTAAAAAGATATTAGAAATGAAAGACAAGTTCGATACACTAAAAGAACTACAAAACATTTTTAGGAATTTTAAATTATGCTAGACCTTTTATAAAGGACCTAGGAAAAGTGGCCGGTCCTTTGTATGCTAAAACAGGAAAAACGGGTCAAAGACACTTTAATATTGAAGATATAAAGCTAGTAAAGAAACTAAAAGAAATGATAAGAAATATACTGGATTTAACCTTACCCTTAGAAAAAGACTATTTAATCATCGAAACGGATGGAAGTTTGGATGGATGGGGAGCAGTGTTAAAAGCACGTCCCAGTAAATATAGTGATAAAAAACAAGAAGTTATACGTGCATACCAAAGCGGAAGCTACAAAGAAAAGGGTAATCTAAGAAGTATAGACGCAGAAGTTCTAGCAATAATCTACGCCCTAGATAGTTTTAGGATATACATATTAAACAAACCCGAAGTTCTAATAAGAACAGACTGTGAAGCAATAGTAAGATTTTATCAGAACATAAATACCAAAAGTAGTAGTAGACGACGATGGTTAAATTTCTTAGACGCTACATATATTTACAATATAGAAATAGAACATATAAAAGGAAAAGATAATAACTTAGCAGATCAATTAAGTAGACTGGTAAAGAAAAAATGAAGATTTTATGCTTTGACTAATCATTTTATTTTGAGTACAGGAAAAATACAGATCTATCAAAGACAGGGGCTTCAAGCTCCAAAGATGCAGAGGCTTATCTACAGATGTTATTAAGCCAGACTCAGTTTAGACCCAGAAATAAGCTAGAAGATCAGACAATAGAAAGACTATACTTCGGTCCATATTCTCTCATCTGTTACCCCCAATCTAATCTGAGTTTCAAGATAAAAGATGATGTTACTATAGACAGGCCCCAGAGATGTCTATTAGAAAATCTATGGATGACATTCCACAAGAACCCAAAAGACACAAGTTATTTCATTGCAGTGCTCAATGCACTGGCTAAATACTTTACAGACAAAAATCAAGACAAAAAATTTAAATTCTATACAGTATGTCAAGGAGGAGCTCCCGGAGTATACAAGACTTGGTTACAGGTAATGAGCGCAATTAAAGGTCATAAGACTCCTTTATACAAAGGATTTGATGATCTACAAGAAGCGCTAGACCTTGCAAGAGGACATCTGGGTCCTAATTTCTTTATTTCTCCAGAACTCAAAAATCCCAATCCAGTTCCTCAATATACTATAGCCAAAGACACAACTAAAGTAATTTTTTGGGACCATTGTTCTTCCATGACGGAAGGATTCAAAAGACTAAATGAAAAGAACGAAGCCTTAGTAAAAGAAAACCAGATATTATATACATCCCATAAACAACTTATTACAGAAAATCAAGCCTTAACCAAACAAAATAACCTTTTAGAAAGACAAGTAAAAATGCTACAAGACCAATTATCCCTAAATACCCAATATCCTATACAGAGTTCTCCATCTCCAATCAAAATGGATGAGACGAGTGTGCATTCCTCTCTGAATGTAAAAAGCTCCACTGTATCGGAGAAAGATACAGCTAGTCCGGTTCAAACGGTAACCGGTAAAGACTTATCAAATCCGTTGATAGCTGACACTTTGCTAAAAAGTGTAAGAAGATTGCCCGCTAGCTTTTCACGAATACCAGAAGCACCAGAATCTTCAAAGAACAAGAAAGGAAAAGGAAAAGCGGTAGCAAAGAAGACCCTGAAACAAAAGAAAACTGCTAAGACAAAAATCGAGGACATGGTAAATCAAGCCCTCATAAGAATAATAGAACAAAATAAGACCAACATATCTGAAGACAAAATAACTATATCTGAAGACAAAGCTAAAAAACCAGAACCAGAAGAAACCCCGAATGACAACATATCTGAAGATTCTCAGACACAAGAAAACTCGTATTTTCAATTTGCACAAGACCCTAATGCAGATGATTCAAAATTTCAATTGACACAAGACCCTAATGCAGATGATGAAGGCTCAGGTTACAGTTTCGACTCTATTGCAGAACATAACCTGAACACCTAAAAACGTAAGCACTTACGTATTTTGAATAAAAACGTAAGCACTTACGCATTTCAGAAAAAGACAGTCACTCAAGACACGCAGACTAGCACTTACGCATCTCAGAAAAAGACAGTCACTCAAGACATGCGGACTTAAAGCAACAGATGAGGATTAAAGATAAATAACAGAAGCACGTGACGATGGGGCCCAATGTGTACCCGATGTGCTAAAGTATCTGAAACAAATCCGGATTTGAAGTCCGAAGACCACTATAAATACCCCTCTACTTACTCAAATGATAACATATAGAAGCAAGTGAGCAAGCAAACAAGATAGCAAGAAGCAAGTAAGAGCAAGAGAGAAATCTTTGTTTAGTTTTCGAGAGTTTTTCAGTTAAAAAAAAGAGTGTTGTATAGTTTTCAAGAGTGTTTTTTCTCAGTTCTTCTAAGTTTTCAAGACCGCTTTCGGGGACTCCCGAAAGGGAAACCTGCATAGCAAAATCATGTAAGATCGATAATCTCTCTCTCTCTATGTATAAATTTTATTATATAATGTTATTATGTTCTGTTATCATGTAGATACTATTTAAAATTTTTTGCAAGCTCTTTACTGAAGTGATACCTCTAGTAATGGTTATTCTTTTAAACTGTTCAAGAACCTCGATGGACTAGCCTGTAAATTCCTAGGAAAGAGTAAAGCGTCGTAGGCAGAAGGCCGTTAGACTGCTTATATCTGGGGTGTGGCTAGAGAAGACTGTTGTTGAACAAATAGGTTTAAGGAAAGAGATGAACAGGGTATCCTCACTTTAGTCAAAAAAAAAAAGAGTCTAAATTTTAGAGAGGACTTTATATTAAAAAATAATGGAGGATGTTGGATAAGCAGAGACGGTGTAATATTTACTAAAAATATAACCCAGACACCAGTACTTAAAACAAAAATACCCACCAAGGAAAGGATAAAGAATATATATATATATATATATATATATATATATATATATATATATATATATATATATATATATATATGTTATTGATCAATATTTCTTTCGTTTTCAAATAAGTGGTGTTTTAAGTTTATACACACTCTTTAAGAATATTATTCACTCTTAAAAAGAAATATATATATATTTTTATTCACTTACCCCTAATAAATATTTTCAAAAAGATATAATTCTTTAGTATTTTCTTGATTATGTAAAATTCTCTCCTTTTAAATAAGGATAAAATTGAAAGAATATCATTAATGTTTTCTTAATCGCGTGAAACACCACTTATTTTAAAATAAAATAAAAAGAATAAAATATTACTTATTTTAAAATTAAGAAACTTATCTTTTTTTAACTATGATTAAGATGCTTGCTGAATTAATTTAATCTAGACCTTTAAATTTTAAATAGGGAGAAAAGCCAAATCTCATATCTCATATGATAAATTTATTACCTTATACTTTATATATAGTTCTACATCTCGTATAATAAAAAGGATAAATCTAAATGACCATAAGGATTTAATTTGATCATAATGGCCATAACTTTCTATTCACGCTATAAACTAATTTATTTTATTTTAGACTTTTTTACCCTTGTGGTCATTTAGACTATCTCTTATCTTATCCTAAATGTAAAATTTCTTTTTTTAATTTAAAATTTATGCTTCGTTAAAAGTAATGTTAATTAATTCTTCATGAAAGTTATTTTCTTGGATTGCATAGCCCATTCATGTGGAATATCAAATGAATCAATGGAACTGTCTTTAGCATCAATCTGTATCCAACTATGAACTGGTTTGTTTTTGATATTTTAAACCTTTTTTTTAAATGTATTTATTAGTTGTTTTTCAATGCATTGAAACTTTCTCCCTACACGAGAAATTGAACAAAATTTTAAAATTTTCTAATATAATTTATATATGAATTTTTTTAAGTATTTATTTACAAAAATAATACTTATAGGAAGTTGTGTGTATATATATATATGGTAATTGGACAAAATTTAAAATTTTCGAAGCAATTTAGTTATGAAAATATTTTTATTAGTATTTGTTTACACAAATACGTATAGAGAGTCGTATACATATTACTCAGATTTAGATTTCTCTTTAATTTATTTATTAGTTGTTTCTGAATGTATGAAAACTTTCTCCCTACATGCAAATTGGACAAAATTTAAAATTTTCTAATATAATTTATGTCTGAAATTTTTTTATTTATTCATGAAAAAATAATTTTAAAAATTAATAAAAAAATTTCACATATAAAATAATTTATATACTACTAACAATGGCATTCCAATAAGTCAACAATGACTCTTCTTCCGGTCAGGGGCGGATTTACCCGTGTCACGTGACACTGATTCAACGAAATATTTACTAGATATACATATGAAAATAATTAATAAAATGAAAACAGAAGGTAAATTTACAAAAAGGACATTGTTTGTAAACAAAGTTGTATATTAGTGTATTCTCCATTGTTTTTTTTATATAGAAAAACTTAATTGTATTTGAGTGTATTTAAAGAAAGTCGTATTGTATTTGTTCCAACTTATAATACACAAGAAAAATAAATATATTTGTTCTTATCTATAATAACCTATTGGTATTCCCAGCATTAAAGAGTTTTTGTTGACCACATGCATGAAAACTTTCTTGAGAATATAATAAAATTTAATAAATACCTAATTTTATTTTTTTTAAAAACTAATATAATTTTTTTACATTTATGACTAAATTGTGAACACAAAATTATAATCATTTAGCATCACCCCATAAATTCATTACCTTATACTTTAATATAGTTCTTTTCCATATATTATACTATAATCTTATATTCTGCCTTTCACATACTATATAAAATCAGTTGATTCAACACAATGCATATAGGAGGTGAGGTGTTTTACGCAGCACAGAGCGAGAGGTAAGTCTCATAGATCTATAGGGCGTATACCTCATGAAGTTCCATGGATCTACAGGGTATATATCTCATGTATCTTCAATTTTATAGTTTTATTACTAAGGAAATAAGCAAAAATAATATTTTTAATAATTCTTCAAATAAATCATCAATAATATATATATATATATATATATATATATATATATATATATATATATATATATATATATATATTATAATTATTATTTGATAAAAATAACAAAAATAATGATAATAGCTAAGATAATCTTTAAAATAAAATTATTATCGATCTATAAATCTATTAATTTTTCTTACTCTTAAGTAATATTTTATGGGGATCCGTCTAAGTTAATTTTCTCTTTTTTACTATTTCAACGAAACAATAACGAAATAAATAAAGTTAGGCTTAAATCTATCCGAAAATATGAAAATCGGACTGTTTTGGGTCCAACCAAATCTCTCTATTCGTCTGATTGTAGATTGGGCTCGCTATAATTTCTTTCAGCCCAGTTCTGTTCTCTGTTCGCCTGGATGGCATTAGGTTGCTTCATGCTTCAAATTTTGGGCTTTGGCCCAATATTTGCTAGACTTAAGATATTGGTGCTAGCAAGAGTTCATTTTAAAATAAAGAAGACTGATTACAAATGCTAAACTTCAAAAAGAAATCTTAATTTATTTTTAAGGAAATATCTAAAAATATATTTTATTTAAAATCTGCTTTTTAGTTATTTTTAAATGTGAGGTTATTACTTATTATTTTATAATTAATTTATTCTAAAAGTTTTCTTTTAAGAAAAGGTGACGATATTTATATCTTATGGAGTAAGAATATCAACAATACAAATTTTTAATGAAAAAAATAATATAAAGTTAGAATAATACATTTTGTCTCAAAAATTTGATAAGTTGATATAAGGGTATTGAAATAGTATTGTGCTGCATCAATATAAATATATAATGATTGCTTGTTGCATCTTTTTATAAGTAGACAATAGTAGGTTTTGTAGAATGTAGAAGGTTTGACTGTTTCAAAGACTTCAGAATATTCAATAATAATAAGAGATTAATAGTTTGTTTGACCAAATTTTTAAAATCGACTTATTTTGAAAAGTGTTTTTTTTCAAAAAAATGCTTTCGGTGAGAATAATTAAAAAAAAACTTGAAAAAGATAAATATATGATTAATAATAAATACCCAAGTAAAAAAAGATATTATAATTACCTAAAAATTTATTCCATTTCATATTTATTGCAATAATCTGACATTAAAAAATTAAAACTTATTATACTTTCTCTCAAAATTTCAATTCAAATTTAATAGTAAATAAAATTTTCCCAAAGTGATTCCCCTCCCCCCACCCCCCCCAAATAGAGCGTCAAATTCCCAACATTTGGGTTCCCCATCGATGTGAGATGAATCAAAAAAAGAGAGGAAAAAAAACCTAGGGGGAGGGGGAGGGGGGGGGGGGGTTAATTATCATATGGGGAATTGGGCCAAACATAGGGTAATTGATCTGTAATGAGTTCCAACAAAATTGAATTCAAATATAGAGTCGTTTTATTGCAAAATCAGCCAAACTGAATTTATTATTGTAGCCAAATTGACTCAAGCAACTAAAATTGATACAAGTGAAATACAATTTGAAATAAATTAATTATTTAGTTAATCAATCAAACTTCTTCATTTAACGGGATAAATAGATTTTGTAAAAGTGTACTAATTATAATAGTTGCACTACAATGTTAATAAGAATGATATGTTCACTAAGTAAAAACATATTTTCAATACGATTAAAATATATCTAAAATTTTATATCAATAAATGTTTAACTCAATCAGACTCTCTCGACTTCAGTCAAGTAATATAACTTTTTTCACATTTCTTCTCAGACAAAATCAGAATAAGCACATTATCAGCTAAAAAAATCAGTTAACTACTTGCACATGGTACCTGAAATCTGTATAAGTGTTTGTCACCTCACGTATGTAGTACTCCCTTTATCCAATGCCCTTATCATCATTATTTACAAAAATATCCTCAGGTAAAACTTTAATCTTTTGAAAGATCCACCGCATTTGAATTTGCCAAACTATTTCAATCTTTTCAAATAGTATTCTATGAGGTTAAAAGAGTCCAACCATACCATATTGCTATACAAAAAAATCAAACTAAAAAGTCAATCAAAAAAATTTAATCCAAGTTTTAGGGTCAAAATCAAAAAATTATTTCAAAATTGGGTTACCATTCATTATGAAGTAATATCTCAAATTTCAGCCTGAAACAATTTCAAATCAACTTACAAATTTTTAAAAATCATTCTCTTACTCCTAGGTCTAAAACCTCAACTTTCACATTAAATTCATGAATCAAAACACAAAATATATTGGGTATTCTTTTCAAATAAACAAAATAAATGTATAATTACTTGTGCAATATTTATATAAAAAAATTAAAACTTTCTAGCTCCTAAAAAATTAATTTTGAAATAATAAGATGAAGTCAAATTTTTAAACATTGAGGGGCTTTCACACATGCGGCCCACACTCTCACGCTTGCAGACTAATTTTTGCACTTGCAGGTTTGCATGTGCATACCTCTTTTTCACACCCTTGGTGCACCAGCACCAACAACCTTTTCCAACACTAAAATTGGCACAACTAATGGTTTGACTCTTTTATATAGCAATATGGGTATAGTTGAATGTGGTTACAAATTGAATCAATTACATGGCACCTTGAAACCGCATAAATGTTTGTCACCTCATCTGTATGGTTTCCCCTTTATCCTAAGATCTTATTATCAGTATTTACAAAAGCATCTTCAGTCAAGGTCAAACTTTAATCTTTTGAAAAATTCATCGCGTTTGAGTTTGCTAAACTAGTGCAATCTTTTCAAAATAGTATTCTCCGAGGTTATATGAGTCCAACTATGCTCATATTGCTGTACAAAAGAATCAATATTGGTTACGAATTCAAACAACCTGGGAATTTGATTTAGAGCTGATTTGTATTGTGTGGTACTATTTATGCCCGATGCCTACTCCTCTAACATGAAAGCAACTTGATCAAAACCCCTCCGATACTCATCGAAATCTAGCAAAATTTGTGGACAAGTCTAAAATCTTCATGCAAACCTATTAGAACTTTCAAACTATGAACCTGAGCTCGTTTAGTCAAATGTTTGGATGCGATCAACTCTTATTTTTGGGATCACTAGTTTTTCACTTAAGGCGTCTAAATCAATTCTGAGTTCCTCTGGACCTGTTCAAACCATCCAACTAAGTTCTAAAGCACATCTTGATCTACAGGAACTTTTGAACCTTGATTTTGAGTTCGTTTACTCCGAATGTTGACTTTGATCAACTCTTTAATTTTCAACTTCTAATATTTTATTTTCTTCTTTAAAACGTATTTTTATTACTCAGGACCAAGTCACCCATTCCGGCATGATATAAGAAAGTTAAAGAAACATAAAGGATAACTAACTCGACATAAAAATGATTAAAATTAGCAACCCTTGTGCAAGCATAAGGACCTCAAAGGAGATGATCTACCCTTGCAACCCTTCTTAGAAAACCCTTGCAACCCTTGTGAATCAAGTAGCACCTAATTCTTAGAAAACCTCAAAGGAGATGATCTACCCTTGCAACCCTTCTTTCTATACAAATAACAATGTATAGATTTAGACAATCACACCACACGCAAAGTCAATATTCATCATATCTTGAAAATCTATCTTTCAAATTAAATGAACACCTATTTACAATAACCAAAGGAAAGAGGAGACTATTACAAAATATGCCCTTAATGAGTAACGGCCTTGTTTGGATGATCTTACTTTTACTTGAATTCAAGAATGGCCAATTGCACATATAGTTATTTTCTTCACTCTCTTGGCCATCTTCATTCTTTTTGGCCATCTTGTGCTCCTTCATCCACCTAAGCTATGATCCAAATATGGAGCTCTTTGTATTGCATCATTCTCCTCATCTTGAAAAGAATTTATCCTCGAATCTAAACCTCGCAAAGCATAGAGAAGACAAACAACAACAAAGGACCTCTTTTTATGAGGGTTAGCACAAGTGTAACTAAACCTACCAAGACGCCAAGGATGCGGAAACATATGATATAGCGAAACATCAACTATTTACATGAAGAACAAGCTTCCACATGAGGCACTAAGAACTTGGGTAGGCCAAGATGGTACGGTGAGAAACACACACACATTCAAAGGGCCACCGGGGTCAAAAGGAAAGATTATCCAACCATCTTTGTCAAGAGAACAACCATCAACCCATTAAATTTCCTTTTCACATAAGAAATGCCTCAACACAAAAATAAGCATCATCATAAGCAAATAAGTAATAAAGAAAGGTGCCGCTCAAAATAACTTCATCCAATGTATCATATGGGAGATCACCGTTAGAATCAGGAAAACAATAAGGCATACCATTTAGAATTGAAATACTCAAGGAAGAATGAATCATTTGAACACAAGATAGTGCATCATCCAAGCAAATAGGTAAAAAGAAAGGTATCAGACAAAGTAACTTCATTCAAAGTGTCCCCATATGTAAGATCACTGTAAGATACAAAAATAT
This sequence comes from Datura wrightii, assembly GCA_035772735.1. Lineage (NCBI taxonomy): Eukaryota > Viridiplantae > Streptophyta > Magnoliopsida > Solanales > Solanaceae > Datura > Datura wrightii. The sequence goes on along the minus strand of JASDFA010000006.1, from coordinate 150,767,361 downwards.
CATCATGCACATTATCAAGAACTGGGACGCTCAAAGACGGAGTACCCAATTGAATACAAGCATCACTTTCTTCGTCAACATCCCATAGTGGGTTATCAACAAGTTATATCCATGGATAATAGCTACACCATTATCATGGTGAACATCACTATGTCCAACACTAGAAACGATCTCACAATGATCATCAAATAAGACATTGTACTTTAAGAGAGAACAATCAAGCGAAGACGAAGAGTCAAAGCATACAATATCATTCTCAAAAAGACCAATGTCATCATTTAAAGCATTCCCATTCAGGTGACCTATATGAGCAAAACAAGTAATAGGAACTAAATGGAAAATGCTCAAAGAGTCACACTTGTCTAATAAATTATGTTTTAAGTCTGTGGAAAGGATCTTTAAGGGAAAAAAGATCCTAATAATAAAAATGATCATACGAATCGTCATAAGTAATCAGTTATAATAGTACTGATAAACAAATATTTTAAAAAGGAAAAATTACAGAAAACCGATTCCATCCGAAAAAAGATCATTGCAAAACTTATAAATAGCTCATGCAGTTTAAACTTTGTTTGATTATTTGCAATTTGCAATTATATATTAGCAATTATATAAAACTGATTCAGGAAAGTCGAAGGATAGCAACAAAATTTGCACATAAACTTGCGCAAAATTGTAAACTTATCTGAAATTGAAAACTTATTAAGTTTACTAAAAACTGCTCTTTGTACCATATTATTCAATGTATTATTAATGATTGTCTTCTTTAGTTTACAACATATTTATCTTTATTCTTATTTTAAATAATTTTTTTACTTTTTTTGGAATTTTAGAATTTTAAAAGTCATTTTTTATAACTTATCATACTTTTTGTATTTAAGAAGATCTTTTACGTTATTAAAATAAGAGAAAAAAGCTATTACTTAATGCTACAGTTCTCAAAACGGGTCAGCCTAATTCAATCCAGCTCAAGTTTTGGAGTTAAGAAATTTGATGGCCTAGGGCGGGACATCCCTCCAAATTAAAGGGATTTAAAATGGTCAGTCCAATCCAATCTTAAAAGGGCGCGGCCTAGCCTTTCATTTTTATTTTATTTTATTTATTTATTTATTTATTTGTGATAATTGTTTATTTTTCTCAATCTAAACTGGAACTTATAGGTATGCCAATAAAATTTCAAACATATGATTATATGAAACTACATAATTCTATGGCAACTTATAGCATATTCAATACCAATACATCGTCAAGCATATTTGAATTCGTTGATAAAGTTGTCAATTATTTTCATCTTCGTCTATATTCATATGAACACCTATCAGTTAGTTAAATATTATCAAATAACTACATATTAAAATTTAATATTTAAATTCACTTATAGATATTACCACCTTGAATTTGGATAAAGTCGTGCAATTGATTTTGATTAACAAGTGTTTAGATATTTTCATGAATATAGATGCAACTTTTATATTGGGTGATTAAAAATTTTAGTATTAGAAAATTAAGCTAAATGAGTAATTTATTATATAAGATATTAAAACTTATTCGACAATGACTATTCCTAGTTTTTATTTTTTTTATAACTTTAAAAGAAATTTTAAAGTTAAATTAAGTTGCAATCATGTAACTTTTATACTTGATAATTAGGATTTAATATTAAACGTATCAAGTATTGCGTAAGATATTAAGACTTATTCGATAATTACAATTTTAGTCTTTACTTTTTTTTTATATATAATTTTAATTTAAATTAGATGACCTTTTGGCCCGTGGGCCCACCTCGATCAAGCCTCAAAATCATCGGACTAACTTATGTTGAGCTTATAAAACCTAAACTTTAAACTGACTTTAAAATCTTAACTCGATCCTATTCTAAGTACGAATTAAACTGAATCCACTTTGACGACTTTGCTTAATGCCTTCACTCTTACCGCACAATTAGGGAAGCTAAGTAGCTAACCATTCATGATTATCTCACAATCACTCCATTTTCTATGTATAAAAATGTATAAAGAAGAAAAGTAGCTTTCTTCTTTAACTTTTTCTTTATTGTAGCAAAAACATGTATAATTAATTGTTTTAAAAAAGAAGTTTAATTGGATGAGTCATGAAGAGAGATTTGATTTGATGAACATACCTCTAGCATTCAATATTTTAAAATTTGAAAAAAATACAAATATAATTTAATTAATTATTTCAATATTTTTGTATTTTAATTTTATTTATCTCAAATACAAGGTAATAAGATTTCAACACATAGTGACCAATAACTTTTAAAAAAATTTCAACATAATTTTTTTTAAATTTATCATATAGGGGAATGAGAAGCTGGTCTTCCTATTGACTTTTTGTTGTTAATAAAGTATGTATTTCATTTTGTAAAGTTTAGCTTCTTAATGTATAGCTAACAATATGTGTTTAAGTATTATTATTTGTGACAATTAATATGTTTAAGATGAGAAATAAATCTGAGTATTTTCTTTAATTCAAAGAATTAATATACATTTATTTTATCACAACGCGAAGGACAAACTATTTTACTAATTTAGAATAAATTTTCTCCATTCAAAAGAGCTACAAGCATCATTATCTCTTGAACTTATTTGTGTATTTTAATATTAAAACTAAAATATTAATTTACATATTATATTAGTGGACATAAAATGATGTCATTATTCTTTATAATTTATGTGATCATAATATTATGTTCTCCATATTATATCCAACAAATTAAACAACTACACCTCAAATAACTATCCACTTTCTTGATATTTACTAGTAGATGAAGTCCTACACCTATATAAATGATATTTTCTTTCTTGTATTGAGTAGAGAAGTAGTACGTTGTGAAATGAGAAATATCATTTTATAGATGAAAAAAAAAATTGTATTGTGCTTATATTTTAAGGCGAGTGTAGTGAAAGAGAGAGTTGAGATAAAGAATAATATTCTAAGTCTCCAAATAATTACTATGCAAAAAGAGAGTAATTTCATGTTAAAATAAAGTGTTCTTTTGGTAGAGTTTTAGGCTTTTCAACTAATCCCGAGTTGTTAGAGTCATACGACGTTGCTAGACTGTTGTATCTTGGAGGGTACAAGTCAAGAGTATTATTGCTGGATTGGTGAAGATTATGCCGCAGTGGATTTGAATCTCCTTAAAGAGATCGAGATATCTGGGCCTTGACCTAAATATTTATTTATTTATTATTTATTTTATTTTTCAACTGTAATTTATAGTATATTCACCAATAATTTTAAGGAGATTCATTCTTATTACATTTTAAAAATTTTTGATATCAAGATATGAGATTTCAACATTATCCTGCTTCAACATCACTAGATCTACGGAAGGATAAGTTATTTTACCTAATAGTTTTTAAGAATAAAGTGATACTATTTTCATAATTACACATTGGTATTTAAATTCTGAAGTAGGGGTTGGTGAAATAATTACACTTGTACCATTTTTTAATATCATTCTCAAAGATGTAAAAATCACATTTTTCATGATGACTATTATCTTATTTCACTGGTCAATATGATCTCACAATACTGTATTGTGACAACGCCAATATTATTGCTAGAGTACAAAACCGTTATTACAACTGTAAATCCATACCCATAAGGAGACAATACAGTATTGTGAGATCATATTGACCAGTGGCATACTATTAATATTGATTGTGTTAAATCTTGTAATAATCTTGTAGATTCACTAAGGCCTTAGCAAGAAAAGGGCTTTGGTAGCATATTGAGGGGATGGTTTGAATCATATAAATTTCTGAATCATATACGAGGAAACCCAACTTGGGGAAAAGAGATCCTATAACCAGGTTCAATGTGAAAAACGAATCATATAATGACTTACTGTGAAATGCATTATTATATTTATTTTAATCCCTTACTGTGATGTGAGTGCATTTAGCTTGTAACGATTTATGGAAGTTAAGTCTACGAACTCTTACTGAAAGTTTATATCTTGTATGAATGGGTGTCGAAATTATAGAAGCACCATTGGTAGATTTCACTTATGTGAGTGTGGAAATAGGTCGTTTCTTGTGAGAATTGGGTTTTTTCTCAAAAACACTTATGAAAATTGCGATAACACATGGTCGTAATGTGCTGACTAATAAATTTTATGTTAACAGCTTGATTATTATGTATAAGCAGTAATACTTTATTTCCCTTAGGCAGTCATAGTTCAAGTCTGAGACCATTACTGACGCTGAAGTAAAGGTTACTATTTACTAAGTCAAGGTTCAATGTAGAGCGCACCTTCATTATGCATAATAATCTCTTTTCAATAAATTAGTGAACTCTCTTATTTTAATATTAAAATAAATTGGGGTGGGGGTGTTGGAGTTATATACTCATTTTAATATTAGTAAAATACTAATTTGCATGTCATTTTAGTGGATGTAAAATGGAGAGAGTGGAATCATTATTCTTTGTAATCATGTAATAACTATGTCATGTTTTTCATATTATATCGTACTAATTAGCTCATTATAGCTCAAATAACTATCCACTTTCTTGATTTTTACTTGTGGAGGAAATTCTAAACCTATATAAATAATATTTTCTTTCTTGTGTTAAGTATAGAAGAAGTAATATGCTGCAAGATGAGAAATATCATGTTGTAAATGAAAAATATATTGTATTGTACTTATACTTTGAAACGAGTGTAGTGAAAAAGAGAGTTGAGACAAAGAAAAATATTCTAAGTCTCCAATTAATCACTATACAAAACAGAATAATTTTATATTACAAAAATGTGTTCTTTCGATGGAATTTGGACTGCTCGACTAATTTGGAGTTGTTTAAGTCATACTATGTTGTTGGACTATTGTATTTAGGAGGGAACAAGTCAAGAATATTATTCAGTGGCGTAACTAGAAATTTCTTTAAGGATATTCAAATTATATACGTGAATAATTTTAAAAAGTTGACGAGTGGTGCACATAAAATTTTAAAACTAACTACCTAATAGTTAGCTAGCCAAGACATAGAAAATTTGTTGTTCCAATTTTTTAAAAGTAAATTTATTAAAAAAAATAAGATTATTCTAATGCCTTGTATGGTGAGTTGTGACTAATTCAAGCTGTACAGTTCTTTTTCTTAAAAAAAAAAAGAGAAAATATCTACTTTGTTTTAAAAAGAAACAGGGAATTCACGATCGAACCTCCGACCTTCAAGGCATTTTGAACGCGCTTAATCACTAGGCCATCTCTATAAAGTGTTGAAAGGATGTTCATTTATTATATATCAATATATATAATAATATTTTACCTATTTATACAATATAATTTTCTGGCGAAGGGTAGTGTAGCTCCGCCCTGATCAATACTAGCCCAGCTCCTACTCAACAAGATTTGGGCCTAAACTCAAACTTCAAAAAAAAGTTCTAATTTTTCAAAAAAGAAAGATCATCATATAAATTTTTATTTAAATTCTATATTTCTAGATTTTTTATATGTGAAGCAATTAATTTTTATTTTATAATCAATTAGCTCTAACAATACCTTTAAAAAAAGATCGTCACATTCATAGCTTATGAAGTATATCAGCAATGCTCTTTTTAAAAGAAAAAATGTAATATAATGTAAGAATAATAAAATCTAACTAAAAAATCGAAAAGTTAATATAATGATATTAAAGTAGTGTTGCACTGCTTCAATATAATAATTGCTTGTTGCGTGCTTGAAATTTCAAAGAAGAATCAAAACGCAAATTTTGATCTTTTTATAAACAGACAACAACTGATTTTGGAGAATCCCTAAGGTTGGGCTATTTTGGAGACTTTAGAATATTTAATAGTAATAAGAGAATAAGAATAGTGCAAGACTGAAAAAAATAAATATGCGAATAAAAATAGGTACCCAAATAAGATAAGAAAAGATACTATTATTACCTAAAAAATTAATTCATTTCACAATTTTGGCAAAGATCTCATATTAAAAGGTAATAGTTATTGAACTTTCTCTTCAAATTTAATAGTACATAGGATGTTTCTTTTAATATATATATGTAGACACATATATAGTGCAGTGAACTTGGATCTCTTTAAAATGAACACTATATTCATACCTCAATCTGAATTTTATTTATTTATTATATTTATTTTATTTTTAAATATAATTTATGGTATATTCATTATTGTGACGTTACAAGTACCATATATTAGTTACCAAAAAAATGATCTTTGGTAAGCTAAGGATCTTTTTTTATTTTTTCAGATCCTATTAATAAATTTGTTGCCTTAATACATTAATTCATTTAATCTATTACCATAATCTTATATTTTGCATTTCACACTATAAAAGATCAGTTGATTGAGCACAATGAGTCCATAACAACTTTCAATTCACTATTATCATAGCTAAAAGTGTGAATCAATACACAAGAAATAATGAAGAATTTAGCTATTTTGTCCCTTCTTTCATTTGCTCTTCTATTGATCTTATCAACTCCTTCTCTTGGTATGAATTTCTTTACTTATTTATATTAAGTAAATTATCATTTTTATTTTAATCTTAAATGACTTTTTTTCTTCATAATATACATGATTAATTTATTATTATTAATTTTTTTTGGTTCATTTTAGGACAACAACCAAAATTATGTCCAACAAGCTTTCCAGTGACATTTGATAAATGTGCCAATATCAATTGCTTTTTAGAAGCTTTAAAGGTTATTCCAGCAAGTGAAATGCCCCAAAGTTGCAAATGTAGTCCTCAAGGGAAGGGCAGTCTTTGCTCTTGCTTAATTGTTTGTCAACCCCCTAAATAAATGTAATTTTCAATTAGAATTATATTTTACATTTCTATAATTCCCAAATTAATAAAGAATGATGTTTTTACCCTTTTATGCTTCTTTTTTTTTTTTTAAATGTTGTTTGCATAACTTTTGTTCAAGAATAATTAAGCAAATGTTCAATTACTCTATAGAAACCAAGGAAATGATTTTAATTTTCGTAGTAGGCGAATTCTAATTCAATTTTAATGATTAAGTAGAAAATAAAAGCGAAAAAAAAAACATGAATAAATCATACTATGGTATGATAATTATAAAAATGTGAAAGTAATAATTACATCTTTAAATCTGATATCGCGATATAAAAGCCTTTTAAAAGTATGTAATGCAGCAAAAATATAATGATATCTTTTAAGATTCCTATAATCTATAACTAAAACAGAATAAAAGATATTGTAAATTTGAAAGTTTAGAGAGTAACATAAATCTTTTTCCAGATAGGATGGCTTCTGTAATTTCATTTAAAATATTAATTTAAGAGATAAACACATTTTACGTGGGGAGATCTCCATGTCATATTCCCCAGATTTACAAGTACCATTTTTATCTACTTCCCTAGAATTTGTTTCTAAACAATGATAAATAAAATGAGAATCAAGTGAAATTTTTATTATTTAAAATGGAGGCTTCTGAAATACACAAAGGAATTAGTGTGGGGTGGATGGGAATGGGAAGTTGATGGAAGGAAGAAGAATAAAATGGAAGAGAGAGGAGAAGTGGGTCAAAGAGGGTAGGGTGGGCTGGTGAGGTTAGAGAGAGGGAGAGCTGCTTCTTCTTCTTCTTCTTTTTTAATTTTAAATTTTATTTTTTATAATTATTTTTTTTAAAGAAATTATTGAGTATCCAAAATTAGGCCAATAAGGCGACGCCATGTAATAAATAATTATAGATATTTTTAATAGGACGTGGGCCGTTAGTTGTAAGGTAGAAAAGAACCACAAAACTAATTAACATCGAGGCATTTTTAGTATGATAGGTGGATAGAGGACAATTTTGTACCAATTTCAATACTTTAGAGGCAGTTTTGGTCTTTTTTCGATTAAAAAACTCATACTTTACTAGGAAAATTGATATCTATTGTAGCGATTCTCATGGTTAATTTGTGATTTCTTTTTTTTTTTTCCTTGTTTGATCCTCTCCATGACTTTTTTTTTAGTTGTTTATGACTTACATAGATAAGTGACATAATTTCTGAGGTGATCAGATACATTTAAGGAAAGAATTTTCAATATTGAAAGTTTTTGAAAAGTTTGATTAAAGTCAATATTTTGGGTTAAGGAGATTGGATTTGAATTTTGACAGCTCAATTAGGTTTGGAGTGTGATTTATGACTTAGTTGGATAGTTTGCACGAATACTGAAGTGCTTAGGGGTGATTTGGACCTTTGAGTTGATTTTTAGTTTTTTTAAAGTTTAGAATTAATCACGGTCAATATTTGGTCAAGACGACCTCAGATCGATGATTTGAGGATTCCAAGAGATTCGAAACACATTTTATGATTGACTTGCACTATTGATTTGTGTCCGGAAGTTCCGATAGATTTTGATGGTTGAAATCAAAGTTGGGACTTGAGAAGTAGTTGTTAGTTTAGCTGTATCTAGTGCAGTCGCACCTGCAACCTTTTTTTTTGCTTCGGCGGAGGAGTTCTGCTTCTTTAAGGCTGCTGAGCCATTTGGTGGACTTCCTCTTCTGCGAGGTGGGTGTTGTAGGAGCAATGTCGCACCTACAAGTGCTTTTCCACATCGGCGAAGAGTGTATTGTGCACCCGGGTCCACTTCTGCGAGGAAGGCCCGCATCGGTGATGTCGTGTGTCACGATCCGAACGGAGGCCCGAATCGTAACACGGGACAAGGAGCCCCGAGAGACCCCAAGTCCACCCATGGCATAAGCATATATCTAACTCGATCAAGGGAACTAAATAATCAACAATATAATCATAGCGGAAGTCTAAATCAACCATAACATCAGAATACGATATCCGAAGCTGAATAAATACATATGTCTGAAAAGCCTCTAAACATGATGAGTTGATGGGACATGACCCCAACTAACTCAACAAAACTGAAACTGAAATACACTTTAGAATTCTGAATAGACTAGTCCTCGAGAGATGAGGACTCACCAACAATGCAAACGCTAAATCTGATAAGCTGACTATGAGCGGGGCTGAACCTGAAGCTGGGTCCTATATCATGAAACGATACAACATAGAAAGTATGCGGTCAGTACGTGGAATGCACCAAATATGCAGGGTAAGTAAAACCGCTAAGGTAAACAAAATCATTTAAAGCCAATGTATAATATAACATAAACTTTAAGAGTCTGAGAGTAAGACTTGCATGCATTCTTTCTGAAGTCATGATCTATTCATAACATAACATAAGATAACTTCATAATATCATAACTGAATCGATTGACTCAAAGCTGAATTATGACATTTATAAGTAAAGCTGAACATTGAGTCAAACCTGCTTTAGAACATGCATAAATATATAAATCTCAGAAGTAATGAAATATGCATATCTGAAATCATGGGGAACAATGGGAGACTCGTCTTTTAACCAACATACCACGATAGAGCTTACGTGGTCCCAACTATCACACTCAAGTGGGTAGAGTCGTCCAAAGCCTTGCCAGGGCTAGGGACGATACCATGATATCGATATCAAGCTGAAGGCCCATTTGGGAAGGGGAATCTCACAAGGGAGGTCCCGAAGTAATATATAATAGTGTAAATCTACGTTGGCGCGTAGTTCTGAGGCATAGGGTGATCGACCCTTAGCCTACTCGGTGCTAGACTTTACTCCCAAAATATGCATGTGCTCTATATCGTTTTATATTGAAGCTCAACATTGTCTATTGACGAAGCTCAAATACATATCAAATATGAAATCATGCATATGAGAAGCTTTAGGTCAAAACATGCCACAAGCTGAAAATATAATTGGGAGTCTTCGCTCCAAAATTATGTGGTAAGCTATGCATAGGAAAACTTTAACTCAAAACATACCACAAACTGAAAATATAATTAGGAGTCTTCACTCCAAAATAATGTGGTAAGCTTAATTCGGGAAAATCATTATTCATACTTAAACATGTGGGCATTGCCCAAAGATTTATCATACTTAGGAATACTCAATTCTCATCAAAAACATAATTGTCAACATGGGTAGCTTCAAAACATGCTTTTCGTTATAATATCTCATCATCATCATATATCCTTCACAATCTCATCTTTCATGAACATCTCATCAATGGGTTTTTAATTCACAACACTAGGAACATGATTTTAAATTGGAAACATTATAAAAAATTGTCCATGCTTCATAATTCAATAGTAGAATCATAATCAAATCATACCTATGTATAGAATAGGAGATTCGTGCATTTGGATTAAAACCCCATAGATTAGACATAGAATGCCATACTTTAGAGAGGGATTGGGCATGGGTGTAAAAGAAATCACCCATTCATAACCCTACATACCTGTTGGTAGCTGATTCTAACACTTCTTTAGATGCCTAATAGGAAATTGAAAAGAAATTGATGAATGCTAAGCTTGATCACTATCTCAAGTCTTTTACCTTGCATGCATGAATGAATGAGGCCTAAAATGAACTTAACCCCTTTAAAAGTCACTATTTTATAACTCAAAACATCATATTTTAGGCTTTAGAATCTTAGAAATTATGAAAAAGCCCTTATTGAATTCGCAGATAATAACTGCCAGGTGGTCCTAACGGAGGACCTAACGACTCATTGCTTAGGGTCACGAATCGTGGAGTCGTCCGTTAAGTACATTGCCTGAACTTTAACAAAAACATACTTTTTTTGACCACGACTCACCCCACGAATTGTGGGGACTGACCATGACTTGTGGGATCTTTCCGTCAAGTCCACTGCCTCTTTTGCTTTTCTTTTCTTAATCCCCCTCCCCACGATTGACCCAATGACTCGTGGGGCCTGACCACGAGTCGTGGTCATGCCCGTGGGGTCTCATCTTCTCAAGTCTTCAATTTCATTCCCTGGCTTTCCCCACAAGTCACATCACGACTCGTGGGTTGATCTTATGAGTCTCTCTACGACTCGTTCTGTGCCTGATGCCAAATTTCAACTTTTTCTCTGTTTCAACTCCCGGGTCTGATCGTTGGGCTTCTGGGATATAACATCGTGCCTATGTGGTATTTTCGCTTTTGCGGAGTCGGCATGAGTTAACTGACACCTCTATACTCATTTTCCGCTTTGGCGAGCTCACGAGAGCAATGGGTTTTCCGCTTCTGCGAAGACCCTTAGGCAGAACAGTGGTAAAAATCCCCAATTTGATTTCATTGTTCTAATTTTGATTTTAAGAGTTTTGGAACTCGATTTTGGTGAATTTTTTAGGGTAAGAATCTAACCCTATACTTGATATTTTTTCACAAATCTATCATTTATTTCATCATTTAATATGTGTTGGAGCATTGGAAATTGGGGGTTTTTGTATCTAAAGTTGAAAATTTGTATTTTGATGATTTGGAGTTTGACTCAGATTCAATTTTTGATGAAATTTCATATTTGAGACCTTGTATAATGGCAAATTAATTTTGAAAGAAAATTCCAATTTCGACCTCAAGAGCTCAGTATTGACTTTTTGACTCAATTTTCAAATTGAAATTTTATATAGCAATATGGGCGTTGATGGACTGGTATACTCACGTTGAGTATGATTTTAATAGATTGGGAATACTTCGAGGCTATTTGAAAAGGGAATATGATTTTATGAAGGTTCATGGCTTGTTTGCTCGGCTTTCGAGGTAAGCTATGGTTTACTCTCTTAGACCTTGCTTGATGTGTGGTTTACTGTATTAAATATATTATGGGTTGGATGTATCAGTTAATTTGGTACTGAAAGAATGACTATTGTTGTGTAGTCTAGGTTGAGACCTAGCTGATAGACAACATATGACTTAAACTGCTTATCAGTTTTTGCATCACTCTATGTCATGTGTTATACATATCTTGATGAGTTATAAGCCTATGAGCATTGCGTTGAAAGCAATCTACTTATTTGAGAAAGTTATTGGCCTAAGATAATATTTGTGAAGAGATATTCTTATTGCAATTGAGCTTTATTTATTATTGTGATCATGCACATACATTCATTGTCATGGATACAGATATGGTATAATGGATATTATAGAATGATGAACCCGATAAAAAATAATTTTGAATATTTGATATTCTATGATGGTGAGAGAAAATTTCAATTTGCATGCCTGAAGATAATAGCTCTAAGCGAGTATATGGACCTTGTGAGTCCCCCATTAGTCCTAGGATATCATCACAATGTTCCTTTTCTTTTTAGGTGTAGCAAGAAGCTTCTGAATCTCCAGCCCAACCATCTCATTCCTCAGCGTAAGAACCTAGTTCTTGAGAATATCAATTTCAATTTTTAGGTTTATGTGATCCAATTGGAGAGTAGTGTGTTCTTCTATAAATTTGTTTCTTTCGACATGAATTTCTTAAAAGGCATTGAGGATAGTATGAGTCACACACTCTAGTTTATCTATAGAGTAAGTGCGCATTTCATCTTTGATCTTAGAAAAATTTACCTCACTAATGTCTTTTTTGGACTTCAAATCAGAGTTAGTCATCAATGCTAGGATCTCCGCTGATTCTTCTTCTTTATCCATTACAAATTGGTTCTCATCTTCATTTGCATCATCCTCTTCATTACTTAAGGAGTTCCTCATAGCTTCCGGTGCTTTCCTCACCACTTGCTTTACTTGCTTAGTATTCATCATGTTTCTAGGGACCTTTTCTCTTCTTTCTTTATCGAGATCATTCCTTCTCAATTCATCATCTCTTTCTGGATATTCTTTTATGAAATGTTATGTACTTCCACACCTGTAACATACCCATATATTTTTTTTAATCGGGCATTCTTATTCTTGAGATGCCACTTCTATTTAGGAACCCTCTTTTCCTTATGAATCTTTGAAACTTTGGTTTGAGCAATGTCATATACTCCTCACCAAGGTCTTCATTATGTGTAGCTTTAAGGACTAGGTTCACTTCTCTTCTTAGAGAACACTCTTCTGACTCTAGAACTTCCTCATCTCATAGGCATTTAAATTACTCATGAGTTCTTCCATTATCATTGACTCCTGGTCTTTTGCCTCTATGATTGCATTCACCTTGCTCTCCCAAGGGTCAAGCAAAATATTAAGACGTTTATCACTCCTTTTGCTTAAAGAAATGACTTCTCCACGAGAGTTTAATTTATGGTGATGTCAATGCATCTATTGATCATCTATTGAAGGAATTCTCTTTCATTCATCTTGAATAACTTATATTACTTATTTAATAAGGCAACCTTTGACTTTTGACCTAACTTATTCCTTGATGAGTTGCTTATAAGGTGTCCCATACTTTCTTGGCTATTTTATAAGAGGATACTCTGCTATATTCATCAAGTTTAATTTCACAAATAAGTATCTTTTTTGCGTTGATATTCTTTTGAACTATTTTGATGTCTTCCTCATCGTTGTTTTGCCTTGGGTAGAGTCTCTTTGTCATTATCATTAGTGGTCATGGATATTTTTGGCCCTTCTTAGATGATATCTCATAGTTCTATAACTTCTCTAGCTATAAAATCTTGCATCATTAATCTCCACCAACCATAATATTTTTTATTGAAGGACGGTGTCCTTGTGGTCGATTATCCTTCTTCTACTCCTGCGAGTGCAACCATCTCAAGAACTTTCAAGATATTGTCCTCTTACAAAATTCCTATCTGATACCAATTGTTATTTTATATTATCCCTTATATATTGAAGAACTAGGTTCTTTAACAATTTAATGAAAAGTAGGTACAAAATTAAAAGCAATCAACACAAGGATTTTATATGAAAAAACTCATCTCCCATGAGTCAAAAAACCCACGACACCTCCCCCCCCCTCTCTCTCTATCTATTTATCTTTCTCAAATTACCACTAAATTTTAGCATACACAATTTTAAGAAGCTAACCACTATAGCACCTAAAGAACTAACCATTATAACACATTTTTTACCTAATGCTTCAATTGTAGCCTAATTCTTCCTTAACAACCTTTATCCAGTTGTTGGATCCCTTATAACTCAAAATAACACCTAACACAAATCAATAATGAAAAGTAAAAAGTTACAGTAAATCGAACTTCGAACAACAAGAACTGTAATGAATGTATATTGATAGGAACATATTCTTTGTTGTCATCAATTGATCCTTAAAATGGAAAGAATAATCATGCTCTTACTCTCTTTTTGATGAGTCTATTTTTTTTTATCTTTTGTTGCATCAATGAAACACTTTATATTGGAGTAGATTGACGTTTCTTTTCTTCGCAATTCAACATGGATTGAATCTAGAATCTTGAATTTCACTCCTAGTTTGACTTGGTTCTTTCACGCATTTGGGCGGTAGCTTTCTCCTATTTTCCAAAGCGTCTTCCTCATTTATAAATATGATAATGCTTCCAAATTATTTTTTCTCTTTGTTTCATTGGTCGCATCATGATCTTAGTTCCTCAAGAAATCCTTCTTCATGCTTGAAATCTGCATTGGCGTGATCAACAGCCTCTTTTCATTCACTGTGAAGGACCTAGTTTCTTCACTCTTTCATTAATACTTATAATGCACTATTGATAGAAGCTCTTGGTTTTAGACCTGGATAAAAACTATTTCCTTGTAGTATTTTGTTATGAACAATACCAGTCCTTAATTGAGACCTATGAAGGACCTAGTTCTTGTATATATTTATTATTTTTGCTACTCGTTTTTTAATTATCATAACTTTATATTGTTAGCCTTAACACATGAATCTCCTAAATCATATTTCTCCCCTTTGGACATGTAGCGCTCAAGATTACTGCTCTTGGCTCAACAAATTTATGAATGCCACATATACATATGAAACATATACACTATATTGAGATTACATTTCGCCAACTTTATTTACCACATATATACGGGATATTCAAAGTGATGTATCAATAATCGATAAATTAATCACGATAATTATTT